>CAUJNA010003207.1:133850-255344 GCA_963377175.1 Effrenium voratum
TTGTTCGTAGTAATATTTAATATCATTATAAATTTTTAAAATATATGTTTCGTTATCTTGCAGTATATATTTTTTCACTTTTTCATATGTAGGAAATGTATTTAACTTTATAAAACAATATGTTCTTAATGATGAGTCATCATTTAGAAATGTGTTTTCTTCAAATTTCAATTTGTATTTATCATAAATACATTGTCTCAATGTTGAATGTAAATTACTTTTATGTAAAACTTGCTTTGCATTTCTTAATAAAAAACATTTCTCGCATTCAACATAATTAAAATCACAAATGTTTTTAACAATCGGAATAGGTAAATTTAACTTAGTTAGTCTAGTTTTTTCATTTATTGGTTTACATTTACAACTACTGATATTGTCATTAACTTTTATTTTATTCAAAAAGTCATTAATAATTTCTTCTTGCTCTTTTTTAGTAAATTCAACCATTTCTATTATAATATATTAAGTCAGTATTTCTTTAAGTCGTTTTCAAAGAATTTATTTTATAATGACCATAAGCAAGTGAGTTTACACTATCTGTCCAATATTTTTTGTTTTCATAACTACTAAGAGCAATTTTTTTAGTTGTTATACTAAAAATTCTGTGGTTTTTACTTCTAATACTATTAAATGACTTATGTTTTACTTCTAATACTATTAAATGACTTATGTATAACCTCATTAGTTTTTAAAACCGTCTCAAACTCTTCATATTTCATTTGTCGTCTTACTGTGCCTTTTGCTATTCCCTTACATTTCTTATATTGTTTATCATCACCATAAACTGAGTAAGCATAGCATTTAGGACGAAGGGCTATAAACCCTGTTATTATTTTACTTTTTAATTCATCCTTAAATTTACCTAATACTTTCTTGTTATTATCATCATAACATTTATGTTCCTTAGGATAATCTGAAAAATCTAATTCTTTTTTAATTGTATTAAGGTCTTCATAAATGTCATTGGTTTTAGTATGAAATACAAAACTATCAGTATCAGTATATACCATTTTAATATTATCTCCATATTTAGGCTTCATAACGTCATAATAAAATTTATACATGTGTTGCTTACTCAAATCTAAAATACTCATCCCAATAATTATAGGTTTGTCTAGTTTCAACTTTGTTTTTTGCTTTTCAACTCCAACCAAATTTTCATTAATGATATGACTATGTTTGAAGTTAGGATTACTTACACACTTCATATATCTAGTTTCATCACTTACAACCTCAAAATCTAAATGTTTCCTTTTATCCTCCATTGTTTTTCCAAATATGGCATTGTTCATCAATTTGTAAACATCTTTCTCAAAATCATTTCTAGCATTCTTCCTCTTCTCAGTGTTTAACTCAATGTAAGGTTTTAAAACTTCTTTTTGTTCAAATTTAATTGCTCTATGAATTTTCTTAAGTTTTAACCCTTGCTTCAAATAAAATTGCAAGGTTCTTATATGGATTACATATTTTTCTTTATCATTTAAATTCAATACTAATTTATTTGTTTTCTCATCCGTAGGTTTTTTATGATTTAAAAATTCATAAATTTCAATTTGTTTATCTGACAGCATGTTGGCTTTAACATTCATAACCTCAGGTGCCATTGGATAGTCATTGTGTAAATCGTGTAATTCTTTAGGATATTCTAAATCCACTTCTAGAATATATCCAATATTATTATTTTTGTAATTAATAATGTCTTCTTCTTTTAATGTATCATCCAATTTTAGATTTTTATATGGCAGTTTTTGTATCATGCTTAACCCATACAAATTATTAGCATCAAAATAGTTAATATAACTACTTTCTTTATTTTTATCATATTCTTCCCCCATGTATTTATTATTTGCTTCAACTTTTTTAGTAGAAACCATACACATCCCGCCTCTAAGTCCCGCTTCTATCATTTCATACATTTCTTGGTCATATATTAACTCAATCTCTACACCAGTCATTTTAAGCATAGCATCAAAAGCAAAGTTAGGCAATGTATAATAATAAGCAGGGTCCAATCCATAATATTTCATACATACATCTCTAAAATTTTCGAAAATGTCAGTCAATAAAAATACATCAGTTTTCAAATATAAATCATGGTATTCACCCATATTCTTAATGTCGAAATGCTTCCATATAATTTTTGCCCTTTCATAGTCGTTAACACTTATACCTTCTTCAATCAACTGACTATAAAAATCATCCTTACTCGGTAATTGCTCATCATCAAATTTATCAAATGAATTCATGTAGTCATAAGGATAAACACCTTTATCAGTCAGCAAATCTAGACATTTCTCACTCTTAATCACATCATTTTTACTACTGAGCCTAAAATTATCTTTCCAGTTTTCACGCAATAACCATTTACTTTTATCTTCTTCATCTGTATTATCATACTTACTCATTGAAACTAACTTATCTAATGAAGCAGTTAAAAACCCAAAAGTGTCTTTAAAACTCAAACTTTCAAAACTGATATTAATAAATTTTTCACTGTTCTGAGCGATGACACCTATTTTATTGTTGTTACTTAATTTATCCGCATTTTGAATAATTAAATGACCGTCATAATTTTTAATGTTATGAAAGAATACAGGAATTTTAAAATATCTATTACAAAAATTAAGATTGCAAACATTATGAGCACAACCTCTATACTTACCTGTAAAATGACAATGGTCTCTAACTTTTCTATATTTCTCTGCTTCCTTTGCATTTTTATAGTTCATTCTAAACTTATCCCCACAAATAAAGCAGTTTTTAGCATGTTTAAAATCTTCTTTGTCTTCATCGGTCATGTCTATTTTTTCGTTTTCTCCCATCTTCTCCTTTACTTCTGCCCTAATCTCATTAAGTTTTTGACAAAACACATCAACAGCATCTTTACCACGATACATAAATTCATAATTTGCATTATCAACAGCATTAACCATATTAAGCATAAAACCACATGGTTTATGCTCTTGATAAGAAAATGTGTTTTTATCTTCATCTTCATCAGGTTTTTTCAGTTCCTCTGTCAAACATTCAAAATCAGCATATACAACAAAAGGACACCTTAACTTTTTGAAGTGATGCTTAAAACTAACTTTCTCATAAGGCTTAGGCATTACTATCTGTTGTCCTTCAACTTCCATACATCCACTATCATAATGTTTATTTAATAATTCTTGATTTCTAAATCCATGATTACAATATTTACAAAAATAGGACTTACCATTATGATTACTTTTTTGATTATTAATAAGTCTGCTCAAACTTTTTATATACACATAATGACTGCAATCCTCCTCATCAACTCTCAACAAATCAAGATGACAAGAAGAATCTTTATTTTTCAATTTTCTACTAATAACAATTTGTTCATTATCATCAATTTCATAAACATTAATGGATATTGATTTATTATTTTCTTCAAATATATCTATATCATTATTATTAGCAGGAAAAATCACACCATCAAAAATCAAATCACTTGCTATCTTCTTGTAATGAAACATCTTTTCAGGGTGTGCTTTATCACAAATTTTACAATATCCACACTCAATAGAATATTTTAAACACTTGTCATCTTGATTTTTAATATTGATACATGCCTTTTTCTTTTTAATCCATTCTGGAAGTTCGATATATTTACCAGCTCTAGTCGGATTATATTTATTATACATGATATGAATATTATTAATATTGCTAATTATTAATCCTGACTGATACAAAGCCATATCTAAAATTCTTGTTTCAACATCAGGTCTCATTCTTTTCAAAGCATTCCTTAAATCCTCTTCATTTACAATAGTGTACGACCTTGTCCTAACTGTTACGTTTCTCTTCTCATCAAATAAGTTCATAACTTTCATATTTATTGTAGCATTCAGTTTCATTCCTCTATTCTCTTTCAAGTATTCATTAAGTTTGTCAAATTGATAATTAAAATAAGTCAATCCGTTCAACTCTTTTAAATTAATGTTTGAAATTGTGTAGGCGTTAGCATATGCTCTAAAGGCGCTTCTTTCTTCTGTTATTACTGCTTTTTTCTTAATAGCATGTTTTAAAACCGTTCTTGCTCCTACTCTTTCTCTGATTTGATTTGCTTTGTAGTCATTAGTTTTCTTTACTGCTTCAAGTCTCTTACTCAATCTATTACTTATTGGTTTTTCTGGATTATATCTATACTGGTTGTTTCCTATAATTATGGTTTTAAGTTTTTTACCTTTATTATTTAATTTGTATTCTCCTAAATTTTCTTTAAGAAGATACTTAACTATTTTAGTGTTTTCATCTGGCGGTAAATCTCTATTCATATTATTATCTATATAATTTAATTAGGTTTTTTCTCTTTAAGTCTTTTTAAAGTCATAAAATTCTAAGAACTAAATAACTAATTATCAGTCTAAATTATTTTAATTTTCAATTAATAATAATTCATGGCGCAAATAATGCTTTTTCAATCCTTCCAAGACATAGTATGTTTGTAATGTTATATCTTTTTCTATCTTTTCTATTTTGTATTTCCTTTCTGTCCACTTTGAGTTGGTTTCTTTCCTCGATGTATAATTACCTTTTCCTTTTTGGTATATTTTCACTGTGTCTGAAACTGATAATTTAGGATATTTCCTCATATGCTTTTGCTTCAGTGTAAGGTTTGCTTTTACATTTGCTCTGTTGTCATCATCATGAGCTTCATTTGGTTTCATTCCAGTTGATGAGTGAATAGCGCTATTATATTTCTTTAATGTAGGTTTCAACATATCAGTCCATCTACCTTTAGTAAAATTTATTCTGTCTCCTATTCCTTTTTTCGTCGTTCTAATCAATCTCTCCACAATATTAGCATGAGTTAGTGTTGTTTTATGTATTATACCTAAATCATCTAAATATTTCTTTACCTCTGCTTTAAATGCTCCATCATCATCAGAAAACATTTCCACAGGCTCACCCATAACTTTAAATGCTTCTTTCAAACCTTTCAAAACATTTGGGCTGTCTCTTTGAAACATTGGATGCACAAAACCTAATTTACTGAAAGCATCTATTACAATCAATGCATAGCGTTCTTCATCTTCTTTCTTAAATATTTTCATATCCATAATATCTATTTGAAATTCTGCTCTGGCATAAGGAACTAAGAAACTGTTATAATTCTGATACGGTTTTATTTGCTTGTTAGGTTGCTTCTTCAACCACTTTGTCACTTCTTCTAATGTTACACTTGCTCCTTTCTCTTTTGCTTGATTGTATAAGCTTTGTTTAGAACCATAACCTGTTTCTAAATCATAGTAGATATTGCTCATTATCTCCTCATTACTTAGTTTACTCATATATTGAAATTGGATTATATTAATTAAAATTAAATTAATATTATCCAATTAGACTTTACTTTTAATACTCTGTCACTTTCTACTTTTTTCATGTCTTGATTTGTTAGAACTGTTGGCCATTGATTTTCCACAAATATTACATGTATAAGGTTTATTAAGTTTTTCTTGAAAGTATTTTTTATGATAATCCTTTTGATATTGTTTCTCTTTATTTCTTTTGTTTCTTCGCTATCAGTAGGACTTGGCAACACATCAGCATCTGAACTTTTATAATGTCTTTCAATGTCATCAGCAAAACTACTATTCATAAATAACATATTCATAAAGTCATTATAATCATCTTCATCATGTATTCCTCCTAACAATCTATCTCTTCCATCATCTGAGTGTCTGCTATAGAATGGCATTTATCTTATAGAATAAAGTCGTTATTTCTTTAAGGCATTTTTACAAATTCTGGTATTTTAATTTTTATATTTTATTATTATTATTTTATTGTTTTTCTTTATTCTTATCTTTATCCTTATCTTCATTTTCACTTTCAGCATCTGTAGGAATAGGTATTTCTGTTGGTGGTGCTATTTCATAATTAACATTTTCTTCTGATGAGGATGAATTAACAGTATGCGTTGAAGAACTATTAACAGTAATAGGTGGAGAACTATTAACGCTAACAGGCGGGGAAGTGTTTATCACTAACATTTGTATACAACCAATTCATTATAGCAGTTGCTATATCGTATGATGTTACTAATGAATTCATTGTTAAATTAACTAATAACTCTGAACCTTGAATTGTAGTTAATGTAGTGTGATATGTTAAATGTGCTACTATTTGTCCTATACTAAAACCCGTCCTCATCATAAATTCTATAATCCTCATCAAAATAAATAATTTCTTTCTATATTTATCAATATCATCATCATTTTTATCATCATCATCATCATCGTCGTCATCATATAAATCAGGGTCATATGTAAATGCTATTGCTTCTGCTTCAGCCTTGGTTATCAGTTTGCTTTTGAAACTCTTTGAAGAACCGCCCAATATTTTTGTCATATCATCAAAATTATAAGTTTGTGTCGCTTTATCATTTGGTAGGTCTGTTTGTGTTGCCTTGTTTTCTTTGTTAAGCGTTTGTGTTGCCTTGTCCATCATCATAACTTGAGCGTTCATATATCTTTCTTTATTTTTATAATTCATTAAATCCATTTTATCAAAATCAAAATTATTCAATAACATTTATTTTTTGTATTTCTTCAATATAACTGTTGTTTTCATTTTGCTTGTGATTGCTTGTTTAAGCATTTCATCATATGTAGGGCGTTTCCTTAACTCTTGCTTGTGGTTGTTAATCATTTTATATAATTCTTGATAAATTATGTAAAATGAATTATTTTTCCTTTGTTGCCTTGCCTTTTCCTTTCAAATCTTTCCAATCATTCATTCTTTTTCTTAACAATTCATCATTTACTTCTGTTGTCCATTTTCCGCTGTTTATAAGCTTCTCCACCAGTCCAACTAAATATGTTCTACCTGTTTCCTTTTTTCCTTTCCCCTTTTTCTTTGTGTTTGAATATTGTTGTTCCTGTTCTTCAGTAAGTCCTGCTCCTCTTAAATATAATTGAAATAATATGTCTTCTTCTTTTACTGTGCTTCCCTTCCAATGGTTTATATCAGTTGAATAGTCAAGAGTTTCCTTATGTGTTCTTGTTTGTCTTGCTGGTAATGTGGATGAACTGCCAGCGGTGTCCATTTTTTGCTCTATTCTTTTTTCTAACTCTTTTGCTTTATTTTCAGTAATTTGTTTGACAAATGATGATGCCACTTTCCTTGCTACATCCCTTGATTGACGATTTACAAGGCCTTTAACATATTCTTTTGATGCGGCTTCTGCTGTCATTCTTTCAGTGCTTATTTCTTCCAGTGCTGGTAAATCATCATAGTTGCTTGACTTTGCGGTTGCTACTGACTGCCAGTCATCTTCATCTAATTGTTTTGCTCGTTGTGCTCGTTGGTGTAGGTCTGCTATTTGTTCACTACTAAGTCTTTTTGAAATTTGACTGATTTGTCGTTCGTTTTGTTCCTCTGCATCATCCATTGTGGCACTTAGTGTTTGTATTGAACCGTCTCTTAAATCATCCATTTCATCATCCTTCGATATATCAAAATATTTTGTTTGATTTTCTCCATCTACCATTTTTTTAAAGTGTTGCTGTCTCAAATCTACTGTATTATTATCATACACTGTTCCTACTGGACTATCACGAAAATAATAAGCGTTTCTGTCTATTACATCTCTTATATTCTTATTTTTAAATTCTTCCTTTGTAATTTCCTTTATCAGTTCATTATAAGACGGTCTTAATCTCAATTGTGATTTTAATGTTTTCATCTGTGCATTGTCTAATCTCATTAGTATATTAAATTAATTAGATTATAATTTATTAATCTAATTAATTTAATCAAAATCAAAATCCTTTCTTAATTGATTGATTATTCCTTTCTTCTTCTTAATCATTTCTGAATAGGATTTACCTGTTTCACTTGATGGGTGATGTCTCAATTTTTCACTTTCCAACCTTTGGATTTCATTAAAATAAGCCTGTGCTTCTTCTTGATATATTCTTTTATTTTGAAATACAGCATAATCTTTTTTAGCGCTATGACGTTCTAATTGTTCTTGTAATTCTTTAAAATATGTGTAATTAGGTTGGTGTGCCTTGTTGTCTCCTTCATAATAGTAATGTTGAGTTGATTTATATTTATTCGTCTTTTTTGGTTTGTTTGTTTCAAAAACTGCTTTTCTATCAATAACATCACTGATATTCGGTTTGTCTTTATTTTGTGGTTCTGTTATTCTATTTACAACGTTGTCATAAATTTCTCTACGGTGCATAAGCAATTGTTTTTTATCAATAATCATTATATAATAATAATTAGATTAAATAATTTTATTTGCTAAATTAATAATTTTCTGTTTATTTTTATTATCTCGTTCCATTTTAATATTATTGTATCTATCTTTTGCAGTTTCAAATACTTTATTAGCAGTTGTTTCTAAATGTGTTTTCAATCTTTCTTCTACTCGTCTTTCTATTTCTTGTTCATCAACTTTTGGTAAATTATCCTTCACTCTATTACAGACATCATCTTTAAACTCTTCTGCTTGTTGTGGATGCATAATTTTTCTTCGAACAACTTTGTTAGGGTCTGGTTCTTTTTTAACTGGTATTCCATTACAGTTATGACGATATCTGAAAGTGTATTTTGTTAAATATTTTTTACATTTTGGACATTCCACTTTTTCAGTTGAGTATGTTTTAGATTTTAATTCTTGTTTTGGTGGTTCGTCTATATTATTATCTGGTGTATTGTCTTTATTATTTTCTTCATTTATAATATTATTAGTTTCTACTTCTTTACTTTCTTCATTAATAATAGGTTCTTCTTTAATGTCTTCTACTTCTTTAGGTGCTTCATTATTTTCACTGCCTACATCTACTATTTCAATATTTTTAACCATATAATTAGTATATAATAAATATTTATATTAAAATATTTTAATATAATTAGTATATAACAAATATTTATATTAAAATATTTAATATATGCTTTTCTAACCTTCAAAAAATGTTAATGAAAAAGAAGATGTTGTGCCATTCATATTTAAAACTCTACCCGACGCATCAGTAAATCTAAAATGAAGTCTATTCAATGAACGCATACTAACATCATTAGCATCATTTAAAATTAGTTCATTATCATATATGAGGTTGCCGAATGATGTTAAAACTGGTACTTTCTTTATTATTGATGAAGTACCAAAACTACATAACTGGTTTCCGTTACTTAATTCATTACAATGAATATAAATATTTTTAACAAGTAAAAATGATATAAATCCACTAACAAAAGGGTCTGCTGTACTATTTACTTTTTCAGTAGTATTTCCTAAAATGTCATTAATACTATTAGGATAATCTCTATCATAATCAATACCAAAACTGTAATTTGTTTTTAATTCTTTATCTGTATGGATTATAAAAAAGTAAGAAATATAATTACAACTTATAGTTATATTATTTGTTTTTAATGAATAACTACAAGTAAAAAAATTACTGTTTCCATCAGTTCCATTAGTAGCAGTATTCAATTTATTTTGTAATTCGGTTGCTAATTCACTACATACATAACTACCTTTATCAGGTGCTACAATAAAATAATATACTGGTGCTCCTATTAATATCCCTCCTAATGTTAAATATAATCTGTTATTTAAATTTTCTTCAATTGGATAAAATGAATTAGCGATAGATACTTCGTGACAAATCATTTTAGTATTTGGTCCGCATTCTTGTTGCTCTCTTAAATTAATAACAAAATCTGATGTAGATTGACTGTCATTTAAATCACGATAAGCACTGTTGATATATATTTTACGAAATCTCATTATATTAATTAATTAGAAATTTTATAATTTAATTATATATGAAAAATAAATATAAATATTATTTAAAAGAAGGAAAATTAAAATCATACAATCCTCTTCATCAAGGATATAGTGAGATGTATAGGAAAATAATTAATGAAATTCAACAAGAAAAATCATTATTCAAACCTAAATATAATAATAATTTATCTGACACAGAAGGATTAAGCAAAGCATATACAAATGGAAAAGGTTATTATTTGGATAATAATAAACTATATGTTGCTGGGACATTTGGTAAGTCTAATATTAAATCAAATATTAATGATATTTTAAGTGATATTACAATTCCATTTGGCTTAAGTTCATTCAGTGAAAGATATAGAGATATTAGCGATATACTTGATGAAAACCATAATATTAGCGAAGTTATTTCACATTCATTGGGTAGTAGTGCGAGTGCTAAATATTTAAAAGAAAATCCTGATAGAAATATTAGATTAACTACTTACGGTGCTCCTTTTATTTCAATGTCAAACAAAAACGATGACAACTACACAAGCCTACGAAATTTTGGAGATATAGTCAGTATTTTAGATAGAGGCAGTATAACATCAAATAGAGGAGGTTTTAACCCATTAACAAATCATCAACACTCATTATATGGTGATACTGGCAAGGACGTATCAAGAAGCATTGAACCTGTAAAGGAAATGTTGTAGTCTTATATATAATTCCTAATAATGATATAAAAAACACTATAAATATATAAAATATTTGATATTTTTATTATTATGATGAAATAATTATGTATATTAATTATTGGAATAGTTATATCATAATTCTATAAATCCTAAAAAGAAAGTCAGTTATGAAGACATTAAGAAAATAGTAGAGGATGAACCTAATTATAAGGTTGAAAATAATAATATTAAGAATAAATCTAAAAAACTATTAAATAAAAAATCAAAAAAAGAAGTTATAGATTATTCACACTTTAAAATAAATTAATTTAATAATAGAATAATTAATATTTTTCTATTATTAAATATATAAGTTATGGAAACATTAGATATTGAAGATGTCCTTGTTGAAAAGAATTTAAGATTTAAATTAAAAGATGGCGGTTCTTATGTCCGGTCAAAAGAAAGTAAAAACTTTTATCCTTCATCGGTTTCTACCTATACCGCTGATACAAATTCTGTAATTAGATTTAACATTACTGGACCACCTAATCAATGGTTGTCCTTACCATCACTATTATTAGGATTTACTTTAAACAACGCTGATAACACAGAAAATCACGAACTTAGACCAATTGATACAGCCGGTTTCTTTGATAGGGTGCGTGTGTTAATGGGTGATGTCATTGTATGTGATTTAAATTCTCTTTCTCGTGCAAGTGCTATGAAAGATGTATTAAAATCATCAGAAGAAAAAAGAATTGATGAAGCATTAGGTTTTGGAAATACTCTACTCAATCATGATGGACGGTTTTTAGTTTGTGATGCTACTGGAACTTCTACTACTCAAGCAGTAACTAGAAATGTAACCAATGGTAATTATAAAGGAATAAAAGAAGGTAAAAGTGCTACTGTCTATTTTGATTTAAATTTAAAATGTTTCAAGACTTGTGAAAACTGGATACCTTTATCTTATTGTCCAATAACAGTTGAATTATATTTAACAACTGATGTATTAAAACCAATTGTTAATAGAACAGGACTTTTTACTGCTACAAATACAAGTATACAGTGGTCTGTTACAAAACCTTTATTCAAAGGAAATGTCTATACTCTTGACGATAGCTTATATGCAGAGTATGCCAAATTATTAGAAACTGGTTCTCTTCCTATTACTTTTGAAACTGAAACCCTACAAGAACAAACAGCATCAACAACAACTGAAATATTCACAACTATTGTCCGTAATGTGTCTAAATTAAATAAACTGTTTATCTCTTTTTCAAATGCGACTCAAAAGGGTTATGTAGGCGGATACGGTGAATTATTGAAACCATATAACTTTATGTATCATCCACTGGCACATGTAACAGGTGATAAAGGACGTTATGACCCAGAGCATGATTTATCTGCTTCTTTGATAATCGGTAATCAAGTTATTCCAAGTCAAGAAATTCAAGGTGTTCGTGAAGCATATGCCCATCTTATGCATTGTGCTGATAAACCAATGTTAGTTAGTGCAGAAGATTACAGGTCTCACGCTTTTATGTATGGATTTAATTTACAAAAATTAGAAAGTGCAAATTATACTGGTATGAACCTTAAAAATAATTCAAATATGGTTGTTAAAATAAAAGCGTTGGAGGGTTCAACATTATATAGCGATCCTGGTAAAATGGCCGAGAGAATTTATATGCTCTTGGTTCATGAGTGCATTCTTGAAATCCGCTCAAATTCTGTATCATTTTATGATTAAAATAAAAAATATGATATTATTAATTTTCTAATTAATAATATAATATTATGAGCAAAAACTTAATGAATATCTTTGATATTACAGCAAATAGAATTAGGCAAGTAAAGATGGAGCAGTCAATGATATAGAAGACCTTTACGCGAGTAAATCTGACATTCAAACAGTATTAGATAGTAAAGCAGACCAAGCAGATACTTACACAAAGGAACAGATAAACGCTAATTTTTATGATATAACTGAAACATATGACAAAACAGAAAATAATGTAATAATATTAGTTCAAATACTTTTTTAATAGGTAATCTGACAATAACTTCAAATACAAATTTTAATAATATTTCATTAAATACAAGTTTAATAAATAATTTAAATTCTACTATGACAACTAATTTTAATAATATTTCTTCAAATACTAATTTAATTAATACAAATTTTAATAATATTTCATTAAATACAAGTTTAATAAATAATTTAAATTCTACTATGACAACTAATTTTAATAATATTAGTTCTAATACTAATTTAATTAATACAAATTTTAATAATATTTCTTCAAATACAAATTTAATAAATAATTTAAATTCTACTGTATCAACTAATTTTAATAATATTTCATCAAATTCTCATTTAATATCTCAATTACAAACAGGTACATTTGATAGTAATTTATATTACAATAAAATAACAACTAATAATTTATTAACAGATAAATTAAATACATCAGTATTAAATAATACATTAATTCATAATATAACAACTACTTCAATTTTTAAAATAGCAAATTTTGGAAATTATAATGATTTCTTTGACATGTATAATAATTATTTTGATAGTTATGTTTATGGAAATTTAAGTGGAGCAACTATGTTTTTGAATCAAAGAGGTTTTGGAGATGTAATTAATAATTCTTCAACTTTTCAAAATGATAAAATATTATTAAATCATAATACTACAATATTATCTAATTTACAAGTATCAGGTTTATTTTCTTGTTCATCTATTTTAGATATAACAGGTTCTGATAGTAGATATGTTTTACAGTCAGATAATTTAGCAGGATTAATAACAGGAAATACAAATACAATTAATTCAATAATTACTAGTAATAATTCACAGGATACATCATTAGGACAAAAGTTGATAAAATAGATACTAACGCTCAATCAGTAGCAGGTCCTATTAATTTTAGTGATAATACAACTTTACATAGTAATTTAAATATGTTGACTACTGGTTCTATAATATGTAATAAGTTTAGTACTACATCGTCGCCTAATGTTGGATTGCAAATGACTTTTCAAATGGTTAATAGAGAGTTCAATATTAATAGAGATGGTAGAATGTGGATGAGTAGCTCTGGAGGACAATGGGAAACACAGATAGGAGATGCTAATGTTGGAAGAGTGTGGGTAAAAGATAGGTTTGGTTTAGGTGCTGTTGGTGTTAATGGTTATGATTTAAACTGTGCCGGAAAATCGAGATTTACTGATGCAGTTGATTTTATAGGGACTGACAAGGCAGTAAATCTTAACAATGGTTCATATTTGAATTTTAATAATAATGGTTCAATACGAAGATATACTCCCAGTTCTATTGAAGGCTTATATATGTCTCATGATGATTTTGTTGCCATTAGTGTTGGTGATGTTACAAATGCTTCTAATCAATATATGATGTGTGATGGATTAGTTAATAAAACTATTTTTAGTAAACCTATTGATGTTTTAGGAAACATTTATACGAATGCTGATGTTAATTGTGATAATATTAATATTGATACTGATGGTAAATTAACAATTGATACAAATTGTGAATTATATAGATATGTTAGTTCGTTTTCATCTTTTGATATGAGGAATAGTGATGCTAATTCTTCAATTAGGTTTATCTGTGGAGACCCTGCTGTTCAATCTAACATAGTTGGAGCAGTTAATATTTCTACAGGATGGACTTTTAACACTTCTACTGTTGATGTAATGGGTAATTTATTTGCTGATGATGTTTATGTTAAAACTAATGGAGCATTAAGAAGTAATCATATAGCGCCTAATGGTGGAACATTAGTAACTGTTGATACTAACTTAGCAGTTCAAAATGCATATTTAGCAACTAATACCATTCAATCATTCGATTTAACAACGGTTTCATTTTTAAATAATATTTCAATGACTACTGGAACTGATATTAAAATGGGAACAAGTGAAATATCAACTTATCATGATGGAACTAATTTATCTACAATTCATGTAATATTCAGAACATCAAACACAGCGTTTAGAGTTTCAGATGCTTCAAGTACACCTTCAGTTTTATTATCTATTGATAAGACATTTGGAGCTACCATTAATACTGGAAGTTTTACAAATAATGCTTTATCAACTTTTAATGAAAATGTAACAGTTGCAGGAACGAAGAAATTATTGTGTAATTTAATTGAACCATCAACAGGAACTAATATAGATTTAACAGCAACAACAGTAACCATCAACGGAACGTTTGTGGATTCATCTGATTCAAGATTGAAATATGATATAGACAATATTAAATCTAATTGTATGAATGTTATTAAGAAATTTAAACCGAAGAAGTTTAAAAGACACGATAGAAATGATGGCGGTAAAACTCATATAGGATATATAGCAGATGAAGTATTAAAAGCAATCCCGAAAGAATTTGAAAATGTTGTTAGTAAAGACAGAGAGTATTTAGGATTAAATTATTTAGTTTTACCTGTGTTAGTTCATAAAGCAGTATTAGAATTAAATGATAAAGTAGATAAACTTGAAAAAGAAATTAAGGAATTTAAAAAAGAAAAAAATAAATAATTTAAATATATAAATATATAAATATATAAATATATAAATAAATAAATAATTAATATATCTAGATATATATATGGACATTGACAGAAAAGTTAAAATAAAAGTATTATTTAAGAATGATAGTATGAGGGAAAAAACTTGTTATTGCGGTTGTAAAATTACTAAGTTAAATAAATATGAATTTACATTAGATAAATGTAATAATAAAGAATGTAATTTTAGTCATTCTAAATTTGATGAATATATTAAAGAATTAAAGAGACAAAGAAGAGAAGAGGAATTTGACAGACGAGTGGTGAAGTGTGATAAAATATGTGCTCCTTTTATACAGTTGTTTTGTTGGCCTATTCTAATTCCTTTGAATATTTATTATTGTATTGTATACCTTTGAATATTTATTATTGTATTATATTATAATCTAAAATAATAATATATAATGGGTAATTCAAACAGTAATATTGAAACTTCAAGTATTGATAAAATTAATGATATTGATATAGAACAATTAGATTTAAGTAATATTGATAAATTGCAGTTAAAAGCAATTAAACAAATGAGTGAACGAATGTGTAAAATTGAAAAAGAAAAATCTGATAAATTAATATATAAATTACCAGCGTTAAATTTGTGTAGTTATAGTTTGTTCTGAATTAATGACATTAAGAAGTCATAATCTTAATGCTATTAATTTTAAAGATAAAAATAAAAGTCATCAATAATAATTTGGTCATCTTCATTGATGACTTTAATAGTTATTTTTTTCACTTGTAATGAAATAAAATTAGCCATATCACTCGCATACACTAATTTAACTTTATGAAGGTCTTTATTAAGAAAATAATAAATATCAAATAAATTAATTGATATTAAAGTTCGATTACACACATGAGTAAACGAGCTAAATGTAACAAATATCATATTCAATAAATAATTTTAATGGTTTACTTTTTTGATGTAATTTATCTAACTCACTTAAATTAAAAATATATGATATTCCATTATTAATATTGATATTATCAATTTCAAAATAATGTATGTTATTTAATGTGTAAGATTTATATACTGGTTTATATTTATTAATATATTTTTTAACAATATTACTATTTTTTATTTTTAATAATCTAACATCACCTAAATTATAAGATAATACATGGTTTTTAATTTCTATTGGTAAATCATAAAATATCATATAATATTAATATATATTTAATTATTTAATTATTTAATTATTTAATTAGTAATTTTCAAATATTGAGAAAACTTTTTCATAAACATTTTATCTGGATTCTTTTCTAAAAGGTTAATATATAAAAAACTATGCGGTTCATCAGTGGCAGTCTCATATATTTTATAAATTAGTTTCTTGCTTTCATGTAAATTATCGCTTCTAACAATTGCTGATAATTCATCTTGCAATATTTCTATCTCTTTAAAATTTCTAACTTTATAATAAAACAAATGACTTATATTTACCCTAATAATTGGTGGTACGGTTGATGATTTTTGAAGACTTACAAGTGTTGATATTCCACTATGACGACCTCTACAAAATAAAGAATTTAACCATTTGTTATTTCTTGTTATTGCTGGATTATCAGATACATCATCCAAAATTACTAAAATATTAAATAATTTCTTCGTTCCTTGTTTTTTCTGGTATTCAATTATTTTATTTTGAGTTTCTATAACTCTTTCTAAATCTTCAACATTGAACTCATCCCACCAACACGGTTCTTTATCATTATCTACTTTCAAACCTTCTTTAATGTATTTTTTAACAGGCAACCAAATACTATCTAAATTTACAGATGGAGACCAGATAAAAATTCTTTCAAATGCTCCTCTATAAATATCAAGTATCATTGATACAAGTAAAGTTGATTTTCCACTTCCAGATGGACCGACAATCATAGCTCTCATTGGCAATTTAGGGACGACCTCATGCTTACTTTGCTTAAAGTCATATTTGATTTCATCAATTGGTTTTACATCAGGCATAATAAAAATAATATTATAAATACTTATAAATAAAAAAATATATAAATATTTATATAATCATAATGCCAAGAATATCTATTAATCCAAATGAAGTTATTAGTATTCAGACGATATATAAATTCGGTGATGTTTTAGTTCCAGAGACTGGCCAAATGTATTATGATACGATTTTAACGTTTTTATCGATGATTAATAACAAAAAAAATATAATACCTAAATCATCAATCGAAAATGAGGATATTTTAAATTATAATAAATTATTGAATTTTATGAAAGATTATCCCGATAGATATACAAATGAAATGATAAATGGTGTACAAAAAATTATTAATAATAATATTCTAGATGTTGATATACCAACTGCATTAAAACTTACTAAAGAAAATAATTTAAATAAATATTCTATTTAATATTAAGGGATAATAAAATTAAATAATTTAAATAATTATTTTATCTTATTATTATATGACTGTTATTCATTGCAATTGTTGTAAAACTTATGATAGCAAATATTTATTTAAACATCTAAATTCAAAACATCATCAGAAATTTGTAGAATATAGGTGGAATAAGGACGATACAATGAAAAAACTTTACAAGAAAAGAAAGACAGAAATGAAAAATAATTTATCTTATTATTTAATATGAAAAGGAGTTATACAGATTATATTAATATAATAGATGAAATGGAGAATATAGAACAAGTACTAATAACTGATAATAGATGTAAAAAAATATGTTATTTTATTTTAGAATTAATTAAGTTTTTGATACAATATATGAAAAATATAAATATTAATATAAATGGGAAAAAAGAAAAACAAAAAGAATAAGACAGGTTTAAGTGTTTCATCAACTGATGAAGAAATTGTTAAAGAAACATCAGTTATTGAGGTTGTTTGTCCTACATGTAAAAGAATGTTAGAACTTAAGAATGAATTAGAAATAAAAAAAGAATAAAAGTTGTAAATGTTCATGTATTCCAACAAGTTTCAAAATAAGTAAAAATGATAAGAAAATGAATATTGATAAAACTAAAGACAGTATCAACTTAGAAACTGATGTCCATAGTATAACTTTTAAATTTGGTAGGCAAGCAACACCAACCGATAATAATGAAAATGAAACTCAGGAAACTGTTAAACAAATCATGAAAAATTTGTATTTAAAGAGTAGATTTAACATAATTGCACTTTATAAATTTAAATAATTAAATAAATAAATATATAATTATTTATATAATCATAATGCCAACTATGAATGGACAAGACCATAGAATTATAACTTTTGACAATGAAGAAATTAATGATATATTCGATGGTGATAAAAACTTTGCTAGACAATTGAGTATAGAATATTTTTATTGGTTAGATGCTAAATTTAATAATAAATATTTTATGAAAGGTATAACTAAACCAGATAAATTTGATAAAATGTTGAAGTTTTTTGAAATTACAGGTAACGATGAAGGTTTAATAAAATTGAAAAATAAAATTGATGAAAGACTCTTAGAATATAATTTATTTGCATATATAACATTAAATTATTCAGGTAAATTATATAATAAAACGTATAATTAAATAAATAATTATCTAAATAAATATATATAGTAATGTCTGAAAATGAGAATTATAATATTAATGATTTAATGAAGAAGATAACATTAATTGGTAAAAATATTAAAACCTTAAATGATATGATTAAATCCATTGATGACAAAATGAAACCAGTTGAACGCAATGAAGATAAAGAAAAAATCGAAAAGATATTTCAAGCAAAATCTATAGGAAGACCATCGGGCGACTACCCGACAAAGCAAAAGAAATACTGTGATATGTTGAATACAGGAAAAATCAAACAACCTAAAAGCACCACTTTAGAATTTTACAAAATTTCAAAAATGATGATGGAGTATATGTATTATTTGAATAATTAATATCTAAGTAATTCTAATAATATGAATTTATTAGAATTATTTAGTGGAACAAAAAGCGTCGGAACCATAGCAAAGTCGCTTGGATTTAATGTGATATCATTAGACTTGAAAAATGCTGATATCAACACTGATATTTTGGAGTGGGATTACAAACAGATTGACAGAAACCATTTTGACTTTATTTGGAGTAGTCCCCCATGCACTGAATACAGCATAGCAAAAACTAGGGGAATTAGGAATATCGAATATGCAAATCGTATTGTCTTAAAAACTATTGAGATTATCAAATATTTCAATCCTAAATATTTTGTAATCGAAAATCCACAAACTGGATTATTAAAGCATCAGGAGTTTATGGATGAGTTTGATTTTAAAGATGTAGATTATTGTAAATATGGATTTAATTATAGAAAGAGGACTAGGCTATGGAACAACATTACAACTTGGAAACCCAGAGATTTATGTAAAAAGGATTGTGGCAACATCAGGAATCATAAACATATTGAAACTGCGCAGAGACTGCCACAAAAAAGCAAAGCCGACTGGGGGGAAAACCCCATCATTCATTCACAGAGTGATTTATATAGAGTACCATCCCAATTAGTTTTGGAAATCTTAGTGAGTTTGACGGATTAAGGATTTTGAGTTTAGGGTTTTAATGACACCAAGTAGGCTTTTACAAAGGCGCTTTGTGCAAAACGGCTTTGCATGACCTATATAAAATACCTAGTAGTTTAAAAATTTGATTTTTGATGAGTTTGACGGATTAAAGATTTTGAGTTTGGGTTGCAATGACATCAAGTAGGCTTCTACAAAGGCGCTTTGTACAAAATGGCTTTGCGTGAGGTGCAAAATGGCTTTGCGTGAGGTGCAAAATGACTTTGCGTGAGGTGATTTATCGCATGGCCAGCAGGCTTAAAACCATACTATGATTATAACATTTATACCCTTATATGTTATAATTATAATGTAAAATGACTTAAAGGAATAAATACTTAATATAATAAGAGGAAAATGCCAATGCTAGGAGTGACAGAAAAAGAGCTGGAACAGGATAGAAAGATAATATTGAGTTTCATTAAGGATAATCCCTATCCATCGTATAAACAAGTCATTGAAATAATTAAAAACGATAAAACAATGAAAGATATATATCCAGATATGTTCGCTGAGTATGGAGAACAAAATCATCAATGGATAAAAGAGATTTACGAAAACATAATGAAAGAAGAACTCGTTAAACGTAATGGTAATAGTATTAATGAAAGAGGAGGAATGACAACAATGCATTTTAATTATTATACTTTGGTATCAGTGTTGCGTTATTTAATACAACAAAGAGCACCAATGAAAGATTATGACGTAATAGCTGGTCTATCAGACACATTTTGAGCAGTTCTTGGAACAACATAGGAGACTGGAAACACTAAAAACAGGTTTAATCATACTATGATTATCACATGTAAAATATTATATGTTATAATTGTAATATATTTATCGTTTGTAAAGATTGAATTATTATAATTTGCTTATCTCTTTCAAAGTGCGTTGTTTAGACTTGGCATGCTTCTTCAATTTTTTCGTGCTTTGGCTGTTTGTTTTTGTTTTGTTTGATACTCTTGTGATATTTTTTGTTGGTATGTTGCTTTGTTTTTTGTTGATGTGTGTTTTTGAGTTTGGGTTCTTTGATGATTTAGAGTGTTGCTGTTTTGTTGGTATGCTTGTTTGAATTATTTAATGTTGCATGCTGTGATTAAATATTTTTGTTGCTGGTTGTGATTATTTATTTTGTTTGCTTGTTGTTCTGGATTTTGTTTTCTGTTTGTTGTGTTGCTGTTGGAGAAAAAATAGTAGAAAGAATAATTCTTTGAATTCTCCTTTTACTATTTTTTGGGGGGGGGGGGGGGGGAGGGGGGGGGGGGGGGGAGGGGGGAGGAGGGAGGGAGGGGGGAGGAGATCAGTTCCAGATCAGAGATCCAGAATAGGGGATCAGGATCCAGATCCAGAAATCCAGAGATCCAGAAATCCAGCTGACGTAGAAACCAGCCCTAAGGGCCGCCCCAAGGGACACTTAAGTTATATATATATATACATAATCATATTCACATTAAACTTGTAGAAAGCATATCAACAAAAGCAACACAGAACACACCGCCCCCATGCCGAGGCATGGGGTCGGCGGATTTGCAACCAAAAAGGGACACCTATGCTCAAATCGGTATGGGTCAAGATTCATTCACCAGAAAACCGCAGGTTTTCATTTGCCAGGGTTCTATTTGGGCACACCCAAATCGTGTTTCGGGTGCTCAGGTGGGCCGTGTGAGGAGCTCGCCCGTGGGCCGGTGCTGCTTCCGGCTGCGCTGCATGCCGCCCTGCCGCTTCATCCACGGGGGGCTGCTGTGCTACGGGCTGAACGGCCCCAACTGCGCGCGGTGTCTCTGCTGCCGCACCCGAGCCCTCAATGAGGACTTGGAGGTGGGGGGCTTTTCGGTTTTCTTTTAAAGTGGAGTGGGTCCTTATTCGGGAAGCACCTGGGGCTGCCGTTTTGGTCTGGGTCCGCATACGCGGGGATCAGATGGCACCTGAATTTTTTGCGACACGCCATGGGAGGTTCGTGTCAGGTGAGGTTTGACAACGAGGACACGGCCTTCGCTTTCAAGGGCCAAGTGAGGCAGTTTACCCTGACGAACTTGAATTCCTACGGCTGCCTGGTGGCATAGCCTCAGCCGCTCCAAATGAGCCCAACGGGGGGTCAAGGAGAGGGGCGCGGCAAAGTTGGGGTCGACGAAAGGAAGCTGAATGCAACATGGGTTTGCCTCCACACACAGACATGTTTCACTCGAGGCGCTGGCATGTGTCTATATGGCAAGACTACCATGGACACGCAGGCCGGAAAAGCGCAGGTGTCCTTTTTGGTCGTTTTGGTAGGAAAATCGAGGGCGATTCCTGGTTTTACCTGGTGGTTTAGTCATCTACCAGGGAAACCCATCTATTGCCCTAAAAGGACACCTATGTTGACACTAGCGACGTCGTTTTCGCCGTGTTGACCCATGGCACCGTTGGCCTCCGAGGTACCAAATCCTCCATCCGACTTGGTCTGGGAGACTTGCGGGTATGTGCTTCGGTTCCAGGTGGCTTCCCATGAACACCCAAGGAGTAGCCTCAAGAATGGTTGGGTTCAGGTTCTTTCCTTCAAAGCCAACCAACCAGGGGGCCCCCCAACACAGGTAAACCCACATGGAGGTGTCTTTTTCGGGGGGACCCCCCCCCCCCATTTTTTCGGGGGTCCCCGTATTTTACTTTGGTGCATTTTGAATGTTACGACTTTAGCTTTTTGCCAACTAATGGGTTTTCCAGTAAACCACCAAAAGTTAAACTGTTGGCAGCGGAGCAGAAAACAGCCGAGTTAGCACCCTCCCCCCTCGGGGGCGGGACGAAATCCGTAGGTCAGCCCCAACGACGGGAAGTTGGAGGTCTTCACGCGCGAGGGGCCCTACGGTGTGCGGAGCCCTAGCCGTGGCAGAAGCGGTGAGAAAGAACCCGGGAGCTGGGGTTCGTGAATTGTGACGACCTACGAGATGGGGTCCACCCAGATTGTGTCAAAGTAGTGGGACCCCCAGCCAAGGTGAGCAAGGTACCCTCCGAAAGCGCAACCCCATTACTTTGAGTGTTACTGGGGTCTATCAAATTCAGCTGGGGGTGTTTCCTTGGGTGACTTTGACAATGGTCGAATCATGAGGCCGAGATTAGCTCGTGTTGGGGCGGCTATGGGCTAGGATTCCGGGGATATTTACTAAGGAACCCCTGGGCGCATGTTTAAAATGTGTCAGGAGGTTGGCCCACCAGCAAAGAAAGCGGCAACACCTGCATCAACACGAACACAAAACCAAAACACAAGTGCGCCCAAAGCGGAGCACTAATTGGAGGTGGTCCCTTCGCAGTGTAAGATGTCAACTTCGGAGCAAGCCGGACCCTACTTGCAGAACAACACCAACAATACATGGAGCCCCCCCTTTTTTAGTGGGGGAGCCACGCCGGAGACGTACGGTCCAACGGGTTGATCCAAAGTCATCATGTCGGGTCTCTCGAATGGATCACTGGCTTCAGGTCATTGGAATGACATTGAGCAAGAAGATCATGAAGGTCCCCTGCGCTGATATCCCCATCCTTCGTCAGCCACGAAGAGTGGAGATGGAGCTGAAGAAAGGACACGGCGACTTTTGGTCGTGGGGGTTGGGTTCGAAGGAATCCTGGTGCTTGTGCTCATTTGCACGCGACCGGCAGGTTCTGAGTGGTCCTTTCGGCGTTTACGTCCCAGACAATATTCCTGGTCTACTGTCTACTTCTGGTTTAGGCGCGGAGTGTGGAGCCCACCCAAACGTCCTTTTGACCTTAAAGGTGGGCCAAAAGGCGCACCTTTACCAGCTCAGAGGATCCCTTTCTAAAAGCATTTTATGTTGCTTGTCGGAAGCCTTTGAGGAACCCTGCTGGGTCAACGTTTGATATCATCTTGCATTTTTGCCCCTGACTCAGCCCCTGGCGCCCTTGCCTGAAACGATCTGAAAAATTGGTAGTAGAAAACATAAACAGATCCTGAGTTTAGATTTGCACGGTGAGCAAGATAAATTTGGTAGCTAGCAGCCATTCCCTTAGCCTTTTAGCTTTTTAGTGTTTAGTGGTAGTGTCCATGTCACCCACCAAAAGTTTTAAGAAAAAAAACACCATAAATAAAGTAGCAAAGGATCTGAGGGCAGCCCGGCATGTGCCAGGACAACATTTCCAGATGGACGGCGAGGCGTGGGTGCTGAACGCGGCCTGCACTGCCGTAGTCGAGTGGTGACTCAGCTGCGACTCGAGGAGCGAGCAGCCGAGTGACGGGTTCACCACAGACTTCTAAGGATACCTTTCCCATTCTTTCCAGGGATCCTTTTTCTAGAAAACCTCCGGAAACCCGATCGGGAAAACGGATCCGGTTATTGAAAAGAACGATGGTTGAAAAGAATGGAAAAGGAATCAGCCAATAGAAAATTGGTTCGGTTCCAACAAAGTGGTGGCCAGTTTTCTTGGTTCAGCCCCGGTTTTCTGCATCTGCTCCTGGGAACTAGGAGCAGGCTCCGAGGACGCTTCTCCCTTGTTTGTTGGCGGGAATACTGCGGTGGGTGGCTGCAAAGACAAGGTGTTTTGCTGATATGCCCACGAGTTGAAAGGATCTGCATCCCTTATTTTTTTAGGATTGACGAGAACGATGTAACAGTGGAGGGTGTCCAATCATTTGTCCAAACACGGGCCAATTTCACCCCCCAAGTACAGGGTTGTGGGATCAAGGGGTTTTTCCCCACTTCTGTGATACAAGTGCATCTCCCTCCTTATATGGGTGCTTAGTCTTTGGGAAACCCTCTTTGTTGTATTTGAGAAGTGGTCATTTACGTCCTCAATTTATGCCGGATGTTCAGATCATAGGTGTCCTTTTGAGGTTAGTTTGGCCAACAAAAATAGATGGGTTCCACTGGTTTAGATGGGTTCCCTCCCATTTACCAGGGCCATCTATTTTTTCCAACAGGCCACCTACTGTGGATGGACCAAATCCTGCATCACCTAAGAAACCATGACAAACCATTGTTTGTTGGTAGGGAACAATCATTTTTAGGTTTCTTTGGGTGGTGCGAAATGGATCTCGCAACCATCTCCACCGCCACTTCGCGCCGTGCGCCCGTGGAGGTACAGCAAGGTGCGCATGCTGTGCCCCGGCGAGGACGGGCTCTCTGCAGGCGGGGACTTGAGATCGGCTTCGTCGGTTGGATGGCTCCTCCTTTTTAAGGGTACCCCGTGTTTCGTGGTTTTACAGAGAAACCAAAGGGGACACTTTCTTCTCTTTTTTTCCTTTTTTTTTTGTTGGGGGGGGGGGGGATGCAAAAACACACATTTTCTGAATTGGTTAGCACATATTGTATATTTGGGTAGACTAAGTTTAAACAGAGGCCAGCATACTTTGCTTGGAGTACGCAAGATGTGGGCCAAGATGTGGGGAATAGGGTATGTGTCAAAATAATGGGACCCATAATGCCCCTAGAATTGTGGCCTTCCTGTTTGTCTCCCTTTACACCAACCTTAGAAAGGGGTACCCTCAAATAGACTGTCAACGACGGCAGTAGGGGGATGACATGGTGCACACGAGCCCAACACACTGTTCGGAAATGGGATCCCCTCTGCCTTTTCGGGACACAACAAACGTTGACAGTGGCTTGCTTGGTGAAGGGGAAACAATTGTAGATGGGTGCGTCTATTTCTTTGGGCGGATCCCTTTTTCATTGATTTAAAAAGGAACGCACTGGGATGTCTTTGCCATTTTTGATGTTGCCCTGTAGACACACCCAGATGGATGTTTTGACCTGGCGTCGGTGCCAAGGTCCTTTGTCCTTTGGCCAGCTAGAAGGGCCTTGTGCACTTTGAGGGTACCCTTCTCACCTGGATGTGAAGGAACACCAACAAGAAAGTCACCATTTTGGGGGTCCCCCACTTTTGACACATGTGAATTGATCAATATTGCTGGCCCCCAAATGACCATGCATAACTTTTCCCATTTAGTGGCAACATCTCATCTTTTTGTGGTTCTTCCCAGTTTTCTCCTCCCATGTAAAGGGCCGAAAATCAGATCCCCACATACCCTCTTTCCCATCATGGAGGATCCAAAGAGGGCCACTTGCCCACGCGTGCAAGCTGGGAGCTTCGGATCACTTCGGAGTCTGAAGAGAGCCGAGTATTCAGAGTGCACACGGTGTTGAATGGGGTTGATTCCGTGTCTGTTCAGCCATCCTTCCTTTGCATAAACCGGATCCGTTTTCCCAGGGTGTTTGATGGTTTTCTAGAAAGAAGGATCCCTGGAAAGAATGGGGAAGTTACCCCTAGAACGTTCTTCAATTTGTTGCTGCCTTGAATTGGAGTGATTTTTCCTTGTGTCCCTCATACCACAGCCACGCTGCAATGCGGAGCAGTGAGTTTTTCACCTGGCTTTACTTTGCTAACGAGCAAGATTTGCCAGACTCCTTTGGGCTTGTCTCAAATAGGAGCCCCCCCACTGAAGTGTTGGTTTCCCTCCTTTGCCAGCCCCTATGGGTCTGTGTTCCCTTTAGCTTCCTTTTACTCCAAGAACTGGGTAGCCGCACAGAACCTGCGACGCCATTTTCAGGGTCCGCCAAACCCGCCGTCTCGGTCTCCGCCTCCGCTCCCTTGGCAGGCGACTGGTCCGGCAGCCAAACACGCAACTTTTGGGAGGGGCGACGTGGAACAGGACGGACACCCCCGGAGTTGAGGCTCGAGGCATCTAGGCAAGCCGCTAGAGAACTAAACGAGCCAGGTATGAAAGATGGCTCTAGGTTCTGCAGGATGGTTTCCCCTCGTTATCCACTTGTACAGCGGACCTCAGTCCGGCCCGAGTTCGGGTGATTTTGCACCTCGCCCTGGCGCAGCGGCCTAACACCCCATCTTTGGGGCAATGTGTGGTATAAAAGTTGTAAACACCGAAAGGTCGGGTGTGTGTCGCAACAGCGGGGCCATAAACATACCTGGCTTCGGTTTTTCTTCGGATTTCCCTCACCCAGCCCGAAAAAGGGTGCCCTTCGCATCAAAGCAACGTGCACCCACTGAGTTTCGGGTTCATTGGGTTCCGGGTAGAAGTCCAAGCAGGGCCACAGGTCCAACGTCGCCGGCCGTTCAGTGTCTTTACCCAGCTGGGAAGGAAACCCACCAGTTGGCAAACAGTTTTGATCTCTGAAGGCTAATTCATGTTTGGGAAGTAGCTTCATCATCGGGTTTCTTCGTTTCTTTGGGTGGGCTCATTTGGCAGACTTCCACGTTTTATACCCTCTGACACTTGACCCGACGGACGTCCTGTTTTCGCTCGTCAGCTTCCCGTGATTGTTGAATCTGCTTGTTCAAAATGCATGGTTGATTACTGTCAATCCGACGGCTACTCCAACTGCCAGATAATTTCAAGCAGATTTTAACGGAGCACTCGGCTTTCAACGCTCCAGAAGACTCTCCTTGACATCCTGCAAAGGGCATTGATGGCTCCATGGATCAGCTCTGGTGCGTGTGTTGTGCGTGCGGGTGGGTGGATGGGCGTGTGTAACGCGGTCATACGCATATGAGTACCTTGCAACACATCCTACTTGTTCACATCCTACCTACATGATTTTCTTGGTTCAACTAGTCACATACTTGCCAGACACTCACAGCCAGGCACTGTGCAGCATCTGGCTGTTTGATGCTGTTTGCATATCTTTGGCAACTCTTGTCGAATATCATTATGTGTTTGTGTGTGAGGGGCTGTTCTTGATCAGCCAAAGGCGTCTGCCTTGATGATGGTGATGATGGCAATGGCAACGAAGGTGATGACAGGTGCCAATGCTGGTCATGCATTTCAATAGGTAACCCCTTGAATCCCCAGATGTCCGCTGATGTCCACCAAAGGGTGCCCAGTTGAAAGTTACACTTATTTAGTAAACACCAATGAACAGCTGGGAGTTAGATTGTTTTGATTGAAGCCACAGAGCATCTTGCCAGCTAATGTCGAATTGAAATGACTGCTCGAATCGTGCACTTCGCAATTCACATGTTCACTTTAAGAGGAAGGTTGCAGTTGAATCGGTCTAAGCATTAGATTCCATTACCTTATTTGTCCAAAAGCGACATATGACCATAACGATTGTTTTAAATGAACACACTATGACTTGAACTGCAGTCGTGGCGGTGTTGGTGTTGGTGGCGCTGATGGTGGTGGCGGTGGTGGTGGTGATGATGACGACGATGATGACAATGATGACGACGTTGATGTTGATAACGTTGATGATGATAATGTTGATGGCGAGGATGATGCTTAGGATGAGGATAAATTTAACACAGCGATGGTGGTGTTCGTGCCTTCATGAATGAAACACACGCACACCCTGATTGAGGGAGGATGGCTATTGCTTGCAAGACTCACAGGAGTGGTCTCCGAGCAGGAGCTGTGCAGACCGGACACCTGAAGGCGCCTTGCGCACCGCGCCCGGGGTTTTCTCCGGAGCCTGAGCCGCGCAAAGGACGCAGTGTACAAATTGATCGGGGGTTGTTTCACTGAAAAGAAAAAGTCCGGCGAGGCTTGGCTTGTTTTTCTTCATTTGGGGTTGATCAAGATTTTGGCTGCCAAACCATGGATAACTTCCCCCATGTGGGACATATAATATTTTTTGTGGTTTTTCCCAAGGGTTACAGTATTTCATGTCAAGGACCCTTTGATCAACCCCATTTGGCATGACTTTCACTGCAAGGAGAGAGACTGGCAACTTTATTTGGCAACCCAAAGCAAAATGAACACATCCTACCCCTTTGGTTTATTCGTCCAGGGTGAACATTGGGGTGAAAATGGATGGCAGAACTTTCAGCACACGCGCATGGTTCACTTTCACTGGCAGCTGTTTGTGCTCAGTGGCCGAATCTTCCTGCTGCCTTGAGTGCAGACGCTTGTCTGAATGAGGCGGCCCATGCAAGTCTTCCGGCAAACTTCGCAGCGTTTCTGAGTGATGCCCAGGCTATGACTGGGCACGTCTTAAGTCGCCCAGAAGTGAGCGTTGCTTTGTGGGAAGCTGTGCAGGAGATGGGTATGTGCCAAAGCAAGGGCCTTGGTTTCCTTTTTGGTTTTCCCTGAAATTGAACCGACCTGAAAAGGGCAGCTTTCGCCTCAAAATCTGAGGGTTTTTGTACTACACCCTGGGATTACACCCTTGGGAAGTGATCCAGAATGGTTCAGAATAACACGGTCTTATCCGGACATGTGCCTAAATGGGGTCAATACCCAGTGGGTGTACTCCTAGGGTGTAGTACAAAAACCCTCAAACAAAAAGACATGAACCCCTTGACTCTCTGAGGCTGTAGCCTTGCCCATGCAGCTGTCGCGGAGGGCGCACATTCTGGCCACCCTGGCCGCTGCTTGGCTTAGAAGGGAGTCGATTTTCATACTCCAGAGCTTAGGGAGTGTCTCCAAATGCTGGACTTGGCAGGAAGGGCTTGGTCTAAAGGTTCGACACCCAGAGAATGTCCCCAAAGGTGCGGCTGTAGTTCAGGGCTTCTGCAAAGCAACAGCAAACCAATCCTTGCCGTTTGGTTGAGAGCGCCGCACTCGTGTTGACATAGGATTTGGACTCCCCAAAATGGTGGGTTTTCTGTTTGCTTCCCTTTAACACCCAGAAAGGGTACCCTCAAAAAAGCACTCACCCATCGGGGCCACACTTCATCTCTACATGAGTCACAATCAAAACCCGGGTAGATGAAGGTTAGTAAGGGACAGTCCCAACCATAAATAGCTGCGGCCGCCTTCTTAATTCTTGAAGCATGGCTCTCGGGATCGACCAGTTGAATACTGGGTTTTGATTCACAAAATGAACGACCCCGTTTTTGGGTGGGTTTCAAAGGGAAACGAAAGGAAACTGGACGTTTTGGCGGGTCACCTATTTTGAGACACATCCACCTCTACATCGAGCTTGTTTGTTTCCCTGGCCCCTTGAAGCCACCATAAAAAGGGTCCCCCACAGCCGTCTCCGAGGCTTTTGTGCTGGACATATCAGTGGCGGGTGGCATTTTTGCCATCGGCAACATCGAGAAGAAGGACACCCACGTGGCCAAGTACGAATCAGCCGGGATACCAAGGTTGAAGGTTGGTTTGTTTGACTGGTTGGCTTGTTTGTTTGTTTGATTGGTTGGTTTGTTTGGTTGATTGGTTGGTTGGTTGGTTTGTTTGATTGATTGGTTTGTTTGTTTGGTTTGTTATGTTTGTTTGTTTGTTTGTTTGTTTGATTGGTTGGTTGGTTTGTTTGATTGATTGGTTTGTTTATTTGGTTTGTTATGTTTGTTTGTTTGTTTGTTTGATTGGTTGGTTTGTTTGATTGGTTTGTTTGTTTGCTCGGTTGGTTTGTTTGATTGGTTTGTTTGTTTGGTTGGTTGGTTTGTTTGATTGGTTGGTTTGTTTGCTTGGTTGGTTTGTTTGATTGGTTTGTTTGTTTGTTTGGTTGGTTTGATTGGTTTGTTTGTTTGTTTGGTTTGTTTGCTTGGTTTGTTTGGTTGGTTTGTTTGTTTGTTTGCTTGGTTGATTGGTTTGTTTGTTTGCTCGGTTGGTTTGTTTGATTGGTTTGTTTGTTTGGTTGGTTGGTTTGTTTGATTGGTTGGTTTGTTTGCTTGGTTGGTTTGTTTGATTGGTTTGTTTGTTTGTTTGTTTGCTTGGTTGATTGGTTTGTTTGCTTGGTTGGCTGGTTGGCTTCCTTGGTTTTTCCAGCAATGTCTATGTTCAGTGGAAATAGTTAAGCCACCGCCGCCAACCACGCACTCACGTTGAGACGTGGAAGCTCCTTTTGAAGAATCGGGCCCCGGGTGCGGCTAAAAGATGTACCCAAAATGGCAAAATGTCCCTGGGTAAATGGACACGAAGACCAAAACCTGCGTAACCCCGGCCACACCCAAGTGGGTTCCATGTGAATTGGTAGAGCTTGAGCTTCTGCCGAGGTGACCTCTGATACCCTCACCTGCTGTTTGGTCCGCCTGGTGGTGGGGGACTCGGGCAGGAGGTGAGGGAGGTTTGCCGAGTCAGCGTGAGGAAACAAAGAGTCTGGGTGAATTACAACGACCTCACACGACCTCACCCCAAATGGTGGTTTATGTGGGGAATTGCCCCCAACCACCGCAAGTTTCAGGTTGGTGAAATATTATAATTCACCCGGAAGAGTAAAAGGGAAATCCGACTCAAGTTGGATCTCTTGAGTTGTTTCCGGGTCTTTTCAGCTTTGCTCAATTGATGCAAAAAGAACCGACAGGAGCGCCAGCATTTTGGGGGTCCCCCTACTGAAACACATACCCGAATATGTCAAATAGGTTTTTCGTGCAGCAAAAGGAAGGGCCCCACTTTTCGGGGGCGGTTTCCGCATTTTCCCTGGCCACGAATTTCTGGGGCCACGTTGAACTCCAGGTTCCGATCGCCATAGGACAATCAGGTGCCTTGCGTCCGCGAGGGTGTTTTTTTAGTACCTCCCCCCCAACCCAAAAAAGAGAGACAGCAACAGCAAGAGAGTTGGAACCCATTCAACGGGTGACCCAAGTTTTAGACCCGATTTCAAGGTGTCATGTGGGCAACCCTCCTACCAGTGTTCCACTGGAAATGGAAGTGGAGGGTCCGAAAGGATTTCTGTCTTCTGAAACCTTCCTGTCCTTGGCCTGTCATGTCTGTTTGCGACCCGTTTTGTTGGTTCAAAAGGAAACCAACAGGAAGCCGACCTTGGCTCCGATTCCCGTCTTGAGACTCGCCCATTTCCTTTCTAGCCCTTTCCTTTCGTGCCTCGTCCGGGGCTCGGGGCCATGTTTTGGCTCCTTTGGGCCTTCCTTGGGGTCACAAGTTGGATCCGTTCTTTGGGCGGGTTGGACGGGTCAAACGTAGAGGTCCTTTCCCTTCAAGCTTTGGCCTTCAAAAAGCACCAGGCCGGCCAGCGAAGAGCTTAAAACAAATCGTGTGAGTTACAAGCTTTAAATGGTGGTCCCAGTACTTCAACGGTTTGCAGCGTTCCCTGCGACCCTCCAGCTACCCAGGTGTTCGTTCTGGCGTATGTTTTTCCTCACGGCCCTTGGAAGCCCCACCTGGGAAACACACGCAAAGAACATAAAAGAAACACAAACAGCTTCATTCCGTTTTTGCCTGGGACGCTCTTTCGACCTCGTTTTGAGGTCTTCCCGCTGATTTCCTGCCTGGCTCTCGTCGTGTACCGCCGAACCGAGGCCGCGCGAAAAACTTTTGAATGGATTTGCCTGCCTGGCCCCTCTCTTTGGGTGAATTTTGCAGCCTCCTTCAAGGGCACTGGTTTTTTAGAGTTCTTGGTTTCAAAGTAAACTCAAAGTGTCCATGTCCGCTTGTGGCGCCAAGGTAACCTCCCTTCAACAATCATGGAGGTTCACAGGAGGGCTTTGGAAGACAACTGTCCTTTTTGGGAAGCCCCCTGTGCACTTCCATGATAGTAGGGAGGGTAAGGGCTTGAAAAAGCCAGTGTGTACATTAACAGATAGATAGATATATATATATATATATATATATGTACAACCCTTGCGGGAGGGAAACAACACGGTGCTTGTTTGGGTATCTTCACGCACAGATCGCCAGGCGCAGTCTCCACTGCAGCAGTACCGGCGCGCCCAGGCGAGCTGATCAGGAATTGGAGCCCCCCAAGGTCACTTTGGTTTCCCTTTAGTTCCCCTTTGAAGCATTTCACAGTCGCAATTCGGGCCCAAAGATTGGCTTCGGTTTCCCTTTCGTTTGCCTTTGAGCCAACCCAAAAAGGGGTACCGAGCCAACCCAAAAAGACGGAACCGTGTGTCAAACTGAGGACTTTACTCGCTCGCCTGGAAGCTAATGGAGCCCTTTTGGGGTCTGGGACTGACAACTTGCTACCTGGGTTCGGCGATTCCAAGGGGTTCCCCAAGTTCTACGTTCTGCAGAGAAGAAACGCCCACAACACTGGCCAGAAGAAGCCCCCAGTTTGAAGGGTGCCTTCCCTCCCAGACATTGCCATCTTTCACCCTCCCGCAGACGCGCAGTCCTGCTGCGCGGACCCAAATCTCCGTCCTGTGGGGCAATGTTGAAGCGAGACACATAGAGAACCTTGGGCAGCAACGATAGTATGGCTATGAGTTTCAGTAGGGTACCACCTCAAAAGCCAAACATCAATGAAAATTTTCAGAAGGGAACCGCATCAATGACATGAGTAGGAGGTTGGATCTGAACATGGGTCAACTTCCTGACATGGGCTCCAAATATTTGCGTTCAGAGAGGGGATTGCGTCAACTTCGGGGCCGGCGGGCGGGTTTGTCCTGTTTGCACGCGTTTTTCGGGCCTACCTGCCCTGCAAAAAGCCATATGGCCAAGAGAGCAGCGGCCTTGAGCGATTGCTTAGCTGGTTGACCTGGGACATGAGATGGTCGCATCTAAACCTTTGCGGCCCATGTTGCCCAGTGATTCCATTGACCTGTCCAGGTCACCCAGAAAAACCCTATAAACACCAGGAGCATGGTTGATGACCTACCCGATCCCATTGACCTGTCCAGGTAAACCAGGGAACCGGAAAAAATAAAAGAAAAAACAACCGAGAAAAAAAAAGAAACAAAAAAAAACAAAAACAACAACGGGAACATGGCAGATGGCCCAGCGGTTCCACTGGGATCCACCGCCAATCGAAGCAAAGCCGCCGGGTGGGGCCGAAGTCCCCAAGGAGGCCCGCACGGTGGCGAGCTCCAGCTCCGCCTCGGATCTCCGGGTGCCTTTGGCGGAGGAGCGGGCCGACGGCTTCGGGGAAGAATCAGATGGGGGATCAAAAGGAAAACAGGTTGGTTTCCAGGTTGGTTTGCAGGTTGACTGTTTCCAGGTTGATGGTTTCCAGGTTGGTTTCCAGGTTGACTGTTTCCAGGTTGATGGTGTCCAGGTTGGTTTCCAGGTTGACTGTTTCCAGGTTGATGGTTTCCAGGTTGGTTTCCAGGTTGGTTTCCAGGTTGGTTTCCAGGTTGGTTTCCAGGTTGGTTTCCAGGTTGGTTTCCAGGTTGATGGTTTCCGGGTTTCCAGGTTGGTTTCCAGGTTGGTTTGCAGGTTGACTGTTTCCAGGTTGATGGTTTCCAGATTGGTTTCCAGGTTGACTGTTTCCAGGTTGATGGTTTCCAGGTTGGTTTCCAGGTTGGTTTCCAGGTTGATGGTTTCCGGGTTTCCAGGTTGGTTTCCAGGTTGGTTTGCAGGTTGACTGTTTCCAGGTTGATGGTTTCCAGGTTGGTTTCCAGGTTGGTTTCCAGGTTGGTTTCCAGGTTGGTTTCCAGGTTGACTGTTTCCAGGTTGATGGTTTCCAGGTTGGTTTCCAGGTTGGTTTCCAGGTTGGTTTCCAGGTTGGTTTCCAGGTTGGTTTCCAGGTTGGTTTCCAGGTTGGTTTGCAGGTTGGTTGACTGTTTCCAGGTTGATGGTTTCCAGGTTGGTTTCCAGGTTGGTTTCCAGGTTGGTTTCCAGGTTGGTTTCCAGGTTGGTTTCCAGGTTGGTTTCCAGGTTGGTTTCCAGGTTGGTTTCCAGGTTGGTTTGCAGGTTGGTTGACTGTTTCCAGGTTGATGGTTTCCAGGTTGGTTTCCAGGTTGGTTTCCAGGTTGATGGTTTCCGGGTTGGTTTCCAGGTTGACTGTTTCCAGGTTGATGGTTTCCAGGTTGGTTTCCAGGTTGACTGTTTCCAGGTTGATGGTTTCCAGGTTGGTTTCCAGGTTGGTTTCCAGGTTGATGGTTTCCGGGTTTCAGGTTGGTTTCCAGGTTGGTTTGCAGGTTGACTGTTTCCAGGTTGGTTTCCAGGTTGGTTTCCAGGTTGATGGTTTCCGGGTTTCCAGGTTGGTTTCCAGGTTGGTTTCCAGGTTGATGGTTTCCGGGTTTCCAGGTTGGTTTCCAGATTGGTTTCCAGGTTGGTTTCCAGGTTGATGTTTTCCAGGTTGGTTTTCAGGTTGGTTTCCAGGTTGATGTTTTCCAGGTTGGTTTCCAGATTGGTTTCCAGGTTGGTTTCCAGGTTGATGTTTTCCAGGTTGGTTTCCAGATTGGTTTCCAGGTTGGTTTCCAGGTTGATGTTTTCCAGGTTGGTTTCCAGGTTGGTTTCCAGGTTGATGTTTTCCAGGTTGGTTTCCAGATTGGTTTCCAGGTTGGTTTCCAGGTTGATGTTTTCCATGTTGGTTTCCAGGTTGGTTTCCAGGTTGATGTTTTCCAGGTTGGTTTCCAGGTTGATGTTTTCCAGGTTGGTTTCCAGGTTGATGTTTTCCAGGTTGGTTTCCAGGTTGGTTTCCAGGTTGATGTTTTCCAGGTTGGTTTCCAGATTGGTTTCCAGGTTGGTTTCCAGGTTGGTTTCTAGGTTGGTTTGAAAAACCAAAAGGAACACCCACCGAAATCCATATTTGGGGTCCGAATCCTACATTCTGGGCTGTTCAAAGGAAGACCTTAATCCTTACCTTGGGTCCCCTTAGTGGCTGCCTAGGGATTATGGAAAATCGGATTGGCCAAGCCTCCTCGTTCACGGATTGGGAGCTCACCATGGAGGTCCTTTGCTTGGGGATCTGATTCTCAGTTCAGCTTTTGGAGTTCGTGCAAAGAATTGCAGAATACATACCCTAGACCCTTCAGCGGCGAGTTGCGAATCTGTTTGCCACAGACCTTTTGGGTGGTGGGGGATCTGAGGGGGGGGGGTGCGGGGTCCGTCCATCTGAGATTCGCAGCGGACAGGTGCCTATGCACACTGTCAACGGCCGCAGACTTAGATCGCATCCCCTGCCATGTGTAGGTCTCCTCTTCGGTGGCAACCGGCCGGACCGTTTTTGTGCGCAAGACAAGCGGTGTGGTTTGTATGGTTGGTTTAAAAGGCTGGGTTTTCCAGTGGCGCCTTTTTACCTTTTCTTGGGGGAGGGGAACCCCCTACTAAAAACAGACGGCAGAGAAAAAAAAAGGTACCCTTCTTCTAACCTCTTTGGTGGAGGATTGCCCATTCCTCGAGCCCCAAATCCCAATGTGAACAAGCAAGAACCCCAATGAGGTACAAGCCCTTCTTCGGATGCGAGCTTCTGCAGCAATGGCACCGCGGGGACCTCAGTCTTTGGAGGAAGTTTGTAACAACCAGCCGTTGCTGTTGAAGGGAAATCCCCAAAGAGGCTGTTTGGAGCAATGTTCTTGGTGGTGTAGATATGGCTAGGATTTTATTTTGGATTTCCTCAAAAGTGGTTCGTGGCCATCAACTCCCCATGTAAATGATGTCCACCAAAGGGCCGCAATGAAAATTCACACCCAGATGTTGGAACGAGGGGTTGGCGTGACCCCCGTCTTGGTCTTTGCATTTCCGATTTGTGAGAGCTCGTTGAAGTAAGTTGCCCTGTCACAGGGGCGGGAAGCTACTCAGAGGCTTATCTTTGGCGCATGGAACAATTTGAGGCGCTCTGCAGTTTCGGGCAAGCTTGGCAGTGACGATGTGTACCAGGTCAAACCACCTTCTCACGTGGAACATTGGATGGTTTGACAGATGGTCATTGGGAGATGTTGGACTGGTTCAGGCTCTCTGGAAAGTACGTATAAAGGAAGCCGCACGTTTGTTGCGGCTATGGGGTGTTTGCCCAGCTCTTGGATTGGTCAATATGTTTGTGACAACTGTTTGTGTGTGTGTGTGTCTGTCTGTAGGGACCCCTTTGTTTGGGTTGTCTTGAAGGAAAACCACAGGGCAGCAGCCCCTATTTTTTCAGACTCTCCCAAATGAGTTGCTTGGCTGTTTTTTGGGCAAAGGACGCCTTGCGACGACATTGCCATGAGGGATACCAGTTTGGTCGTTTTCCTAGTTGATGAATAAACCCTGAGCTTTGAGAGCGGTCCTAATCTATGGCTTTGAATCTGCACCTCAAAAGCGCTTGGTGGACATAAATCCCCACTAGAGGGCCCCCAAGTAAGATTCACACCAATAATCACCAGCAAGCCGGCAGGGGGCGGGGGGGGTGGGATTTCAAAGTATATGATGATCTATAATTATCTTTCTCTTTCTGTGTTCTGTCTCTTCCCCTTCCTCTTTCTCTTCTTATTTCTGATTCTCTCAGAGCCTGACCCTGAGAAGGTGCTGGCACCTGACGCTGGCGAAAATGCTGCACCTGCCACGGAATCCGCACGTGACACCGCACGCGCGCGTTCGAGCAGTGCCAAAGTGCTGCGCTGCCACGCCACCTGCCGCGAAATGCGCGCCCGCCCCAATGGGACCAGGTCCGAAAGCGTTCCGAGTGCCGCACCCGTTCTGAGGCGTGGCGAATGGGTTAGCTTTCAGCCAGCCGGAGAAACCAAAACCGCAGAGGGTTGCTCTTTGCTCGCGAATTGTCTACTCGCACCACACGGCCACACATGTTTTCTCGCATGCGCTCATTCCTTGTCTTTCTCTTCTTTGCGCAGAGCCATCTTCAATGTCCATGACACGGACATTCCTTCTAAACGTCCTTTGGTGATTGCCTTCCCATGTTTTGCGTGTCAGTTCCACAAGTTTCTGGCAGAGACCTTGATCCAAGCGGCTATCAGGAGAAGAGCGCCTTCGAGATGAACCGGGATCACGCGCTTCTGATGAAGAGAGCAGATCCTTGCCAGATCGAGTTGGCAAACTTGTTCAACATTCTGTCTTTGGGGTTCTTCATGGTGCGGCAACTTCAGACACTTTTTGTTGCGAGTTGTTTTTTGTTTGTTTGTAGTAAAGGGAACATTTACAACCTACATGGCCATTAATTTAAAGAGGGGAACACCTCACGAATAGCGGACATGAGTCCCCACCGAACTGCGATGTCCACCAAAGGGTCACGATCAAAGTTAATACCTGCATGTCTTTGGCAAGTCATCTCAAAGGACCGCAGGAAGGAAATCATCATGATGGTGCTGTTTGCCATCAGCACAGGCATGTCGTTCTACAACGGCATCAAGTGCATCGTGTTCCATTATGACCCGAACTACTTGGTGATACAGGGCACGTTGCAAGCGTTGACCATGATCATGATCAACGTGGAGCCTTGGTGCAGTTTTTCCGGAGCATTTGTTTTGGCAACGGCCAATCTCTACTGTCATCTATAGTAAAGGGGATGATAAGGGGCACACCAGCCCCAAACTACCATTTGTGCCCGCGCACTGAAGATGTGGGTATGGCTCGTCAAAATAAGGTTTCGGGCCCCAAAATGGCAGGGCTTTCCTTTCAGCTTCCCTTTAACTACCAACCAAAAGGGGTCCACCATTTTGAGCACTCTCCCCATGTGGGCAAGTTCAAGAGCCTTCAGCTGGCCGTTTCGTTTCCGTGCAGAAGTGCACCGAGGAATATTTCATGCTGAAGAATGTGCTCAATAAGTTCACGGAGGAGCAAGGTGAGCCGCTGGTCTTTTCATGCCTCAAACATGAAGTGACAAATGACATGAATGGAGAGCTCATCTGGACATCGGTGGCCCTTCCAAATGGGTTTCCACGCGGGAAAGGAATCCATGCAACCAATATCGAGACCGAGGCTGATCGCACATATCCACATGCACCCGCTGTTCTTCGAGACCGGGCTGAAGTGCCATGGCTGCGACATCTGCAGCGATCAGATGAAGGCGGGGGACCGGCTGACTACAAAACTCCACGGAGTCGTGGTTAAACCACCAGAATTCGTCGGGTTCTCAAAAGCAAAGGGGGACCCATCCCCAAAACGGTGGTTGCACTTTGGTTTTGACTTCAAAGCCAAAGCCAAGTTGTAAATAGGCTAGCCTCAAGAAAAACACACACACACACACACACACTTTACACACACCCAAAGGTTTCATCCATCCCAACGGGTGGATTTCGTCCGGGGCCGGCGCCTCCGGCAGGGGCCGCACTACGTGGCCTACAGGTGTCGCACCTGCGACTTTGACCTTTGCCCCAGGTGCTATAAACAGAGCCTTGCCTTTGAGGTTTGAATGCACCTGCATGTGCGCCTGTGAGCCCCCAAAACAGATTTTGGCATTCTATTTTTATTTTATGTTTGGCTTGGGGGGGGGGGGAGGGTCTCTTGAAAGTCAGCCAGACAAGGGAGCCCCTAGAACTTGGCTGGCCTGCGTTCGCGAGAATGGCGCTCGTGAATCCACGCTGGTAGAACCAAAAGATTGGCCCGCTGAGGATGCTGTAATGCATGTGCACGCTCCGTAGGTTTTTTTTTTTCATGCGCTTATTTTGTTTTGGTGGTGCAAACCCTGTAATCAGCTAACCCTTAGTTGGTGGACAGGGTGAATGGGAAACCCCTCCACCAAACCTCCGAACCACCAAACCACCGAGATCCAAACCACCAATTACTTGCTGGTGCTCAGCAGGGAATGAGGGAATGACCCTTATGAACCATCCAACTGGTAACTGGTGGTTTCCTGTATTCGGAAATGCCTGGGTTCATTCCCACATTCCCTCCCTATCGCAGCAGCAAGATTACTGGGAGACCCCTCCTTAACCACCAAACCACCGAACCCCTCCACCACCAAACCCCCAACGAAACACACCAATTTAGAGGGAAGCTGTAAGGAAAGACAAGACCAGCGCGAAGGGATTTGGTGCTCGATCTGTTCGGCGGGATGGGGAGCAGATCACCACCTGGACCTACTTCAAGCGTATTGTGTGCCTTGGCCTTAGGGCTGCCTCGTTTGGGTGTGCGTCAAAGCAAGGCCCTGGGGTGACACCCAAAAGTGGCTTTGGTGTTCCTTGGTCCCTGTAAAAACCACTCCAAGCAGAGTACCCTCAAAGAAAGAAAATGGCACATTTCTTTACTTCTGGGGAGAGACGCATGGGCCTTTTTTGGATGGTACCCCTTTTTCGGTGGGTTGAAAGGGACACCTGAAGGAACATCCATCATTTTAGGGATCCCCCAAATGTTGCTACGAGAAAAGAGACGCCCCAAGTCAGGCCCAACTTTTCTCCCTCCGACCGCCTACCGCCCGGAAGAACTCGCTAGGCTCATCTCCTTGGACTTTTGGCCCACGCTGGTCGCCGCGGTGGTGTGCCTGGTGATCACGCCGCTCGTATATTATATTTTCGGATCTCGAGCCTGAAGCTGTTGTTTTCTTCTCCGGATCTGTGGGTGTTTCAGTGTTCTTTGCGTTGGTGGGTGTTTCACTTTACCTTTTTTTTTTGGGGGGGGGGCATAGGGGTCTTTTTTAGGTTAGTTTGATTAAAAATAGATGGCACTGGTTTAGGTGGAGTTTCTTCCATTTACCAGGCCCATCTAGTTTTCCAAAAGGCCACCTATGGAGGGGGTTTGATTTTCCGTTACCAACAGTCAAGCTTCTCGCGGCAAAGCCAAGGCAGATGCTACAGATCATGGCGCCCAATGTGCAGGGCTCCATCTTCGACGGCGCCCGAGCAAAAGAAATCTAAGCGAAGCGTTCGTTTTTTTTTGTTCCTTCTTTTTTTTTGTTTTAAAGAAACGACGTGGCTTGAGTGCTATTGGGTTGGATCTTTAGACTTTAACTTTTTGGGAAGTCAAGTTGGGTTTTCCACTCAACCCCCAGAAAGTTACACTTTTTGCAGGGGGGTCAACAGCAACCCAGATGGTTGGTCCCATATTCTCAGGTTCGCATTGTGGGAAAGATCAGATTCATGGAAACCCTGGATACATACGCCAGTCCTTCTTAGGGAGGTCTTCTCTTCAAGTGATGAACCCCCAAGCCCCCCTTTTATTCAGCCAGCTGCTTATTGCCGCGGATCAGCACTTCCTGAATTGGTCTAGTTCCTTTCGAAATCAAATAGGGGAAGGAAAACGTACCTTAACATGAGGCGAAAACAGGATGTTGTGGGTTGCCACTTTCTGTGAGTGGCCAAGGAAGTTGTTTGAAAGTGACAACAAAGTAGTCGTGGGGATGGCCCACTAGAAAAGATCACAAGAAGGGCAACTTCCCGAAGAGGGCGAGAGGGCGAGAGGGCGACCATATGGCTGTAGACATTTGGCTGTGGTGTTGTTCAATGGTTGGACCGCTCCGTTTGAGGTGGTTGCGTTAATCTACAAAGGGCCACTAATCTTGACATGTTTGAGAGGACCCCCTCGAAATTTGACATGAATCCTCACCAAAAGGGTTCGGACAATTTCGCGACAGGTTTCCCCATCCACCTTTCTGCGTTGGTCTCAAAGGGAACCCTCAAAATCATTGGTTCCCTTCGGTTTCCCGACCAAGAAAAAAAAGCAGAAACACAACCAACAAACACCAAGTCCCCCAAAAAACCAAACCAGACACACAGAGTTTCCCAAACGCCCTTAAAAGTACCGTATGCTTCTTTTTTTTGCGTCTTCCCCTGCCCCCCCCCCCCCCCTCCCCCGAAAAGCCCCGTTTTGTTTGGGGCTACCCTCCCTTCCCCTGACCTGGCTTCTGACACAGGGCTCCTTGGAGTAAATTGATCTTCCAGGTACCCTCCCACAGGTGCCATGTTAGTTGGAGGAAGGGTATCGCCCCCCCCCCTTCCCCCCGGAAAGCCCCGTTTTTTTGCGGGGCATCGTTTTTGCTTTGCGAGGCATCATCGCGTTTCTGCAGCACCCGGAGTCGGGGCGGGGCCGCTTCGAGACAGCCATGGCCACCTACGTGGTGGTGAACCTGCTGCAGGGCTGCTTCAGCGGACTCAAGGCGCTGGCCCAGGAGCCGTCTTCTGGTCTTTTTTTGGTTTTGTCGGAGGTCTCTTTGGTGTTTGCTTTGTGTGTTCTTTTTTTTTTTTGGGTGGGGAGGGGTGGGGTGGAGTGGGGTGTGTGTTTTTTTTTGGGGGGGGGGGTAGGTGTTTGTTTTTGTTTTTGTTTTGTTTTTGTTTTTGTCTGTTGGGGGGGGGTGTATTTGCTTAAACAACGTATAATATATATATATATATATGTGTATATATACATAGAGAGAAGCCAGGGGGATTCCTTTTAGAGTTTTGCCATTCTTATTTTTTGAGAGGGGTCTGACATATACATACATGTGTACACAGTATATATATATATGTATGTACATATATGTTAGGTCTTTCTTTTTTTCGGGATGGATTTGTTGGGTTTTTGTGCTGTGTTGTGTTTGTTTGTGTTTTGCTCTTTTTCGAGGGCCCTGGGCACTTAACTGTCCACCGTATGGGGCTTTAAACTTGGACCCTGGACGAAAGCCGTCGATGACGAACATTTGGTTCAACCACCAAGACGATACAAGCCAAGTAGCAACTGGCAACATGTTTGGAGGCGAATGCGTCCAAGTCGTTAGGGCGCAGTCAAGGCTCATCCTTGGCTTTCCCCATGCCCTGGGCCCATGATTTGGGCAATGGGCGGAACAGGGTCGCTTCAAAGGACAGAGGGCAGAATTCCGAGGCTGCTCCTTGACCTCGGCGCATCAACCATGGGTCGGGTTGGGTTGCCAGGATTTGGAATGCCCTAGGAAAAGTTTCGGCCGTGAAGGCAACCATGGATGGGGTCAGGAGGCCATGACCTATGCTGATTTCTGGATGCTTGTTTGACGACCCCCAGCTGCAAGAGGAGGGCAGATCACTTCCAAAATAGAATGTTTTGTTCAACTGGCGCAAGCTTAGACAAAAGACCTGTCCAACTATCGAAGGGTCCGTAAGATCTTCCCGAAAACCAGAGGACCAAACATCAGCAATCTTTTCAAGGCACCAAAGCACAAAGCAGAGCCGCGGCTCTGCAGGAAATTGGCGGCCCACTAACTTCCTTTACATTTCCCTGGCGAAATGTCCCTCTAGTTTCTACTCATGCACAAATTCCCATTTGCGCCAGTTGGTATGTCGTTTATCCACCAGGGTTCATTCATCCCAACTTGTGCAGTCTGTCCACCCACAGAACAAGCGCGAAGAACGATTACACCAGGGAGATCTGAAGGTTGCTAGTGGTTAATGTCTTTTGCTGGCTACCAGGCATTGGTCGAATCAAATGTAGATGAAGGTGAGTAAGGGGCAGTCCCAACCAGAAATAGTTGCGGCCGCCTTCTTAATTCTTCACATGGTTCTGGGGACCATTTTAGTACCGGGTTTTGATTGTGACTCAAATTCGGGAATGATAGGAGTTGGTCCAGCGGCGGATGGCGTGCTCGGTGCGGCTGAAGCTCTTCGCCAGCGTCATCCGCATGGACATCGCCTTCTTCGACACCATGCACACGGGGCAGCTCACCAGCCGGCTCACCAACGACGCCAGCGCCTAGGCCGCCTAGGACCGCAGGAGGATCGTTTGGTTCGGGGTTTCGTTATTTTTTCAGGTTTGTGATATGTCGGTTTAGTTTTTTGTTTTTTTTGTCCCCCCTCTTTTTTTCAGGTTTGTGATTTGTCGGTTTCGTTTTAGTTTTGGCTGGTTGGTTTCCTTCTTTTTGTTTGAGTGCCCTTCCTTAGAGGAGCGATGGGGAAGCACACTGTCAATTGCTTGGGATGGGTCCGGGTGAACGGGTTGGTGGTTGGGACTGAAGCGCAGGGCTCCTTGGAAGTGAGGATACCAAGCTTTGGGGTGCGGGGTGTGTGCGTTTCAAATACACATATATACATATACATATATATATATATATATAATATGTTCTTTTTTGTACCCTTTTTGGGACAGTTTTGAAAGGACACCAAAGGGACACCAATCATTTTTTGGGCTCCCCATGTTTGGGGAACGTGGGACATTTTGCTCTTCGTTCAGGTCAGATGACGCAGCCTCTGAGCACCCTCATGAACGACCTGCTGGCCAACGTGCTACTTCTGGTGCCCGCACCAGCTATGAGTCGGTCGATTCCACACCCCACCCTGAATTGCTCGTTCAAACACCCCGAGATCAAGTTCAGCCATGAACGTATTCGGCAAAAAACGGATCTTTCAATTCCCTTACCATGGGTTTTGGGTAGATTATCTAATTTTTTCCCATGCCTTCTGTCAATCTCTCAATCTGGGTTTCGGGTCGACCGGTTTTTGTTGTTGCTTTATTTTGGCTTTTCTCCTCAATCTGGGTTTCGGGTAGAGCGTTTTTGTTGTGTTATTCTGGCTTCCTTCTGTCTTAATCTCGTCAGGTGGGCGGCATGCTGATGGCCTTCCGCACCTCTTGGAAGCTCTCGATCTTGGCCCTCACCATCGTGCCCCCCATCACCTACAGCTACCGGGCCTACGCCAAGTGGGCGCGCAAGGCGCGGGGTCGAAAAGGGCTGTGAACCGGGGCCCCCTCGGAGACTTTTCCGAGGTGGAGTCGTAAAAACTAGAACCACGGGTGGCCCGAAAGCATAATGGAAAGTGACCAAAGACAAGCAAAGCGAGCCGACATGCAGGGGTGCCAGTGGAGTGGTTGCTCAAGAGTTGGTGTTGCGTGCGCGCGCGCGCGTGTGCGTGCGTGTGTGGGTGTGTGTGTGTGTGTGTGTGTGTGGGTGTGCGTGAGTGTGTGTGTGTGTGTGTGTGTGTGTGTGTGTGTGTGTGTGTGTGTGTGTGTGTGTGTGCGTGTGTGTGTGCGTGTGTGTGTGTGTGTGTGTGTGTGCACGTGTGTGCGTGTGTGCGTGTGTGCGTGTGTGCGTGTGCACGTGTGTGCGTGTGTGCGTGTGTGCATGTGTGCGTGTGTGCGTGTGTGCGTGTGTGCGTGTGTGCGTGTGTGCGCGTGTGCGTGTGTGCGTGTGTGCGTGTGTGCGTGTGTGCGTGTGTGCGTGTGTGTGTGTGTGTGCGTGTGTGTGTGTGGGTGGGTGCGTGCGTGCGTGCGTGCGTGCGTGCACCACGGCAAGTCAAAGCAAATAACGCCGACATGCGTGTGTGTGTGTGTCACTCTTGCGCACGTGCGTGCGTGTGTGCTACCGCGGATATCTGCAAACTTTGCCCTTCTGTGACTGATAAGCTTCGGTGCTGCGAGCTCTGTGCACTTGCGCGCGTGCATGTGCGTGTGTGCTAGCGGCTTGCGCGCGTGCCTGTGTGTGTTTGTGTGTGCTAGCGCGGATATCTGAAAAGTTTGCCCTTCTGTGACTTATAAGCTTTGGTGTTGCGAGCTTTGTGCACTTGCGTGCGTGCGTGCGCGCGTGCTACTGCGGATATCTACAAAGTTTGCCCCTCTGTGACTGATAAGCTTCGGTGTTGCGAGCTCTATACAAGCGTTGCTCTGCGCAAGTGCTCGGCCCAAGTGTTCAGCGCAAGTTGCTCTGCGGGCGCAAGTGCTCTAAGCAAGTTGCGATGCGCAAGCGCTACGAAAAAGTATGCTGCGCAAGCTCGGGACAAATTTCTATGAGCAAGTTCTCCGAGCAAGTTCTCTGCGTGCAGCGCTGACCGCAACATGGCAACCTTTCGATTTGAGCCGGAGCTACGAATGCACCCTTTGTGAGCCACTTTCGCGCTGCTGACTTTCTAACTTAAAGGCCGCGGAGACCAAGCAGGATTCGAGCCCGGGGCCGGTCACTGCCAAGAGCAGGCGCGTAACCACGAGACAAACTCTCAAGCCCGCGTTCCGACTTGAAAAAGTAGCATTTTACTAGCATTTCGTGCGGTCCACCACGCCAGTCCTCGCAGAGGGTCGCGCGCGCACCTCAGAAGTCGTAAAAAGTCCGCAGTTTTTGACACATCGACCGCGCCAATCCCTGCAGAGGGTCGCGCGCACCTCAGAAGTCGTAGAAAGCCCCCAGTTTTTGCACATCGACCACGCCAATCCCCGCAGAGGGTCGCGCGCGCACCTCAGAAATCGTAAAAAGTCCCCAGTTTTTGCACATCGGCTCGTGCAAGTTGGCTCGTGCAAGTTGGCTCGTGTAAGTTGGCTGTGCAAGTTGGCTCGAGCAAGTTGGCTCGTGCAAGTTGGCTCGTGTAAGTTGGCTGTGCAAGTTGGCTCGTGCAATTTGGCTCGTGTAAGTTGGCTCGTGTAAGTTTGGCTGTGCGATAAGGCTGGTGCAAGTTGGCTCGTGCAAGTTTAGCTGTGTGATAAGGCTGGCGATTTTACCGGAAGAACCCTTCGCAATGCTTTCGGGAAAACATCACGGTTTTGAGAGCGCCGCTTGTAGGTGAATATTTTTTGAAATGTGTTTCCTTTCAGTGGCGAGACGCATATTTCTCAAGATTGCTTGGCCACTTGGTGGATTCGTGGTGTCCCCTTGGCTTCCCTTTGCGAGCTTTTTTTGGGAAATCCAACGGAGCAGGGTTCAAAACCTAGTGGTACTGCGATTCCAAGGGGGCCCCACGTAAGGAAACACGTGCGGCATAAGGACGCATAAGCTTGTCTTAGAGGCAAGTTGGTCGCGTAAGCGGTTTGGATTGTTTGCGGGCTGTGCTTTTGGTGGCTTTACGTCGTCATTTGGCAGTGGCAGGGGCTCACACACCCTAAAACTGAATCAGTCCGTGCTGCCTCCACCTACTTGAGGCAAACGGCAAAAACAAAAAGCCGCCACCTTCCGCTTGAAAGACTCACGCCACACCTTCAACGCAGGACACAAACATGTTTTTGCGTCGCCACGATGTTCACTGGGACGATCCCTATGGGCCCGGGACCTCCGTTCCTTTGACCAGACAGGCTGGCAAGGGAAACCAAGAAAAACCAAGGGGAACTGCTGGCAGCCAGGGGAACCAAGAGGCAGTATTCTGCCCTTTGGGCTGGCACCGTGACCGGACCTTCCCCCCCCTCCCTCTCCCCCCTTCCCCCCCCACCCCGGAACCCCCTCCCCCCCATCCCCCCCCGACACGTCCGCTGCCGTCAGGTGACGAGGTCCATCTACTGCGCCTACGGCGAGGCCAACTCCACCGCCACGGACGCCATCTCCAACATCCGCACCGTGCGGGGCTTCTCCACTGAGGAGTTCGAGGCCGCGGCCGAAGAAAAACAATTAAAAGGAACCAGTTGTTTTTTCTTTTTGCAAACTTTGGTGAGGACATGGGCGACCCCCCTCAACAAGGAATGTTTCGCTACAAGGGGGTGGATCATTTTTCCACCCAAAGGTGGCAAAAAGACCCCCCTGCAAAGAAAGTGATCCCTGCGTTTTGGCGGTTTGGGCGCCAAAATGGGAGTTGGACCCTTGAAATTCTGAAATGGTGGTGCCTCCTTTAGTTTCGCATCTAAAGCCACCAAAAAAGGTGCACACAGATTTTGAAGCTCCTTGGGTTACTGGAAGACTGTGTTCCTTTAAAAGGGGTATTTGGGGCTAGCCTTTGTGAATGGTTTAAGGGGAAACCAGAAGGAAACCAATCATGTTGGGGGTCAACCATTTGGAGACAAACAACATGTATTTGGCAGCAGTTCGGTTCTTTGTGGTGGGTCTTTGTATTAGAACCGACTTGAACCACCACCACCACCACCACCACCACCACCGCCGCCACCACCACCACCACCACCAGCAGCAGCAGCAGCAGCAGTAACAGCAACAGCAACAAAAACAGCAACAGCAACAACAACAGTAAGCAACTGCAACTGCAACAGCAACAGCAGCAGCAACAGAAACAGCAACAGCAACAGCAACAGCAACAGCGGCAGCCACAGCCACAGAGACACCGACAACGACAACGACAACGTCAACAACGACGACGACGGTGACAACCCAGCAACAGCAGCAGCAGCAGCAGCAGCAGCAGCAGCAGCAGCAGCAGCAGCAGCAGCAGCAGCAACAACGCCAGCAACAGCAACAGCAACAGCAACAACAGCATCAGCAACAGGAACAGGAACAGCAACAGCAACAGCAACAGCAACAGCAACAGCAACAGCAACAGCAACAGCAACATCATCAACAGCAGCAGCAGCAACAACAGCAGCAACAACAACAACAACCGACCACGACCACGACGACGACGACAACAGCAACAGCAACAACAGCAACAGCAGGAGCGACAGCAGCAGGAGCAGCAGCAGGGGCAACAACAACCGCAACGCCAACGAGAACGACACTGACAACGACAACGACAACAACAACCACAACAACAACAAACAGCAACCACCAACTGAAACCTTCTTCCTCCCAATTGAAACCAACCCTTTTCATCAAGCAAGAGTTGGTTTCGCCTCCCAATTGAAACCAGGAAGTCCTTGCAAGAACTACTGCCCTAACTTCGTTAAAAGGGATCAGACACCAGACATGAAAACCAGAACACCCACATTAAATTGCGTTACCTCCCAATTTGTGAAGCCAGAAATCCCATTGGTCTACAAAGCCGTTTGGATGCGCTTTTTGTGGATGTCCCCCGTTTTTCCTCCCTGTTGGTCCTTTTCGTAGTTTTTTCTTGGTACTCTTTCAATATTCTGCAGCGGTGAATCGACAAAAGCCCACATGCGAAGCGTTATCTCAGTCGACGTAGGCCGGCAAATACTCGGACAGCATCAACACAGCCCTGGGCCACGGGGTCCGCAACGCCTACGTGGGTGCATCGGTGACCGCCTTCTCCACGTATCCTGGCGCGCGCGGAATTGGCGGAGCCGCGCGGAACGTGTTTTTTTGGTTGGAGGTTGGGGAACCTAAGGGAAACCAAAAAGGACGCCTGAAGCCCATTTTCGGGGCGTGATCCCTATTCTGAGACACACCCAAATGGTGTTTCCATCAAGCCTGCAAAAGGTGAATACAAGGGGCTCATGACAGAACATGGTTTTGTTTTGTGGGTTTCCCCAACCCCCCCATTCTGATTAGTTAGCCCCTTACAAAAGGACCTTTTGAAGCGCTCAGGGCTTGGAATGAGGTATTTGAACCTGGGCACTGCGGTGTTGATCCTTTGGTACGGGGGGCAGCTGGTCTGCGACGGGAACGGACAGATGAGCATCGGCTCGCTGATCACCTTCCAACTCTACTGGAACATGATGAACAGCGCCTTCATCTCCTTGGGGAATGTCTTCAACGACCTGATCAGGTCAGAAGTCTCATTCAACAAACGCTTCCGGGGGAGCTTCAAGCTCAAGGGCCTTTGGGATTCCCTGTTTTATCTCTGCTTCCATTTGCTTAAGAATATTTTGTATTTTCCCCTGTTGGTTTTAAAGGGAATCTATGACAACTGGAAATATGTTTATTTTTTGCAGGGGGCTTAAGCAAATGGAAGATACCAATTTGCCCAGAGGTCCTCCTCTGCCGCCGAGCGGGTGTTCTCCCTCATCGACGCGCGCCCGGATGTGAACCCCGACGAGGGGGAAATCGTGACGCGGGAAAGCGTGAAGGGCCACTTGCAGCTCAAGGGTATCCAGTTCCCAAGCTGCAACCCAGCCCTTTCCCATATGGCTGCGGGTCAAAATTGATAGTACCATTTTGGGGTAGGTGCACCACCCTTTTAGCCTATTTTAGTGGGGATTGGGATGTTGACTGGGGTTCGGGCTTTTGACCCATGACCATATTTGTTGAAAAGGGTTTCCCTTCAACCCACTTGACTGTCGGCAAAGGTAAACCCCTTCAGAATCAGCAAGCCAAAAAACAAGAAGTTGAAGCCAACCCCGCATAAACATCTAGACATCTAAATCAGCCAGCCACAAGACACATGGAAGCCATTGTCTCCTTTTTCTCAGGGAGATCCAACAAGAATCTACGTCTCTGGTTCCGATATCGGTCACTCTGAGGTTCCGGTATCGGTCACGTCCCGACAGCATCGTCCTGAAGGGTATTGACATTGAGATGGAGCCTGGTACCACCACTGCCTTGGTGGGCAAGAGCGGGGGTGGCAAGAGCACGCTGGTGCATCTGCTCATGCGTTTCTTGAAGACATGCTGGTGGGACTCTCTTTATGTTTTTAGGAGTTGGTACCCCCTCCCCCCGTCCCCCCTAAAAAGGTGTTTCTTGAAGACAACACACAGGTGGGACTCTGTCTCTTCTTTTTTTTAAAGGAGTTGGGACCCCCCCCCCCCCATTTTTGGTGGCTGTTTACAAAGGGTCCCTAGAAAAAGGTCCACGCCCATACTTACTACCCAGATCAGGAATCCGATTCGCAACCCACGGATGGTTTTGGAAAACCCCTTTGCCATTTTCAACTTGCGGTTTCAAAAGGGTGGTTCCCTTGGTTCCCAAAGAGGGAAATGGATTGAATGACTGGATGAGTTTTAGACTGTGAGGGACCCAAATGACACATATCTCCCACTTTGGTGACACACATTTCGCACATCAAAGCACATCGTCCATTTGCTTAAAACACATTTTTCCCCATTGCTGGTTTTAAAGGGAATCTATCACTACTGGACATATTTTGTTTAAAAAAAAAAACACAGCATTTCCAGGGGGCTTAGGCAAAATTATCAGCACATCCTGTCAGGTTTCTACGAGCCCACGGCTGGGGACATCATCTTGGATGGCCGGAATACCAAGCTTCTGTCCTCCAAGAGCGTGCGCCAGTGCTGCGGCTTCGTGGCCCAGGAGAAAATGGCCGAAAGAAAAGGCGTCTTTTTTGTTTGTTTGCTTCGCTTGGTGGCTCCCAGCCATCCGGTTCCTCAGCCTTTTAGCTTTTTAGTGTTTAGTGGTAGTTTCCATTTAACCCACCAAAAGTAAAACTTTGAGCGGGCGATCTGAGGGCAGCCCAGTTCCGAGATTTCTCCTTGGTTTCTCGTGGTTACTTTTGGCTTCCCTTCGGTGTCCCCTTGGGATCGACACCTCCGTTAAGAACCGACGCCAAGACGGTGTTTCGACAGGACACGCAGCTCTTCTCCTGCTCCGTGGAGGAGAACTTGGGCTACGGCCTAGGCCGAGACCACACGAAGGAGGAGCTCATAGAGGCGTGCAAGGCTGCCAATGCCCATGAGTTCATCCTGGAGATGGAGGACGGGGAAAAAGCTGGCTCGCCCCTTCTTTTGAAGGGTCGGCGCTTCTTTTTGGGGTGGTTTTCAAGGGAACCGAAGGGACAGTCCGATGATCGAATTTTGTGGGTGTCCCTATTTTGGCACGTACCTATATCTGGCTGGGTTTTTGGTTGGACGGATCGCACATGAGCACGGTACCCCAAATGGGGGTACCTTCCTGGAGACGGAGGAATGGGCATCGCCGAACAGGGCAATTTATGGACCCCAACACGAAAAGGTAAGCGAAGCACGAAAGGGGAAAAGCGCAAACGATCGGGAGGTGTTTATTTTTGAAATCTCCTTGATACCCCTAAAATGTTGGGGAGGCAAGAGGTGCTTGTTTCTCCCAAAGAGCAAAAACAACTGGGGTTGCACTGGTGCCTATAAGTTCTTGTTGCTTCTTTGTTTTTGCAATGTGTGTCACGCCCAAAATTCAAGACTGGAGCAGAGTCTTCCACTCCTTGTCTTGTTTGGAATAGTGAGGGTTATGTCAAATAGGGCCATTGTTGGGACCGAACTGTGTGCCAAGTGTCGCAACCTTGGTTGTTCAATTTCCTCTTCGAGAGATGCCAGATGGGATGTGCTCTGGGATGTTTCCAGCCCTTCCGGACCAAAAACTTCGGAGTTTTGAGAGGAGGGTTAAGTCGTGTGCTAAGTGGGATGTGGGTTTTGGATGTAGTTGTTGCGAGAAAAACTTCGGAGCCGCTGCGAGGAGGGCTACGAGACCCGTGTGGGGGAGAAGGGCATCATGCTGTCGGGGGGCCAAAAGCAGCGCCTCGCCATCGCGCGCTGCTTCCTGCGGAAGCCCCGGATGCTCTTCCTGGACGAGGCCACCTCCGCCCTGGACGCGGAGAACGAGGCGAATCGGGGCGAAGCGGGGCCTGGGGCCTGGGGCCTGGGGCGAAGCGAAGCGAAGGTATTTGGGGGGCTGGGGGTTTGAACCGAAACTTTTTTTTGAGACGGCGGCTTCATAGCCCCTTTTGAAAATTGGGATATTTTGGAGATTCCCACTCCTTGTTTTGAGACGGCGGCTTCAAGCCACGTGGACAATTGGGTTTAGGTTGCCTGGTCTGGACCAAGGGCGGGCGAAAGGGGAGGTTGGTATCACAGAAAGCCTGGAAGGAGAAGCTCGTGGTGGTCAAAAAAGATATGGCTGTGAAATGGGTCTGATTTTGGGATAGGTGTGCCACCCATTTTAGAGCCTATTTTAGTGGGGATTGGGATGTTCACTGGGGGTACGATTTGGATTTTGACCCATGGCCATATTGTCTCAGAATCCTGTTTAAGTGATAAAGTAGTCTCTGGGACCATGGGGTACCGGTGAATGGTTGTTTTGGCAAGCATCTCTGGAGGTTGCTTTGAACTGAGTGGTGGGGTTGGGACGGGGGAATGATCACCAAGTGCCAAGCACTGGCACTATACAAACATTGTATGCTGCAAAAGCTCTCGAGACATCGCTCACGGCACGTGAGAACATGTTCGCGCTCATGCAGTCTGAGTGTGCCACCACGCCCATTGGTAGAGACGGTCCGATACGAACAAGCGTTTTCGTGCTTGCGAGAGCATTTTGCGCCGTGCAACCCTTCAGAATTTGCCATGTACGCCACGCGAAACAGCCCGGTCTGCAAGAAGCCCTACCAATTACCTTGTTTCTTCCCGGCTTTTCCTGGCCCCGCTTTCAGTCGATTGAAAGGAAGCCAACTAATCAGGTATGGAAAACTGATTGCTTCACCCTTGGATACCCCCCAATGGCTGGCTTGCCAGACCCTTGGATGCCTGCAGCGGATCACCCCAAGATGCCCTTTTTGGGTACCCCCACAGTGGATTACCCGTTTTAAGGCGTTTTGTGGGCAGCCCCACATCTTGATGACCCTTATAAACCATCCCCTATGATTTCCTTTCTTCGGGAATCCCGCAACGGTTCATTCCCACATCCCCGACCTACCGCAAGACATTCCACCCGTTGGTGTTAAACATTCCACCGGTTGCTGTTTTGCTTTCGTCTCGCGATACCCTCCCTCCCACTAACATGGCAACTGAAAGGGGGTCCCTTCAAAAGGAAATTCATCTTCCAGGTACCTCCCCACAGGTGCCATGTTAGTTGGAGGAAGGGTATTAAAACAAAACATATATATATATATATACACAAGAACCAAAAAAAACAAGAACAAAAGCAACAAAAACAAAGAGAATAACACATAGCGAAAGAAGCCTCAGGCGATGGTGCAAGCGGCCCTAGAGAAGCTGATCACGGAGCTGCATTCCACCGTGGTGCTCATCGCTCACCGCTTGAGCACCGTGATCAACGCCACGCAGATCTGCGTGGTGCACAAGGCGCGTTCCATGAACTTCTTTGAACTTAAGCATCAGGTACTAGCAGCAAGTACTTCTTTTTTGCAGGGAGACCCAAACAAACAAAAACAGGCGACAAAGAAAGGGAGCCTTTCTTGGCTCCCCTTTTCTTCAAAGGCGACACTTCTTTTGGTATTATTGGAGGTTTGGGAGGGTCAGGAACCCACTAAAAATCGGATGTCTTGCCCCAAGCGATTTCTCAAAATCGCTTGTCTGCTGTGGGTAGCGAAGCGTGTTCGGCAAAGCCCCTCCCCTCCGGTGCCGTAGAGACGCGTCTATTTTGCTCTGAGAAACCCTTGCCCCGAAAAGAAGGTGGTTGCAAAATAGACTGCCATGAAAGAAGAAAGCCATGTCTCCCTGTCACAAGATTAGAGAGTTGGAGCCTTGGCTTTGGAAAGCAATTCGTTGAAGAGGAAACTCGGCCAAGGGGATCACCATTATCAACTTTTGTCACCGCCAAGCCAGCATGCCTAGCATGCCTGAATAAGAAGGTCCCATCGCGTGCGCAACTTGGGCACCCAATTTGCGCGCTTGCCTAAATCCTCGTCAATGTTAGAGGAAAAGGACATCGTTTTGGGTTCCATTGATGAACTTGCAGGGGGGGATATCTCCATGGTTTGGCGGGAATCAACAGTCGGAGTGTGTCAAAGGAACCGCCAAATAATTGGTTTCCTTTCCATCATACCCCCGCTTCGGGGGAGCGCCCCAAACGCACCCCCTCCCTCCACAACACATTCGCTTGGGGAAGACTTTACTAGACCAAAACAGGTGTATTCGGTTTGGTGGTGTGTTTTGCGGGTGGCGACAGTTCTATGGGTTTGCCAGGCCAACATGGGCCACAATCGAATCCGGGTAGACGAAGGCAAGTTTGTAATGGATAATCCCCCAACCTAAAATGGGTGCAGTTTTCGTTTTTAATCTGTACATGGTTTTGGGTAGACCATTTCAATACCGGTTTTTGCTTGTGACTCAGAACGAGGGAACCACCAAGACCACACTCTCGGTTTCCGTTTTTCTTTGTTTGTGTTCCTTTTTCACAAGGGATCAGTGTTGGTTGTTTGGCGGTTTCCAGACAGATGGATTCAGAATGGGTAAGCTAGAGGTTTCCTTTTGATTTCCAAAGGACCACCACAACCAAAATAAATGAGGGAACCACCAAAACCCAACTTGCGTGCTTTTCCTGTTTGACGGTTGGTTTCCTTTTGGAACCAACCTTGGTTTCCAAAATTGGTTCCTTTCCTTTTGTTTTCCAATAAAGAAACGTTCACCTTCTTTCCGAGTCTCCTCTTCGTCCTGGGGTCCATAAACAGGTTCAGATAACCCTTGTTTTGTAATTTCGATTGGCTTGGGGATGTGAATTTCTGGTTTTTGGGACCAGGAACCCCGAACAACAGGGGGTTCTTCGGATTCAGGTGCTGACAGGTTGGGTCCAAAAAGAAGCCTTTGGCACCTCATGTTGGGCCCCAAGCCTAGGCTGGCCAGTGGCCGGGATCGCCTTTGAAGTCCCAAAACCAGGGTTGGGGGCCACAACAAAATACTAGGGCGCCCCAAAACCCACAAACCCCCAAACCCCCAACCCCCCCCCCAAATACTTTGCAACCTTCAAGAGCCAAAAATCAGGTTGGGGCCCCCCCACAAAAAGTACCCCTCTGCCCCCCAAACACCCTTTAACCCCCCCCCCCCCTAAACCCCCCCCCAAAAAAAAAACCTCAAAACCCCCACCCCCCCCCCCCCCCACCCCAATCCTTCGCCCGCCCGCAAAACCAAAACCCAACACCCAGGGCGCCATCATGGAGCGGGGCACCCACGAGGATCTGCTCAAGACCGGCGGGGTCTACAGCCACTTTGCTTTTCAAGCTTCGGTGAGCTTCTCAACTCCTTTTGGTTTAAGGGTTTTGGGGGGTTCCTTCAACTGGTTTGTGGGTTTTTGTTGGGTTTTGGGAGTTTCCTTAACAGCTGATTTGGTTGTTGGGGTTTCCTTTGGCTTCGGGTCTTTGGGGGGTTCCCTTGAACTGGTGTGTTGGGGGTTTCGTTTTCTTTCTTTTTTTTGAGGGGTTTGTTGGGGCTTCCTTCAACTCACCCTTTGGTTTCAGATTTTTGGGGGTTTCCTTCAACTTGTTTGGGGCCTGGGGTTTCCTTCGGGTGTTGGGGGTTCCTTTGGCTTCGGGTTTTTGGGGGTTTCCTTCCAACGATTTTGAGCTTTGGGTTTCCCATCAAAATATGCTAATTAATTAAGAAACTACAGGCGCCCTTTTTTCAGCTTGTTCGACTTGTTTGAGATTCGTGTTTTTTACTTTGGAGTCAACCAGCAAAAAAGATGGGCTTGGGGTTAAATTTCAAGTCAGCTACTAAGACCTCTGCCCAGCCGTTGCCCATTGGTAACTCGTTTGCAACGTTTCGTGTGTGTTTGTTTCCCGCTGTAAAGTCAGCCACCAAAAAAAGGCGCCCCCAACTTTTTGTCGATTTTGGGTTTAGACGTGTGCCGCACAGCCGCTGTGCGCACACCGCAGACACTGGCACCCATTGGCACCCTTTCGCGACTCGTTCAACTCGTTTTGTTGGGATTAGGTGTTTTTCTCTTTGAATCTACCGACAAGAAGAGTGTGCCCTGACTTAAAGGGGGTTGGGTTTGTTTCCCTTTAAAGTCAACCACAAAACAAACGGTGCCCATATTTTTTCACTTGTTTGGGAGACAGACCCTTAAACGTCAACAACTCTTGTCCTTTTCGTGATGTTCGGGATCAGGCCTTCGCTTTCGAGGGCCAAAAAGAAAAGGAGGTCAACCAATCACCAAACTTGGCTCCCGCCATCCTCTTTTTTTCTGAACCGCTTTTTGGGGTTCAGTGGTAGTTTCCACTAAGCCCACTAAAAGTTAAACGCACTTGGGGCATGTTCGTCTTAATTTACTTGCAACCACCGACCGCGTTACAACCCATCGTCATGCGGGACTCTAAATGTTAAACTGTTCCTTCCATTTGGTCAATATTTTTTCCCCTGTTGACTTTAAAGGGAATCTATCACCACTGGACATATTTGGTCATTTTTCCCAGGGGACTTAAGCAAATGCGCCGGGGATCCGAAACTAAATCCCCTTAGGTTTTTCGCTTTTTATAGTTTCCACTAAACCCACTAAAAGCTCTAGGCCTTGATTCCCCATTCTCTTTTCAACCATCGTTCTTTTCAATAACCGGCTGTTTTCTCTTGGGTTTTGGATGGTTTCCTGAAAAGACTCGGATCCCTGGAAAGAATGGAAATGGAAGGTACCCCTAGAAAAGTGCTCACCTTTCGCCAGAAAAATAATGCCCAAAAAACACAAAAACCAAAGCAACAATTCAAAAACAACAACAGACTGCCCAGCAAGCCACGTGGTCCGGAAAGACTTCCCGGTGTCCGAGGCCAGCTGGTGAGCCGGCAGCTGTCGCGGGACGCCAGCGCCGTCATGGACGCCAAGGACAAGGGGAAGCAGCGCGGGGCTCAGAGGCCTCAAGGCAAAAGAGGCCTCGAGGCTCCAGGCGCAGCACCAATTTCAACCGACAAAGGGCTACCCTCCCTCCAACAATCATGGAAGCTGCCGGGAGGGGCTTGGAAGACTACCTTCCCTTGGGGGAAACCCACCTGTCCACTTCCATGATTGTTGGAAAGAGGCTCTCTCAAAAAATATATATTCCCCCATCAGGGATGGGAGACCCAATTCCCCACTCCCAACGAGGCAAGCGCCTCAGTTCGTGCGTAAGCCCCCAATAGGGTCAAGCACAAAGCCATTTTGGGAGGAATTCCTATGGCTCAAGGCTCAGGGCGCACCAGATAATTTCAACCACCAAGGAACAACGCACAAAACGCAAGCAACAAATACATATAATGGTGTTATGTTATCTTAAGAACATCACATGTTTCTTTTTCAAGGGGACTGGGGGCTGGTGAAAGACATATTTGTCCAGCGGGGGGTTTGGTCTTTTGGAAGCTGGCAATGGAGAGACAGACTTCGGTGGTTTCGGCTCGCCGAAAGGGCCTGAGAGCATCCGCAGAGTCAGGTCCAGCTTTTGTTCATGCTGCCCCCCCCCCCCCAAAAAAAAAGAGAGGAGATAAATCAATACATTAAATAAATAAATAAATAAATCAATAAATAAACAAACAAACAAATAAACCACACACCTCAGTCTTCCCCCAAGATTGGGGGTCTGTTTTGGGTGTGTGTTTGGGTCTTTGGGGGCGGGGTGAAAGGCCCCAAGGCAGTCTGATTTGGAGCCGAAGAAGCGAACTGAGGTGCGAGATCGATGCCGGATGCTCAGTTGTTGTGTTGCCGGAGAGTCAAAGATCTAGGGGTTGATTCCCCATTCTTTTAAACCATCGTTCTTTTTTCAAAAACCGGCAGTTGCCTCGCGTTTTTGATGGTTTCCTGAAAAGAAGGATCCTGGAAAGAATGGTGGGCTTGGCTCTGGCCTCTTGGTGTCCAACGTCCGGGGAGGTTTTGGAAACAAGGGATCGAGCCACCCTTCGGAAAGCTGCAAGTAGAACGGCTGGTGAATTATAACGACCTCTCACGACCTCACCCCAAATGGTGGTTTATGTGGGGAATTAACCACCTGATTTCAGTTGGTTGAATATTATGATTCACCTTGTACTATAGTGGTAACTGGGATCCGCTGGGGATATGTTGATTCCTCATGGTGGGTTTCACCGAGGTGTCCACTCGCGAGTGTGGAATCCAAGCCTTACACAAGAAACCAGCTGCCATGTGCCGCAACGCCTTGGGGTTTTGGTGCCCCTCACGTGTCTCAATGGGCTGAAGGTGTTTCTTGGTTTCCCTTTGAAACAACTGCGGCTCCTGTTTTCAAGAGGCCACATGGGTGTGGGTCAAAATTAAGCCACCAGGGGACCGCAGGTTTTCCATTTACCAGGGTTCCATTTTGGGCACCTATTTTTGACCCACAGCCACATGATTTTGACAATGATCCACAGACAATGGCGCAGGATCTGATTGAAGAGATGGAACAATCAGGCGGGATGAGAGGTTCGTGTCCAAAGTGTGGTACGTTGCAAGTTGCACAGTTTTGCTGAAGAACCAAACCCACCACCTTTCTGGGAATGAAAGGATATGCGTTTGCTCTTGACTTGCATCTTTCCTCGAGTTCACTCTCCTTGTCAGGTGGCTTAAACCTGGAGCAATGATCTCCGAGCCGGCATTTGCTGCGTGCACCTGGGCCAGATGCTGACAACCAAGCACCTCGAAGTGTTCTCAAACACTTCGCATAGCCCGGTGAACATAGGTGTCCTTTTTAGGTTAGTTCGGCTAAGAATAGATGGCACTGGTTTTGATGGGTGTTATCCCATTTGCCAGGGCCATCTAGTTTTCCAAAAGGCGACCTATGCCGGTGAATCTCAGTGACGGATAGCCCGCGATTTTCCTTTGGGCTAGGGCTCCCTGGGTTTCCTGCGCCAGCGAAAGGGACTCGGGACTCGGGTGGATGGCTTGGATCCAATTGCCACGCTTGGCGGCGATGTGACCGGTGACTGGCTTGGACCATCCTGATGTGTTTCATGGAGCCTGGCAGCCAGGGTATTATTTCTTGACACCCCCCAACGTAGACGCAGTTCCCTTTTGGGGGAAACCACCCCCCAAATTTAAGTCTAACTTGGTGTAGACAAAAAGTGGAACTCAGCTGGCCGTGTGTTTTTGCCCCTCCCTTTGAGGCAGAGCAGTTCAACTTGCCGACGGAAATTCTGTCTCTCGGCGGTCAGCGCTTGTCGCCTGGCGCCTGAGGCAAACACAATTCGATGAGCGCCGACAAACTAAAACGGCGCCTCTTAATGATCAATGCCGGTCAGCGCTTGTCGCCTGGCGCCTGAGGCAAGCACAATTCGATGAGCGCCGACCAAAACTAAAACGGCGCCTCTTAATGATCAAACCGCCCCTGAAGCGTTTCGGGGTTGCGGGTTGCATGGGAACTTCAGCCGCCAAATGGCGAGCTACCGAAGTCGTGCCGCCCGGCCCGAGTTTGGACACAATTTTCCACTAGCACGGCATGTGGACGTACCATGGATGGACGAAATGTTGCACCAAGTTGACGTCGTTTGTCGGTATTTTGCAGGGGAATCATCATTCCAAAGCTTCTTAGGTGGTGCTGGATTTCGTGCATCCACAGTAGGGCAGCGAACCATGATCAGAATGGTGAACCGGCGCCAAAAAGGTGGTAGCGTAGCAGTGTCGTTGGGCCAGCGGAAGGCTTTCCGCCACTGAAGCTGCTTGCTGGATTTGCGTGAGTTGTATTTTGGGGTAACCTTTTTGGGATTAAAGGGAAACAACCCAAAGGAAACCACCATTGTTGAGGTCTAAGCACAGACGTACCCACATATAGGCATCCGCAGCATTTTTGGAAACTTAACAGATCATGAGCAGAACGGGCAACCACCAACCGTGGTGTTGGATGGAAACCAGAAGCACAAATTGACTCTTGCGTTGGAGTGCCAGGTTTGGTGAGTTCTCCAGAAATTTGGGCAGCACTCTGAGCCAACGGGCAACCAACGATTGAGCAGCCTGCCTGATGCCATTTCCAATGTGATTTTCATGTGCCAGTCCTTGGGCAGCCTCCTGGCGGCAGCCTCGAGGAAAAGCAGAGGTGGAATTGTCTGACTCGGGTGTCTCCGAAAATTAGGGGACCACGAAACGTGGGTGAGTTGTTTCCTTGCGGCCTCCCTTTAATTAGAGCCATCCAATGGAATGGTGAACCCCCCCCCGGTGCATATCTTGCATTTGCAGCATGAAGAGTTTCTTGTGGCGCTCGAAGAGTCGGCACTCGACTTCCCAGGCTTCATGTCCAGCTGCGGGGCATGGGAGGACTGGGATCCGGCGGCCAACTGCCCGATGGCTTTTCGAGTTTGTTTTTCACGTCGCCTCCAGGGCGGGCTCAAGCGGGGCAGAGGTGCAGCTGCGCCGGGTGTCCAAAGGATGGTCCGGCGCGACGTCTTCGCGCTGCTGCCGGTTTCGGCCACCGCCATCGCGGTGGACAAGCAGCGGCCGCTGCCGCAGGCGGCGCGGGCGTCGCCCGCGCGCCGCGCGCTGCCGGCGAACTCCTCGGAGCTGTTGGAGGCAACGACCTCGCTGCGCTGCGCTTTTCGCTGGGCCGAGGTCCGGGAGGAGCAAATGGATCGGGCCAAGCGGCAGCTGCGGGACCGGCGCGTGGAAAAAGCGCTGCACCAGTCCTCCAGGCTGCATGCAGATGCCGTGCGCCAGGCGCTCATGGATTCCTTGAAGACTCGAACGTCGACTCGCGAGCCAGAGCGGCAGTTGGAGGACTCTCAAGAACTAGCTGTGGATGACTCTGACGAGGACTTTGCCTTTCCGCCTTACCAGCCGTGGCAGCCGTGCAAGGCGGGGTTGGGCCAACCAGGTGTTTCAACATCTTCAAATATCCGTTATCTTCTTTTGGTTCCCCGACAGTGACCAACACGGCCAACGGTTCAAGCAGCTCTCGGCAGGGCATGCAGCACTCGGCCACGGTGGCTGACTTCCAAATCGCCCGGCGCCAAGCGCGGCGCGCGGCCCGGCGCGAAGGCCTCGCGCCCTCGCGCCCGCCCTCGCGGGCATCGCGGCCGGCGTCGGCGCCGGGGCCGCGGAAGCTGCGGAGAAGCTCCTCGGAGGTTTCGCGGCCCAAGACGGGCTGCGCAGAGAGGGCGAAGCAGCCCGCTGTGGCCGAAGCCACGCCCGGCGCCGATGCAGAAGGTGAACATGTGTCCAAAAACTCGGTTTGGCAGCATGATGATGCAAGCTCACCTGCGGGTACAACTTTCGGAATTTCCGAATGATTCAGATTGAGGGATAGTACTTTTATTCGAAGGAGAGTTCCTTCACTTTCCGGATGGTCTTCACGTGCCACAATCTTTGCAAACAAAGCAACCAACATGCCAGGTCGTGCTCATGCAAGCAGTGCTAACTTGAAGCCAACAAGCCCGAATATGGGGCTTAGTCTTGGGGTTGGTAGGGATGATCATCAACCCAAGGGATTTTAGACCACCGGGGCCACATAAGCCAGGGGCCCGCCCCTTTGGGGGTTGTAATGAACAACTGGGTCAGATCATGTGACCATCATGTGTGGGTTCCAATTTGGGAGCCCTATTTTGATTGACATCATGTGTGTAGCCTGTAGCATCTTAGACTCACTTCTTAGAACCCAGAGTCCCAGAGTCACAGATCCAAGCAATCGCACTGAACCTCTTAGAAGCTCGTTGGCCGTGGGTCAAAAATAGGGTATCCCTAAAATGGGGTGCCCTAAATGGAAAGGACATTTCAAGCTGCGGGCCAATTCCTGGTGGTCGAATTTTGACCCATACCCATTCAAGTGTTTCTCAAAATTCGGGATCCCTCCAGATGGTTTCCTTTTGGTTCCCTTCGAAACCATCCAAACAACTTCCCCCTATTCTCAGACCCCGCTCCATTTACGTCGCCCAAGCACCAAAAGTGGTAAACGGAACCAAGGACATTTCAACCTGCTGTTTGGTGGTCGAGTTTTGACCCCATACCCATTTGGGTGTTTCCCCCTAAGGACTAAAACCTGCTGTCCGATCCCTGGTCAAACTTTTGACCCATGCGCTCATTGAAGTCGCCCAACCGGGATCTTTTGGAATGCGGCAGGGCCAAGTCTTCAAGCTGCGGGACTTTGCGTGCGTCCCCAGCAAGGGCCATGCAAAGCCGCGGCCCCGGGGGGAAGAAATGGCAGAGCTTCAGACTGGTGCTTGGCGTGTTTTTTGTTGTATCAGGGGGGAACAACATGGGGGGGGGGGCCCTTAAAAAAGAAAAACACATGTCTTCCACATATATTTTAGTTGTTTTGGTTGTTTTTAGAGGGCCAAACACATGGGTGGGGGTCCCAAAGGGAAACCTGGTCTTCACAAAAATCCGTTTTGGGGTGATGTTCATGTTTAGGCTGCGGAAAAAGAAAAGAACAAAAACATATTTGTTGCTTCACCAAGGGTTGGAAAAAGACTCTAGCCCTGAAAACCCCAAAGCCCCAACGATCCTTTGGCAGTTGAGGGGGGTGGACTATGTGCAGAGCATGGGACGCATCACCCTGAGCTACGCCTTCCGAGACGAGGCGGACAATTGCAAGGTGTGCGCGTGGTCCGAAGGGTTTCCCTTTGCCACTTTGTCACTTCAAGTTTCGGCTATCTAGGGCACTTAGGCTATGTAGGACACTTAGGCTATGTAGGGCACTTAGGCTATCTAGGGCACTTAGGCTATCTAGGGCACTTAGGCTATCTAGGGCACTTAGGCTATGTAGGACACTTAGGCTATGTAGGGCACTTAGGCTATCTAGGGCACTTAGGCTATCTAGGGCACTTAGGCTATCTAGGGCACTTAGGCTATCTAGGGCACTTAGGCTATCTAGGGCACTTAGGCTATCTAGGGCACTTAGGCTATCTACTTAGGCTATCTAGGGCACTTAGGCTATGTAGGACACTTAGGCTATGTAGGGCACTATCTAGGGCACTTAGGCTATCTAGGGCACTTAGGCTATGGGCACTTAGGGCACTTAGGCTATGTAGGACACTTAGGCTATCTAGGGCACTTAGGCTATCTAGGGCACTTAGGCTATCTAGGGCACTTAGGCTATCTAGGGCACTTAGGCTATGTTAGGCTATGTAGGACACTTAGGCTATGTAGGGCACTTAGGCTATCTAGGGCACTTAGGCTATCTAGGGCACTTAGGCTATCTAGGGCACTTAGGCTATCTAGGGCACTTAGGCTATCTAGGGCACTTAGGGCACTTAGGCTATGTAGGACACTTAGGCTATGTAGGGCACTTAGGCTATCTAGGGCACTTAGGCTATCTAGGGCACTTAGGCTATCTAGGGCACTTAGGCTATCTAGGGCACTTAGGCTATCTAGGGCACTTAGGCTATGTAGGACACTTAGGCTATGTAGGGCACTTAGGCTATCTAGGGCACTTAGGCTATCTAGGGCACTTAGGATATCTAGGGCACTTCGGCTATCTAGGGCACTTAGGCTATCTAGGGCACTTAGGCTATCTAGGGCACTTAGGCTATCTAGGGCACTTAGGCTATCTAGGGCACTTAGGCTATGTAGGACACTTAGGCTATGTAGGGCACTTAGGCTATCTAGGGCACTTAGGCTATCTAGGGCCCTTAGGCTATCTAGGGCACTTAGGCTATCTAGGGCACTTAGGCTATGTAGGAAACTTAGGCTATGTAGGGCACTTAGGCTATCTAGGGCACTTAGGCTATCTAGGGCACTTAGGCTATCTAAGGGCACTTAGGCTATCTAGGGCATTTAGGCTATCTAGGGCACTTAGGCTATCTAGGGCACTTAGGCTATGTAGGACACTTAGGCTATGTAGGGCACTTAGGCTATCTAGGGCACTTAGGCAATCTAGAGCACTTAGGCTATCTAGGCCACTTAGGCTATCTAGGGCACTTAGGCCATGTAGGGCACTTAGGCTATGTAGGACACTTAGGCTATGTAGGGCACTTTGGCTATCTAGGGCACTTAGGCTATCTAGGGAACTTGGGCTATCTAGGGCACTTTGGCTATGGCACTTAGGCTATCTAGGGCACTTGGGCTATCTAGGGCACTTTGGTGCCTAGTTTGCTCTCTAGGCAACAAAAACACCTCTCTCAAAGAGAGGGTATCCAAAGAGACCCAACCCCCAACCCAGAAAAAACAGCGGCGGCGGCTGGCAGTTGGCCGCTCTGACTGCCGCGGATCTGGTGGTGGAGCTGTCCAGCTGGGAGCTCAAGGTCAAGGCCGGAGCAGCTCTGCGGGTTGGTTTGGGGTTGGTTTAGAGGGGAAGCCAAGAGGAAAAAAAACATTTTTTTGGGTTTCCCCAGTGTTGACACCAGCACACACACACACATACACGCACACCCCTGATTTTGTCCACCGCAAGTTTAGAGGAAAGCAACTGCCTGACTCATACTGTAGATGGACAACCTCCCATGCATGTCCACATGTTTTTTGCGTGCCAAACTGATGCTGGAGTTTGTCCATCCGCGGTGGGCAAGATAGTATCAACTCGAGATTCCATGTCGATTGGGGTCCCTCCCACCAACTAGCATGGAATCCACCAGAGTGTGTGGATTGGGCCTTGTGCCATTACCCATCAGATGTCAGACATGTTTGTTTTTACTCCAACAAACACAAACCTTAGATTTCTTGCCCCTCAGATGTCAAAGAGATAGTTTTCTTGAGAAAGTTCAAGAGGGACCTCAGGCTTGGGTGGGACAGGAGTTGTCTTGTGACAGGCCAACAAGCCCGACCTGGACGGTTCTTTGGCGCCCCTCAACGGCAGTCTGCCTGGCCCTCAACAAACGCGCGCGCGGGGGGGAGGGGGGGGGGAGGGGGGGGGCGCGTTGGTGTGTTTGTTCGTTTGTTTGTTTGTTTGTGTCTGTTGATATACCCTTTTTACGGTTTAAGAGGAGGCCACAGGGAAAAGACAACCTGTGTTTCTTGTTGTTTGTTCTTTTCTTTTTTCTGTTTGTTTGGGGTGGGGGGGGGGTGGGGGACATAAGACAAGATATACAGTGAAAAACATATTAATACCTTGCCGACAATAATCTGGGCTGAATTATAACGACCTCACACGACCTCACCCCAAATGGTGGCGTATGTGGGGAATATTCCCCCAATCACCTTATTTCAGGTTGGTGAAATATTATAATTCACCCAGAGTAATATAACGATACTTACATGTCAATATACGACCAAAAATATAGGAAATTGTCTAAAGGAAATTGATCGCCTCGCCTAAGATCAGATTATCGCCCTGTCTCATTCCCTGCTCTCGCTAGATTTCTGCTCGCCCGTCTCTCTACTGTTTTCGCTTTGCTACTGGGTGTTCTGCCCGCGCTTTCCCGACCGTTCTTCTTTTCCAAACTTTGCTCTCTGCTCTATTGTTGTTCTCTCAGATTGTCAGCCCCGCTTGTCTCCCCACTGACCCGCCTTCGCTCTTCTCGTTGTCGCCCATATCGCCTTTCGGCCATTCGCCGATGTCACTGTGCATTGACTGCACCACTGACTTTCCTGCTGTCCGGCTGGATGCTTTCTCCAGTCGGCAAATGTCCCATCAGATGTCTCGGCACATGTATGATCCTGAGCGAAAACAATCGAGCACATGACAACAACCCAGAAGGCCAAAGTCTTTCCACTTAGCTACAAGGGAAGTAAATAGGGCATGAGCTCCTGCGGCTGGATAGCTCTTTGCACAACACTACGTTTGAAGGCGACGCTCTGCGTGCAATCTGGCTGTTCTTAAACCCAGCAGATCTATTCAGCTGGGTTGTTCCGGAGGTAGTAAGCAACGGAAGTAGAGATTCTGCCCACCATGTGAAGATGCAGATGAGCAACTCACTTCTTGAGTTCATGCACTTTTTGGACTTTTTGGGAAGACCATTGTAGTGGAAGTCTGACTTTTTTTGCCAATCCACTCAGGAAGTGAGGCAAGGACGCTTTTTGGGGCGACTGATAGGAAACGGGGCCCTTTGTTCAGGTACGGAGACGTCCGTCGTAGCTTATCCTGGTGGACTCTCGAGGACCAGGTGGGGATTTGATTTAAAGAACCAAGCGAACCTAGCAATGGATCCCATGTCCAGGAAGCCGACCAAAAGACCAAGCGACTAGGGGCGCCATTGCCGAGTCTCGCATCGAAGGCGAAGCGCCCGCTTCCGCTTTAAGAGACACACCCAGTCCCGGGTCCCCTGATTTTTTGGACTGAGAAGGCAGCAGCCCTTGGGCTCCTCCCTTGGTTTAGGTGGTTCTTGGCAAGCAACTTCAATCCAACAAGCCACCCCCAATTTGGGTTAAGCAAGCAGCCAGCATCCAAGGTGCCAAGGTACCACTTCTGCATGGGGACTGTTGACCTCTCAGCCGGGTATGAATTTCAATGTAGAACCACCTCAAGAGTAGTTTGTGGACATGAATCCCCACCGAATTCTCACCAAAGGGTCCCCAATCAAAATCGATGCCCATATGAGTATTTGACAAAATCATTGGCAGTCTACCGATAGGGGACTGCCCAAAATTGATACCTCCTTTTTAACCTGAAAGCACTGAACACCGATAAGGACCAACCAACTTCCTCATGGCATTGAGTGTGGGTGTTGGGGCCCACGCCAAAATCGAGGGCCCACCCATGTTTTGCATGTCCTCGTGAGAAAAAAAAGAGAGAGATTGCGTGCGGCTCGGCTGGATAGTGGCGAGGCCGACGGCAGCAAGCTCTTTAGCATAGAGCTGGCCAAGCGCGACCACAAGGCGGGAGGTCTTTTGGCCAGGGGCGCTTTGTTACGCGGACAGAGCTCATATCTCCGAAAGTTGCTTGAGACGTGCCTAGAGATTTTGGCAAGGATTGGGGGCTTCGAGTGCAAAAGGCCTGATTCCTTCCATCCTAAGGGTCCGATCGGGGGCTTACGGAGGACGCAGGGTTGCGATTGCAGAATTCTCCCAACGCCGCGACTTCATTTTGGGGACTCAAAGGAAAACCAGTTGTTCATTGCCTTGCAGTGGCGTGCCACTACGTGCCCCCCCCCCGTTTTCAACAACCCAGAACACTGGCAGAAACTACAATGGATGGACAAATGTCCACACCAGTTGGTAGGTGGTTTGTCCCATTTATGGGGTGTCATCCATCCGACTGAAATCCGTTTTCTGGATTTCGTCTCCAAACCCCAACGAACCAGGGGAATCTATGGGGTTTTTAATGCCCCCCCATTCCCAGTGACCGCCTTCCTTCCGCTTGCGAGGCCTGGAACGCGGCTCGGGCCTAAGCTTAGGCCAGCCCCAGGGGCTGTCGACTGGTCGAAGCCGAAGCTACCAGGAACCCCGGCTCTCGCTCTTCTCCCCATGCAGCGCTCTTGTTGGAAGAATTCGGATGATTGAGCACGGTTTGGCGGAAAAATTGATTCGAGCGAATCGGAGGCCAGCAAAGACCGCTTGCGAATCGACACTCGAAGTGGTGGTCGAGCCTTCAAGCCGCCACAACATAGCTGTATAGGGGTAGGTGAACACAGTTCTGATATGTGCACATCATGTTTGTACAGATTTCTACACCAAAAACCTACACGCATTTCCTTCATCTCCATATCTGCGGCCCCCGCCCAGAGCGGCCCCAGGTCTGGAAGCCTGGCATGAGCCACACCCGCAAGAGCCACTTCGGCTGGACGCCGCACGCCCGGGCACCCGTGAAGAAGGCCGAGGACATCTTGGCCAAGGCGGGCGATGCGGACGCGGAGCTTCGGTCATCGGCGGCGGCCGGAGGTTTGGAGGGCGGCCCCATAGGTCTGGGTGAATTTTAACGACCTCGCACGACCTCACCCCAAATGGTGGTTGATGTGGGGAATAGCTCTTCAAGCACCTTATTTCAGGTTGGTGCTTTATCATAATTCACCCAGATAGGTCTGCAAAGGGGAGCTGCTTTTGGGATGGTTGGGAATACAATCAAGAGGACACCAAGCACGAGGAGACCCTAATTCTGAGAAAACCGGAAATGCTACAAGTACAGGAACAAGGAAACCTTCTAAATCCTTTTGATTTACTGTGATTTACCATGTTTTCTCCGCAAACCATTTTTTCAAGGGAGATTGGCGCATGTACCTTCTACTTGGCGGAAGCCATCGAAAAGGAGGGGAAGGAAGGAGCAATGGGAAGGCAACTAGTTGAACTTCCTTGGTTGAGGTTGATTGATGACAGCTTCGTTTTGGGGATCCGGATCACTTGGGGCGGAACCTGCCCCCTAGTGAATCGCGATAAGCTTATCACGTCCGTGAGCATTGACGAACGTGGATAGACATGGGGTTTTGGGTGCCATCCTCCGTGAACTCAGAGGGTTGCAAGAGAATCCCTGGACAGGCATTTGGGTTTGTCCTGACAAAAAAGCACAGATAAATGGGCAGCTTCCTGTCGGCTTCCCTTTAAGACAACCCCAAATGGACAAGGGGAACATTAGATGCCAGCCTTATTCGAAGCGTTCTCATGTCCTACGTGGATTCAGCGAGCACTGGTATCTCCAGGAAACCATGATGTAGAACCAGAGAGAAAGTTGGGAGGTTGCAGCGATAGTTGGCACAGCTTTGTCCGGACGGTACTTCCTTACCTGAAACGAGCATACCAACCGCCCGAACAAAGCCATGCGTAAAGATGTGCTGTTTGGAATGTGCTTACTCTGGATCGTAGAACCCTTGCACAGCCGATTTACAGCTATAAAACCTTACGATTGGGATAAACTATTAGTCCCCACTGGGACTGGGTTTTCGAAATCCACAGTATGTCCGTTTGGCTGTGTTTTTCTTTCTTTTTCTTTTTTTTTGTTTTGGGGGGGGGGGGTGATGGGACCGCAGGGAAACGACCCATTTTGGGCACCTTTTCCATTTGGGACATGGGTTCGCAGGTGAAGCCTGGCCGCCGTGCACGGCAGGCGGGGGTTTGTGCAGCCCTTTGGGTCCTCCAGGGCCGATGGCCGTGGCTCAAAACCTGCCCTGGTAAGTGGGTTAGCATGGAAGACCTGCGGTTTGCCAGCCCCTCCTGTTTAAGATTTTGAGCCACCCATATGGCGGTGTGGTGGTCAAAATGGGGGAAACCCAAAATGGCTTGCCCGATCGGTGAATGGAAACAAGGACGATTCATCCTGTGGTCCGATTCCTGGCGGGTGAATTTTGACCCATACCCATATTTGACAAGGGTTTCGTGTTGGCGCCCCATCAACATCGTCCAAAAGACAGAGTTCCGCTTCCGTTTTGACAGCGGGGAACCGGAAGTACACCAAACACGTGGCCGGTTTCTCCAGATCTCCTGGCCAGGACGGCTTCGTCATGCGACGGGAGGATCTGTGTGCAGCCTTGGAAGACGGGCAAGCAGGGAGGCCAAGGTGCCCAGTTTCGAGTGTTTGAAAGGAAACCAAAGGGAAAGCGAAGCTCAATTTGGGAATTGAGAAACATCCACGCGGAGTAGTGGAAGCCTATGGCTCAAGCGGGCCACTTGGGTTGCTTTGCTTCAGCATGGCTGTCAAGAAAGGCTCACACTTTCCTTTTGAGAGCCAAACCTCCTCATGAGTAGGGGATCCCTTCCATTTTTTCCCTTCGCATCTTTTCGCCCGAGGATGCATCTACTGCCATCTACCGCATTCATTTGGACAAGGCGGCCTTGGAGAAGGCGGCCAGTTGGGTGCCGTCCAATCCCATGGCTCCCAACCCTCAGCTTTGGAGCATTGCGAGCGGTATTTCCTTTCGGAATGACTTGTCGCCCATGGTAGTAAAGAACAGCCGGATTACTTGGAGATATGCGGGTTCGTCTCTTCTTGAGGGTACCCTTACTTTACGTGGGTTCAAAGGGGGAGTGTCCGAAGACACTCTGTGGCCCAATGCCTTTCTGGGCCACGCTGGACACATCCATGGCAGAAGTTGCGGAGAGTCTCTGAGATGTTCCGCTGGTTTGCGTCAGTTCGCCATGCATGGGGGTATTCAATGGCAACCATTCACTGGCCACCGACTTGCCAAACTCCCCGAATGGGCACGGTGAGACATGCCGGAGCTCGGTCACCGTGATTCGGCGTTCGTTCTCGTCACACGCCAGGCGTGCGAAACGGTCAGCATGTCGGACCTTTTCGGGGTGGATGTGATGGAGCAGTGCGCTCATGGGCTGAATGAAACTCCTTTAAGATCCATAGGGGGCCTTGAAACATCGCCCTTCACACCCATAGGTGAGTATCCTTTGAGTGGGATCTAGGTAAGATGCCCAGAAAACGCATAAGGTTCGGGGGGAAGGGCACGAGGGGCTTCTCTCTCATGTTCATGCATTCGGATTTGCAGGTGACTTACGTTCAAAGCGCGTTCATTTGAAGGTATCTGAAGATTTTCATCAGGGGCGACGAGAAGTCTCCGATTTTGATGGCGCTGCTGCCGCGAGTTGAGTGAGCGATCCTAGAGATCCAGAACAGGTGGGGCTGGTTGACAGGGAACCCATGACCATCCCATTTTGCGGCTCCCCCCAGTCGAATCACCCGAAGGCACAGCTGCAGCGGCCCCCCCCTTCCGTGGAGTCGCGTGGCAGTTTTTTTTTCCCTGTGAGCCAGAGAACCTCGACGTGAACCGACCTCTTCTGGCAGAAAACATCTTTTAGGGGCCTGCCTTTTCCCGCCGGATGGGTGCCAAGCCTTCATCGCCTGATTGCCTTGAAAGCGGCCGCGGTTGGTTTGGGGAACCCCATTGGCAGGGGCAGCTGTTCGACCAGATCGTCCCTGACAAGACGCGCTGGGAGATTGTCAAGGCAGAAGGGGTTCCGCCTTGGGCAAAAAGGGCGTGGGCAGGTGAAGGGGGACAAGCCGAACCATGGCAGGGCGTGTCAAAAGCCGCCCTTTGAATTCTTTACATTGGTTTGGGTGGAAAAGTCAATGCCGGGTGTTGAATTTGACACAAACGGAGCCAGTCGAACAAAGCAAATGCGCCCTTACAGGCGTCCATGGCTCGCTGGCTTTGAGGTTGGCGGATTGATCAGCCGAACTTTGAAGGGTGGCCCTTGTTTGGTTCGCCAATGAGCAGATCATGGATGCACAAAACGTGGTGAGTAAGTCAGTTTGGAAGGTCGGGGAAACCTGTTTGTCCCACCCCGAACCCGTCTTTATTCTTTTGACCTTTTGGTAGAATGGGCCCACAAGAAGCAGGGCCCCCCTCCTTTTCCCTTCGCCTGCATGACTTGCAGGCTGCTGCTCTCCCAGATGAAGAGCTGGCCTCTCAGAGAAATTGTCGCGTGCGCAAAAAACAAGTCAGTCAGTGAGGTTGCCCAAAATATTGCAAGCGGTTGGAACTGCTGGGAAAACCCAGTCTAATGTACCGCGTCTTGTGGGTGGATCAATTGAAGCATTGCGATGCGTACGTCGCCGGACATGCGCCCTGAAGCACGATCAATCCAAGGTCAGCCAGGGTTGGAGTCTACAACACCTGCCTGCAGGTGGGGTCATATCCCTTGGCTTCTTGCCCGACTTGCGGAGTAGTATACCAGTTTTTGGAACCCGAAAGGGGGTACGACATCAGCACGCCTGGGATCATGTACACAAGGCCACATGCTGATTCAGATCCATAGCAAGAAAAGCCATTTGCAACCTAAGAGTGACTAGTGACGTTTTTCGGGGGGGATCAACGGTCACCCAAACCATGCGTTTTTTTTCTCCGATGGATTTTGATGGCACTGTTGTTTTTTTGGGGCGGGGGGGGGGGGCACATTCTTGGACCTCTCAGTATTGGCCAAGGGCTATGGGCGCCAGGTGACCTTGACCAAAGAGAAGCCCTCCAAGACGCACTGGCGCGCTCGCTCAATTCTCTGGGCTGAGGAAAGTCATGCGCGAGGCTTTGGGTTGCTGTTGTTCTAGTGGCTGGTTGGTTGCTTTGTGGGTTCCGTTCCTTGGTTCTATTGCATTGATGGGGCAGGGCTGGAAGGAACGTGGCGATCTTTTTGCTGTGCGGATTTGTCACGGGACCCTCGAAAGATGGGGGCGGTTGTCCTTCCCCATGCAAAACATCATTCAGCCAGAGTAAACGTGAAACTTACGGAACACTTTGCCACCGGGCCCCAGACCAAGAGGGAAGCTGATACGGCAACAGCCTGGCGCTCGTTCAGCCTCTAAACCGCGCGGCTTTTGTGAGGCCTCGCTTGCTGGAAGAGCACGAGCCGGGCTCGTAGAGCGAGCCCACCAAACCCTAGACCTCCAAATAGGATTGGAGGGGGTTCTCTTTAAGAATCCAAAAAAACACGAAGTGAAGTGCCCTCTTTTTTCATGGGTTTGCTTAGGCAGGGGATAAGAACCAAAAAAGAAGTGAAGTGCCCCAATTTTCGCTTCTGCTTAGGTAGGAGATACCCAGCGATTTCATTTACCTGGAATTCGATAAGGGAACCACCCTTCAACCAAAAGGAAGAGTGGATGGTCATCCACTGGACTGGTCACTGGGATAGAAAACAACCCACGGGTGGTGTCCATTGAATCTTGTTTGTTTTCTGGAGTCATTTCGGGGACACCCCCGATCCGCTCACCCAAGAGACTGCTGATAGAATGCGGATAGAATGCGTGAATCCCAACCATAAAGAGGTGCGGCAAGAAGCTCTTCTAATTCTTTACACGGTTTGGGAAAGTTTGGGTAGGAGCATTTTGCGTTTCACGTGGCGCTGAAAGTTGCCCACTGGAAGTCTATATACCCGGTCTCTAGAAAACTGTTCCATTGGGGTTGTTTTACCGAAACTTGTTCCGGGACCATTCTTCTCCTGACTTAATGGCAAACGTACCCTGCTTCACAGGGAAATTAAGCCACCAATTTAGCGAGGGTTCCCAAGTTGGAGGCAAACCGCCTTGGTCGTGTGATGGGTAGTTTCCTCTTCGTTTCCTTTAAAGTTACCCTTAAAACCACAACCCCACCCATTTGAGCAACTGCGAAGAGCGTGCCCCCAATTCGTCCGTGGGAATTGGACAAGGTCTTCTCCACACAGGGCATCAACGGCAATTGCTTGCCTGTCGCTAGCAGGCAATGCCCAACACCACAGCCCAACACCACAGCCCAGGAGACTTGTAATCAGCACTCGGGGATTCCTGGGCGGCGTAGGTTTGGGGAACCTGAAGGCACCATCTCGAGCGGGAGGGGGGGGGGGTACCCTTGTGGTGGACACTTAGGGTCTATTTTGCAGCGGGTATTTGCTTTCTTTAGGGTTCTTGGCCTCAACATATACTCTAAGTGTCCATGGCACGGGGGGTACCCCATGATTTTGTCTGGCACCAGTTTCTCTTTCCCAGGCAAAACGGGTAGGATGCTGAAGGGCAACTTGGTTTCGCGCGTCTCGCAGGTCTTCGAGCCATCCGATGTTCCGATCAAATGGTCCAAAGGGCAGGTTTTCCATGAGGTTCTGTGGTGAAACCAGGAAAACCAAAGGGCACCCACGCATCAAGTTCCCCGCCCTTCTGGGCTGCGCCCTTTGTGGCTTTCCAGATGGATAGGGATTGGCCGACGCTCCATTTTGAGCAGCTATTAAGCAACTGCCAGCAATGTCGTCTGGCCAGCTTTGGTACAACAGATTTCGGGTTTTCCGCAGCCACCTTCAGTGAACACCCGGCTTGAACCCGCCCGCGGCTTCTGCGCTTCCGCACGCCTCGCTCGCGAGCGCGCGAGGCAGGTGCTGGAGAGAGAGGCGGCACCTGCCATTGAGGAGGGAGCGGGGGCAGAGCGACAGGTCTGAGGGTAACCTTCTTGGTTGGTTTCAAGAAATCAACCGCTTGCGCACTCACTGTTTGTAGCTTTTAGGTCCCCTGTTGGGCCTCAGTCATTGGTTTAAAGGGATTCCATACCATATTTGGGCGTGGGGTTCTCGACATCGCGTCTTTGGGCAGGTGAGTTTCCTCTTGGCAGGGTGATGTTTTAAAGGGGAAAACGGGCCCCCAAAGATTAATTAGATGCATCATAACATCAATGAGCGCGTCGCAGACTGCCTTCAGGGCAGAGAAAAAAGGGAGGGGGGGGGGGGTGTCAGAGCAGCGCTTTTGCCCTGAGGTGTCGTAAGTTTGTGGGTTTGTGGTTTGGATTTGTTTGAGGTTTCCTCTCGGTTTCCCTTCAATCAAGAGGCCATGGAGGCTAGCAGGAGGGCTTCAGATTGCTTTCCCTTTGGGGAAGTTCCAGAAGTGTTGGCATTTTCCCATGGACCCCATGTCCAAAGGCATACGGGCAGGTTTTGAGGCTACACTTTTTAAAGCTTGGCTGAAAGGGAAACTGACATGAAAACCGAAGCACACCCATACTCAACATAACGGGGCCCCTAAAAGTGGTGGTCTTCCTTTTGTTTGGCTCACCAAGACAAAAGGGAAACTCGCTTGGAGCTCGTGGCTCCGACGGCTTCTCAGGAGCTTTCTGCGAAGGCCCTCCGCGCTCCTTCCCCGGACCGCAGTGGCTGGTCCCCGCAGGACGGTAGTGGGGGGCCGGGTTTCCTGCGCAACTTGGATACCCGGGAGTTGGTCAGTCCGGATGCGTCTGAAAATAGGGGGCCAACCAAATGCGGGTTCAGAGGGTACTCTTGGAATTGGTTTGTGGTCGCACCCCGCCCACCTAGCCTCTCAGGTGACAACCATGGTAGGTGGTTGACTGAGTTTGATTTGGGCATGTGCCACAACATGGGATTTCCCGAAATGCTGGCTTTCCTCAAGGTTTCTCTTTAGACAAACCCGAAAATGGTACCCTCACAATGTTGGTGCACACTCATATTTGTGCGTGTGTGCCAAAACAGGCGGACTCCTAAACCAACCTGTTTCGAGAAAAACACCAAAATGATACCCCCGCCCATTTTGGGAATCGGTCCAACTCCCTATGACACGTACCAATTCGCGGCCAAAAAGCCCGCCAGGAGCTGGCCAAAGAGTTTAAGGCGAAGGCGAGCGAGCGGAGTTTCGTGTGGTCAGCTGAAAGGAATGCCTCGATCAGCGGATTTGTTTGGGGCAGGGGATACATTGGATCTTGAAAGGGCCATGGAAAAAAGGTTTCAGACAATCAGGTACCCCTTAGTTGGTGCTTTGGAGTGGTTTGGGGATTTGAACCCCGCTCGCTTTGAAGCTAAACACCAAATCACCAATTAGAAGCAAGGCGAGACAACGCACGAGACTGCCCGCGCAATTCTCTTTCCGGGAGGCCGACGGCTGCTTCAGGAACTCCGCATGGAGGGACGCGGCCGCCGCTCGGTCTTGGCGGTTTGGGTTGGAAGGCTTCGCAGGGATTACTCTGTTAGATCCTGGAAGTTAGGCCACCTCTCTCGTTCGCACATGTGAATTAAAGAAGTGACGTTTGGAAATGAAAACGTAATTCCGTATATTACTAGTATAGACATGAATAACAAGGTAATTTCATGAAGTGCAAGATGGTAAAATATATATCAAAATAACGAACATATGATTATTCAAGACTGAGAAGTGATACCGGACATGGAATTTAGAGCACACACAGATAATGTTTGACATCTTACCTTTAACTGCTTTTACCAAAAAAATATGTTTGAGTTGCATAGTGTGTTCTTTATGAGTTGATATGTTATTTTTAGAGCTCTTTTCTTTTGGGTGTCCTTGCATTTAGACTAATCTTGTTCTACTATTCGTATATCCCTTATGAATGTTTACTCATGCTGCTGTTGTTCCTTTTTACCTTGGCAGGATTTAATATTTATTGTTCGACTGGAACTTACTTCATTAGTTACCCTGTTTAATTATTTCATCTGAGTGTACTATGTATCTACAGTTTTCATAGTTGGTCTAGGAATTTAAGAGAACGTACTACACGACATGAAGTCTTATTATGAGTGGGTTTCCTTCTTTTTGGAAGTTTCCCAGTTTCTGAAGCTGGTTATTTGTTTCCTTCTTTTGGACATCGTTTCATCTATTAGCTTTTCCAACTTTAGGGAAGCGTTCTATCTTCCAGATCCTAGTGAATTAACTTGTGCGAATGACTTCCTTCATCCAATGCCGCTATACAATGCCGACAGTTCACCAGATTATGGTTTTCCTTCACTTATGATTCCTTTTGTCTTCTCTTTTGACAATTTGAAAAAAAAAACACATGATTTTAGCATTCTCGCACTATCAATTTATGATTCACGTTGTGCTTGTCTTTTCGTTTTAGAGTATGTCTTACATGTCTTTGATGCATGTGTGTGGGTGTAAGGTGATTCGACAGAACCAGTATGTTGCCCTGTAATTCTGGTGAAGGATATGATTCGCATGTTTTTCTAATTGTTCTTCCAGCTGCATTCTGGAATTCTAGGTTGCAGAAGTGAGAACCGTGAAGGTGGGGGCTAGAGATATGATCAAGAGGAAGAAGCGGAAGGGACTCGTGCAGAATTTCGGAATCATAGAACAGCTCTTGGGGTGTCTTAAGGGAGCATGCAACAAAGACTTCAAGCATTTTCGACCCAGCTGTTTAAGGTGTACTACGCGCGAGCCATGGGCCACACACCGGAGGACGAGAAGCGTGGCCCTGAGCATGTGATCATGCACCCTTCGGTAGGGAACTTAGACTGTATCCTTCTGGTGGCTGTTATTACGCCCGGGTGGAAGCAGCTGGCACAATGCCCTGGTAGGTAAGCGTTTCGGGGATTTAGTCAAGATGATGGGGAATCAAATTCGCCATCTGCTTTCACACTGTACTGGGGATGGTAAATCATCCACAGAGGCCAGGACCCTCAGGATTGACCATGGCTCAGATCTTCATTCTGCTCCCGGATCTGTGGAGGCCCGCATTGCTCCGCCAGAGCAGTGTGAGCCAGTAAAGAAACTGCATGTCCAAATCCCCAAATCCCCAAATCCCTACCCGGCTGGTGTCCTTTCGGTTCCCTTTCGATTCCAGCAGAAAGGTTTTGGTTACCCTCCCTCCCACTAACATGGCAACTGACAGGGGGTCCCTTCAAAAGGAAGTTAATCTTCCAGGTACCTCCCCACAGGTGCCATGTTAGTTGGAGGAAGGGTACCACCCATTGGCCCATGGTTCTTCACGGTGGTCTCTAAGGCTCTACTCCAATCGATCCGCCTGCTACGTCAAGCTGAAGAAGTTCGACAAGGCAAGTTGTGTGATGCATGTTTGAGCCATCAAGACCGCGTGAAGGCTAGGTTTTGAATATCGATCCATGTGTGCCAGTGTAAAGAGAGTTGGCTGTGGTTGTCAAAAATAGGGTAACCCAAAATGGGTTGCCCTGGTAAATGCAAAAACATGGACATTTCAACCTGCGGTCCGATCCCTGGTGGTTTCATTTGGACCCACAACCAGTCGTTGTCTGAGCCATCAAAACCGCGAGTTCAGGCTAGGCTGTGAATATCTCTCATTTGTTGGGCCACTGTACAGAGACTTGTTTCGCTTAAGTTCGAGGTACATCTTTGGGCAGTGCTGGCGGTCCCCGGGTGGTTTTCTTTGACCCACAACCAGTTGTCGCGCTTAAGTTTGAGGTACATCTTTGGGGAGTGCTGGGATTCATTTATGCAAAAATAGAAAGCAAAAGTGCATACAGCTGTTAATGCTAGATACTCAGAATTAATCATGTAAGATACACTATCTAGTAGTTTTTTTTTTTTGCTTTGCACATGTGGTACCTCTATTATATCTTGGCGAATTATAGCGACCTCACACGACCTCACCCCAAATGGTGGTTTATGTGGGGAATAGCCCCCCAACCACCTTAAGTTTCAGGTTTAAATATTATTATTCACCCAGATTACATATTTGTTCTCTATCTCATGGGTTCTGAAAAACCCCGGCACCCTCTCTCTCGAAGGGAAGCTCAGGCCTTGGCGGACGCGAAGAAGTGCGCCACTTTGAAGCCGGAGTGGTCCAAGGTCGGGACGCCTGGGCATCGGTGCAAAGGTCGGACCCCGCCCCCGGGCCCAAAAGAGAAAGAACAAAAAAAGGTGTGTGTTTTTTTCTAACAAAGCCCGGCCCAGTTTTGTTTTTTCAAAAACGCGGCTTGTGTTTTAAACACGCAGACAGCACACAATGCATCCAAAGGAAAACCCCAACAAGGGGTAGTTTTCCTGCAAGAACACACACACATTGTTTGGGAGGGGGATTCGTTCCTCATTAACAGGGTTGCTCTGTTGCACAGTGAAGAGCCCAACGGTACAATGGTTTGGGTACCCTCCCACCAAACATGGGTTTGTGCAGAGACCCCTGAAAGACGACTTTTTCCTCTTTAGTTGGCCTTGCACAAACCCAAAGGTTACGCAAGGTGGGAGGGCACCCAAACCGCCCTGGCAAAGGTCTACTTCAGGCTGGGACAGGCACACCGCGGCCTGCGGCAGTGGGAGGCGGGGAATCGAGCCCATGTTCAGGGAGAGGTTTTGCAGTTCGTTCGTTCCACTCATACCTCACTCCCTGAGTTCCTGGACTGTTGCTTTTTGGGGGAGGGCCATTTTCGTCTTTTTTTCCGGCCAGTCCGCTCCGGAAGTGAGTATATAAGGGGGTATTGCTGAGTTACCAGCTATGGGTGGGAACCCGGAAAGGTGCTGAAGATTGACGAGGGTGTGGATTTCTCGCTGTTTTGAGGCGAAGAGTACGGGGGTTGTTTGAAAGGGAAACCGAAAAGACAACCCGCCCGTTTTTCAGATCCGATTCCTATTTTAGGGGAGACACCCATGTGGAAGTTCGGAAAAATAGAGGTTAAGCAAGGCCATTGTGAATTGCAAGCTATGGACTTTGAGCCTTGAATGTAGAGGGAATCATGACAGCTCCCACACATAGTCTGATTTTTTAGCAAGGGAACGAACCGCCAAGGCTTGAGCACGCCCTTGTTTGGCAGACATTCCAAAAGGAGGGGGAACCCAGAATACTCAAGATTTCCATGTGGCCTCAAAGGTGCCCTTCTACAGGAAGACCAACAATTGGGTGCGTGTTTTTTTGAGGGTACTCTTTTTGGCTGCTGAAACCAGCCAGACAGACAGCCAGCCAGCCAGCCAGCCGTCAGTCAGTCAGTCAGTCAGCCAGGCAGGCAGCCAGCCAGCCAGCCAGTAAGTTACCGTGTGTCTGTATGCGTTTGCGCGTGCGAGCGTGAGCCCCTAGATTCTGACGAACTTGCCCAAAACGGTCTGCACACACGCAGAGCCTTCCTTTTCGGGTTGCTTTGAAGACACAACCACTTCAACAAGCCGAAGCTCATGTTAATCCATGACCCATCTCCGTTCCCAATCAGTTCCTCTTTTTTCTTTTTTCTTTTTGACGAGGACGCCATCACCGCCTTCAAAGAGGGGCGCTTCCGGGAGCCTGCCAACAAGGCGGGTGCTGGGCTCCGGCGGGCGAAGCGGCGAACCCAGCGCCAGGAGTGGGAGAAAGAGATCGAGAAGACGGAGGACGATTTGGACCAAAATCGCTTTGCAACAAAAAACCTCGGCACAGCGGGTTGGGACAGTTTGTCGGATTTGCTGTGTTTGACGGAAGCCTTGAAACATATGGTCCGGGTGAAGCCCGGCCACGCACGCGCCCTCTCTAAAAGAGGATCTCAACGAAAGTCGTAGAGCTCGTTTTGTTTGCTTCATCGATCGGGTGAGGTTTGCTCTGCCAGGAGGAGCAAGAGAAGTGGGATGCACATGTGAGGCCTGCACCTTCCCAGACACCATGGTGTCCCTTGTTTCTGGTTTGCATTTTTGAAGGGGTGCCGCTTGTTTCCCATGGCCACTTGGTTGCAAACCAGGGTCTGAGAGTCTGTGGGAAACATGAAGTGCTTGGAGAGAGTTGTAGGTAATAATTAGATCATCAGACATGATTGTAGCAGAATTGGGATGATTTGGGTCAAATCAAGTGACATCCTCTCACATTTCCCTCCGAATTGGATGAAAGCTTTCAAGGGACGCAGAATCCGCTGCCTCCCTGGCCGAAACCGTGACTTGGAATCCAGGGAGCAAAGAAAGCTGAAGCGAGAAGCTGACATGGTCACAGAGCTGAATGAGGCAAGCGCTCAGCTTCGATCGGTGGAACATCTGGCAAATGAGGGCTTGGCCGTGAGCCAGAAACTTCCGCTGCGTAGAATTGTGTGGAGCAGTTTTTTTCCCCCCGAGTCGTTCAGCAAACGCTCCGAGTTGCCAGGGGGCCCATAGGGCGACCTAACAACCCCTAAAACGGTGGAACATTGTCGGGGTAAAACGCAAAAGGCCCATAGGGCGGTAACACTTCAGAGCTCGATCCACACAAAAGAAGGCCCTTTCGGAGCCCGGAAAAACCACTCCACGGTTTAACCGCAGAAGGATGTAAAACAAGCGCGACTGCCAAACCTAGTCGGTGGCCGGCCACCCATGCTTGCTAGCATTTGGGCCGCTCATGCAAGTTGTTGAAGTGATCCGGTGCGCGTTGGCCCCGCCACAAGAACGCCTCAACTCCAAGAAAAGACAAACCTCCCGGGATGAGTAATTTGGCGCTGCCGTTACCTGAGTGTCATACTATGACATCCTGCCGGATGGGAGTATGGAATCACGTGGGCAGTCAACACGTGACAAGCAAAATAAAACACCGTGCACCGCATGCAGCCGCGTTCGCGAACAGTTGTTACTTAATCGCAAGAAGGGACAAAAACTCTCATCTTCCCCAAGCTTTCGCTTCGCGTCACACTACAAATACCTCTTGCATGTGATGCGTACGCCCACGAGGGGAGGGAAGAAGCTTGCCCTGTAGCGGGTGTTGCAAGTGGTGAGTAGCATCGGCCACTGGCATTTGGTGCACCTAGTGCAGCACGCGCGCACCTGCCTAGTAGCCCTGCCGCTAGTTACGTATTAGCACGGTCAAATTTGCTTTGCAACCTCATTGCGCTTATTGCGAGCCGGCAAGGCACGGCTGCTTTTGCGCTTTTGGAAGTTTTTGAGTTGCGCCACTGCGTGATATATTTCCCCCCGAGTCGCCTACAGCATAGTTGCCGGTCGACAAATCCAACTACGTCAGAGAGGAAAGAAGCTGCTAGAATTGAGTGGAGCAGCCTAGAAATGCAGTTCATTAACGAGTGCTCCTGAGCCAATGTGCATCGAATACGCAAACCTTTGTCATTGTTCGAAGAAAACCAACGGACCAATTCGTGACAGCTCATTTTAAGCTATGAGGTCAACAAGGTCAATATTAGTTATTCAGCGGTTTCCTCTTTGGAGAAACCCCGTCTACACCAGGTGAATCTAGATGGCACAATTCCGTTGCGGGAAAGGAAAGGCGATGACTAAAAACAACTGGTCAGAAATCTTTAAAGATTCCATCTAGGTCGACAAGGTCAATGTACTGAAACCCCGAAGAAAACACCACTAGAAAATGAACCCATATTTGCCCCCACCATAACCAGGATTTGGACCAAACCACCTCTTGGAAGCTGATATGGCTGTGAGTGTGTGTCTATTCTTTCTGAAGCTCAAGGAGTGTCTTACCAGGAATCCGCCCAGTTGGTCCATGAGCCAAACCCAATGGCCCATGGCTTGGAGGCCACGGTGGTTGCGGAGCGGGAGGCCATGGCGGCTGTGGCGGAGCAGGTGGGGATTCAATCCAAAGCCCCACTCATGGCCACTGGGGAACGGAACCTCCGACACACAAACTGGGGGTGTTAACAAAACCTCCGACAGAAACAGGGGGGTTTTCCACAAAAAAAGAGACATCATGCGCAACGAACGAAGCTATAGCCTTGAAGAAGTGGGTGGTAACAGGCAGCTGGGCCAGCCCTTTTTCGTTTCTTCTGTGTCGGTAGTACCTGCGCAACCTGATTTGCACGGATTTGGCACTGTGCTCGATTTCTTATGGTGTGGTTTTCAGGGGGAAGCCATCAGGAGCCCACCCATTGGGGGAGGGGGGGGGGGGTTGACATCCGACAAAGCCCATTTCTGGTGCCGCGACGGCATGATCCGGGCTCAAGCTAGCACCAGCTGAGCTTATCGCTGCCAAAAGTGTAGCTCCTGACTGTGTACAGGGCGCCTTTGCCAAAGGCCAGGTGTGCCATGTGCTTGTCGCTTGACACGTGGGTGCATGTATTTTGATGCTGCCCTTTTTGGGTTGTAAACGGGGGGAATTGAAACCAACGTGCGGGTTCCGAACTTCCCCCCATTTTGAGACACACCCAACAATCTCAAAGGAAACCCCTGCGATGCTGGTCGCTCGCTTGCAGTTTAGGTTTGGCCACGCATGACCTAAAAACTACACGGTGGCCTTTTTGCCAAGAATCCATTGTTGGGAAACATTTTGCATTTTTGCTTATTGTGGTCTAGTGGGATTCCCCACTTAACTGCTAAAGTTTAATTTTTGGCTCCCCTTCCAACGTCAACCAAGAACCAATGGTCTGCGACGCATTGCTGGACCGGACCTCCAGGCCAAGCGGTGTCCCTGAACACGGGCTCAACTTGGAGAAATCCAATGCGCGCCGCTCAGACATTGGCAACGGGCAGGACTGAAGTTTTGTCATAACTTTGTGTACCCCTAAGGTTGTACCCTAATCAACTATGGTCTTACCCCAAATCAACCACAAGCTGGCAAGGAGTTTGCAGCGGCCTTTGGAATCTGGGTATGGGTCAAAATTAAACCACCAGAAAACCGCAGGTTTTAGTCCACGTTTCGCTTTACCTGGATTCCATTTTGGGGTTACCATATTTTTGACCCACAGCCAAATCACTGCCCCCAGGGGTTTAATGGGATATACGGCCATAGCCAGTATACAAATTGGCCCTCCAGGTATCATTCTGCCTTTCGAGTTCCAACGGCCGCGGTTTTCGACGCAAGTTGCTCGTGGGTCTGAGGCCACTTCTTTCGACGGTACCTCCAAAGGCTGGCGGCGCAGCCGTGAACTCAGCGTGCTGAAATCGGTGGGGTTTCCCGAGATGCGGATGTGAGTGTTTTGTGTTTTGTGTTTGTTTGCTTGTTTGCTTGTTTGGTTGCTTGTTTGCTTGTTTGGTTGGTTGCTTGTTTGTTTGTTTGATTGGTTGGTTGTTTGTTTGCTTGCTTGCTTGGTTGCTTGGTTGCTTGGTTGCTTGTTTGCTTGGTTGGTTGCTTGTTTGTTTGTTTGATTGGTTGGTTGTTTGTTTGTTTGCTTGCTTGCTTGCTTGGTTGCTTGGTTGCTTGTTTGCTTGGTTGGTTGCTTGTTTGTTTGCTTGTTTGCTTGCTTGCTTGGTTGCTTGGTTGCTTGTTTGCTTGGTTGGTTGCTTGTTTGTTTGTTTGATTGGTTGGTTGGTTGTTTGTTTGTTTGCTTGCTTGCTTGGTTGCTTGTTTGCTTGGTTGGTTGCTTGTTTGTTTGTTTGCTTGCTTGCTTGCTTGGTTGCTTGGTTGCTTGTTTGCTTGGTTGGTTGCTTGTTTGTTTGTTTGTTTGTTTGTTTGCTTGCTTGCTTGGTTGCTTGGTTGCTTGTTTGCTTGGTTGGTTGCTTGTTTGTTTGTTTGTTTGTTTGTTTGCTTGCTTGCTTGGTTGCTTGGTTGCTTGTTTGCTTGGTTGGTTGCTTGTTTGTTTGTTTGATTGGTTGGTTGTTTGTTTGTTTGGTGTTGTTTAAATTATTACTTTTCGGGTACCCTTTTTCAAGCTGGCTTAGAGGGACAATGACAGGACCACCAGCATGTTTTGGGCCCTAGTTTGACACAGTCAAATACCCGTGTGAAAGCTGGGGTCGTCGAACTACTTTCTTGGCTTTTTAGAGAAGCCACAGCCCATTTCTCACGCGCCTGTTTTCGGAAACACCCTGTGTAGTCTGGTGCGGATGTTGGCACAGGGTGAACAAAGCAGCCACTCTGGCTGCTTTGTTCACCCTGTGCCTCACTCTTGAGAGGGCTACCGCACTGAGTGGATCGAACACCCAGCCCTTGACATGCCCAACTGCTGAAAGACACGGTGCCCCTTGGTGTTGAACATCACGGACCGAGTGTGCTGCATGCCGCGGTTTCGAGCTCTACTTTTCGCCAGGTTGAGGGGCTGAAGTGTGTGACCAATGTGCCCCAGTCTCAGCTTCTTCCCCGCACCGCGAGAGAGGAAGAGAACGAGAGCTGAGTCGAACCTGCAGGTTTAAGAGAGGAAGAGCCATGTGGCTATACGGCTTGAGTTGGTGCTTCTTAGACCCTGCCGAATGCCGCCCAACGCCAATTGTATCCACACAATCAGATATGTGCAAATTCGAGTCACATGACTTAGAGATTTGGGTGTGTGTCAAAATAAGGGGACCCCCGGACTAAGTCGGTTTTCAGGATTTCCCTTAAAACCAGCCTAAAACCGGATTTGAAAATCGCCTTCGTTGGCTAAGGTCTGACAAGGCCAGGACGCGCACCATATCCGCCCGATACGGAGAGCAGTGGTCTGTGTTCTTTGACAGATTTGCTGGGGGTGCTTGTCAAACCTCGAGTTTTTTCTTGCGCCACTAATCTTGACAAACCCCTGGTTGATTAATAGCGGAGTGTCCCCTTTCAGCCGGAGTCCACTTTGGAGGGGAAGACTCCCTATCAATAGAACGGTTTTTTTTGAACTCCGGGAATCGTATCCGGTCATTCGACAGAGAGCTGCAGCCACTGGTGAGTCATATGCAAGTGACAGGCTCCTGTGAATGGCGACGCAGGCCTGGTGCCAAATTCTGGCCAAGATCTGTTTCTGGGGGCCCTGAAAACTGGTTCGGCGGCAACCCAATGATGTCCAGCAAATGGCCAGATCGGATTGGCCAAGAGGGCTTGTGTTTTTGTGGGCACCACTGTTGGGCGTTGGTTTAAAGGGAGGCCAAAAGGACACCTACCCATTTTCAGGACCCTATTTTAAAGCACGGCCCCCAAGTTGGCAAACGTGTTGTCCTTTTGTCCGGCCTTCCGCCCAGGAATGATTTTGTCCACCGAGGACGGGTCATGGCTTGCGTGATCTGAAATCTCAGCAGCCCACAGGCCTGACATTTCCGATGAGACACGTGGCCAAAAGGAGCCTTTTGGGTCAGAGAAAAGTGAGGGCACACCGCAAAGTTTGACTGGGTCTCATTCAGCATCGATTTGGGGCGCCACGAAATCGCGGCCGCCCAAAATGGTGGCAAACCTAGGGGATCTTCCTGAAAAACCAAGCAAGCAAACAAGCAAACAAGCAAACAAGCAAACCAACCAACCAACCAACCAACCAACCAACAAACAAACAAACAAACACGCAAACACACAAACACAAGCAAGCAAGTAAGCAAGCAACAAGCAAACACACAAAGAAACAACGACACAAAGAAACAAAGAAACCAAAAAATCACACACACACACACACACACCAAAAAAGCACCCTCAAAAGCAGAAGCTCACTTGGAGTCGTGTTTTTTTGGGAGGCTCGCCATTCAACAACAAGGTTTTGTGGGAAACCAACACAAGGGTTCATCCAACATCCCTCCCTCCCAGTGATTCCACCTGGGAAAATATAGGAAAAGGGATGGTTGATTGAAACTCCGGCCTTTTGAACCACATTGGTGGCTTGGATTTGGATTAAATTTAATGGGAAACTATTTCCTAACCGCCAAACCACCAACCCAAACCACCAATTCGAGGGAAGCTGATATTTTGAGACACACCCAAACCAAAAACCACAGGGTAGGTGATATGCATCTGGAAGCTCACATACCCCATGTTTTCTTGACTGCTATTGGGTTGGACCTTTAGACTTTAACTTTTTGGGAAATCAAGTTGGGTTTTCCACTAAACCCACAAAAAGTTAAACTTTTTGCAGAGGGATCAGCAGCAACTCCCAAAAAAGTGGTTCCCCTCCCCCCCCGAGCAAAACATCAGTGGTACCCCTCGAGCAAAACATCAAGTCGACTCGAACGCAGGAGATCAAAGTTCCCGCTGGCCCAGCCCAGGGCGAAGTGAAGATCTCCGCCGCCCCGGCATGCGCTTCCGATTCGATTAGGGAAAGCAGCAGGGAAACCTCGTAGGGTATTTTGGGAAAACGGCTTCCTTAAAAGGGACAACACCAGGGAAACCACTCATCTTGGGGGGATTGCACTCACTGGGGCTGGAAAAAGGGGTTCTTTAAAAGGGGAAATACATGAAACTGATCATCTTGGATTGCGCTCACCGGGGCACAGCCTCATATGATAATAGACTTAGATGAAACCACTCATCTTGGGGGGTGTTCCCTTTCTGGGTGAGGGCAAATCGTGCTATAAAGCATTTACTACGTAGTACCGGAAGTGCTGAGATCACCATGTCACGGGCTTCCACAAGGAATCTTGATCTTCCCCGTACCCTTCAGGTGCAACATGGTTTGTGGGCGGATGTGGGGTTCCTACTGTGTCTCTCAGGGTTTGCGTATTACACCCTGCGATACCACTCACTGGGTACACAGCCTCATTTAGTGATACTTTAAGATGACACCTTCTTTGTTTCAGTGGGGCAACCCCTCCCCGGCTTCCTGGGTTATAGTCAGACGTATTTTAAGTTTGATCAGCATCTTGGTACCAAGAGTCGTGCAGAGGCTTGACGCACAGAGCACGACACCTTAAAGGGGGGATGTTGCCAGAGTCCCGGGCCTGGCTCTAAGTTTTCCACGGCGACGAGCCCGAATTGTCCGATGTGCTTGTGGCTCGTGTTGATAGCATACAAGTACTCGAAACCATGTGTCAGGAATCTTTTCTTCGCCATATCGGATCCGAAACAGTCTCCCCATGTTCGATCCGTCCACTTTGGTGAATAGCTCAAACTTGGGCAGAGACTGCAATTGTGTCGTTCTACCCAACCAACACGGAAGTGCGCCAAGGGACTCACATGAGTGGTCATAGATGGTTCGGTGTTGTTTTTATCGACCTGGGGATTTTCCCACGCGCAGGGGCTGGCATCTTCCAAAGGAGGTCTCTGCACCCATGAGATGAGTGTGTGTTAAGCTATGGGAAGCCCGATGTTCGTGGTGTCTTAGATGGTGGTTCTCATCTAAGCCAATCTCAAAAAAGGTTCCCCAAAAAGGACCCAACTGGTGAATTTACGAAAGATGAGTCATCGTGCGAAAGGGGATCGAGACGCCGCCAATTCGACACCTGTTGTTCCTTGCGACTTGGCAGACCCCATTTGAGCGACCTATTCCGTGCCATTTGAGCAGGTTTGGTTTCTTGGCTTCATTTGGGTTATAGTAGAGCCTTGAAACCTTTGCCCTCTTAGAACCAAAAGCCACTGCCTGGTGAACCAAAAGCCACTGCCTGGTTCAATAGGGATGATTAGTCGCTTATAGTGATCTCTATATCAACCGTTCTGACCATAGAACCCAACACCTCGGTGGATCAGTGAAACGGCATGCCAGGTGCCTCGCTTTGGGTCGGGCTGGGAGCCAAAGATCTCAGTGGGAGTGTGCTTGTTTCTGAGACTACCCTTTTGGGGGGTTGGTGCAAGTTGAAGCCAAACGGACGAACCAATCTCAAATGGCTTTCCTCCAAGGCGATATTTGAGGGGGAGAAGTTTGCAGGTCAAGTTTCTACCCTTGCCAGACTTAGATTATGTTTCACTTTCTACCTTGTTTTTGGGCGTTCCATTGCCCCTTCAACCAGCAATAAAATTTGAACTTTTTGCAGGGGTCTAAGTTTGGTCACGACGGTTCTCAAAACCGCTGTCCCAAAAATTGGCGGTTTGGAGCAAAAAGGGGTCCACCAGTTTGAGCAACCCCAGATGTTGGAAAGGTCTTGAAATACGACATCAGACCCCGTTTAAGCGTTCGATTCTGGCAATCGGGGCATCCCCTTTTGCAGCCCAAGTTTTGTCCGAATGTCGACAGGGTGCACATAGGCCCCACTCATGCCGACTGGCTTACCTTATAACGAGCGATTCTTGCACCCGCAGCCCCCCAGCCAACGTCCCGCTCCTTTCTTGACCTTGGGATTGAAACCATGAATCAAGGGGCTTATATAACTTTATTCGCATTGAGGTAATATAAAACCACTATTAGAATGGTTGACCCCATTTTCCTATCGAGTTGCATCGAATCTAATTTGGGTCCTTGCCATGGTTGACCAGGGTGCGTTTTCTTTTGGTTTCTCTTCACACCAAGATGAAGCAAGTCCCCTCAAAGAACACATACGCAGCCTGAGAGAGCGAAGCTGAGGAGGCCCCCCTGGTCTTGAGAACAACGTCAGCAAGCCTCCTGGCATCCACTTTGCCCCGCGTGCTCCCCAGAGTCCGAGCGGCAATGGCGAGCTGCCCTGAAGTCCATCCTCGTTGTTTGGGGGCCTCCCCAAACGGTGTGAACCCTTCCCGGTGTCCAACGCTTAAGGTGATCCATGATCGAGACGCATGCGGTGTGTCTTTGTATCACGCTGAGCAATGCCTCAATAAAATTGCTTTTTTGACCTGCCGTCTCCCACTATTTCGATACATAGCGCAATTTCACTGGACTTGGCAAGGTTGACGGTTTTTTGTCCTTTTCGGCGATAGATATGCGGGGTCACATTTTCGGAAACCGGGAGCTTGAGAATGCTTTAGCCACTTCAGAGGGTAGGGGAAGCCAAGTCACGCCAAACTTGAGCTTGAATTTGTTGCTGCTCTATCTTTGTTTGTTTACGTACTTCACATCTCTTGAGTTGTTTACATTTGTTTGTTGCTCTACATCTTTTTGTTGTTCTGCATTTGTTTTTATAGCTTTAGAATTCCTCTCCGCTCGCCTCTTCTCGTGCGGCTTGTCGCGCGAAATATCGAGGCCTCCTGGATTAAGCCGCCACCCGATGAAGGCAGCGGTGGTGCTTCCCCGTGGAGTGCCTTTCAACACGTGGTGTGTTCTTTTGTTTCATGGTTGTAAGGGGACAACAAGAGCAGAACGGTCATTCTTGGGCTTTCTGGCAGATATGGGATTGATTGAAACGGAGGATTCGACGAGTCGGACTCTAGCAATTGACGTTGGATGGCACTACAAGTTTTTTTAATTGCCTCATTTTACCTTCCATATTTCGTCTAGCCAACAAAACGGCTGGGTCCTGCTTAGCTTCCACCCAAGTATTGTACAAGCCAGTTTGCCAGTCCTTTTGCTCCGGTCTTTTTGCCGCCGCAACCGCAGGTTGAGCCAGATCTTAGTAGTTCGCAGGGAGCTTGGGAAAGCATATTTCGCGAGAGAGACCCAGTTCATCCGATCAGACAATGAGTGCTAACATCACGTAAACCCAAGAAAGTGACATTCCTTTACCAGTGATAGCGGTAAGTGGATCCACTGGCAGACAGAGAGAGAGAGAGAGTGTGACTGAGTGAGTGAGTGAGTGTGTGCGTGCGTGGGTGCGTGCGTGCGTGCGTGCGTGAGTGCTTGTGTGCGTGAGTGCGTGAGTGAGTGAGTCAGTGCGTGAGTGAGGGAGTGAGTGAGTGAGCGGCCTCCTGGCATTTGGGGTTCTCTTCAATCTGAGCCCATGCAAAGCCAGCTAAAGGGGAGACGTGGGGTTTCAGCCTGAATGTAAAGTGAGCTTGGGGCAAACATGGCGTTGGAGCCCATAGGCCCCTCGCTGTTCGCTCCTAAGGTTGCCAGGACTGCCGCAACAATTTCCGCCGTCACCGGCAGCCTGGCATGGATTCGAGTGTGGATGAGCACGCGCACGGGTTTGGTACATGTCTCCCAAAAAAGGAACCCCCCCAAAACAAATTCCTTTTGCTCCCCACCCAAATTTGAACAAGAAAAGCTTCCCTTCCTTTTCCTTAACGAGAAAAGGTACCCTCAAAAAATACACTCCCTTTTCCTTAATCTCCCTTACACAAAAAAGCAACGATACCCTCAAAAAGCAGAAGAAATCGGGACGTTCTGCGCGTCGCGTCGTCGCGTGAGGCGATGGTCAGTCCCTCCTCCTCGGAAGCTGAATTGGACGACCTGGATGAGAAGGCGCGGGTAAAAAGGTGCTCCGAGCTCTAAGGCTGCGGGTCAAAGCTATGTACCCAATCTTCCCCAGAATTAGTTGCCCTTTCTATTTGTTTGCTTTTTTGGCCTTCCCTTTGTTTTCCACTAACCAGGCAAAAGTCTTCCTTTTTTTGCTGGAGTCCTAATTCCAGCCAAGCAACATGGAAACAAGGACTCACACCTGCGGGTTTTCTGGTGGCTCCTCAGTTTTGAGACACACCCAGCTGGGTTCTAGGCCTGCTGTGGGTTGCTTGCTTTGTTCAGCCGTTTTTTGGGGTGTGCGGTGTCCTTTTGAAAAGCAACTCTCCCCCCCCCCCAAGAAAAGAAACACAAGAAGGAGAAGAAACAGAACAAGAAGAAGAAGAAACAGAACAAGAAGAAGAAGAAGAAGAAGAAGCAGAAGAAGAAGCAAACACCAAAAAAGCAAGCACGACAACAACAAGAAAAACAACCCCGCCCTTCCTTCCCACAGCCAATGGGTTAACCCCGGAAGTGATATAGTTTTGGGGGGGTTCCCCTGTAGTCAGAATCCGGATCATTCTGGTGAGTAACACCCCTAGAAGAAATGAGTAGGATGGGTTTGGGGTTCCCATTTGGTGCTGGTTTCCATGGTTCAAAGCCATTCCTTCAACTGGGTTGTCCCTTCACCAATCCTTAGTCCTTGTGCCGGGTGGTTAGTTTCCCTTGCTGTGTCCAGCTAGGAGTTAGGATTTGGGATGCTCCCTTGTCAATCCAGGTTGCGCCTGCTTGTCGGCAATTCCCCACCAGAGGATACTCCTTGGGTTTATTCTTGGAATCCCAAAAACACACATTAGGGTACATGTCGAAATAGGGATTGGACCCTCCCGGCAAAAATGAGTGGTTTTCTTGTGGTTTCCCTCCGAACCAACCTGATCACAGGGTACCCTCGACAACACACGAACCAATTTGCAAGGGTTCCTTGTGTTTGTACCTAGTGAATTTTGGTCAATGAGTCAGGCTCGTCTCAGTGACGGGGACAACAGCACCGTCGATGACGAGCAGGCCGGCTCGAATTGTCTCCCCCTCTCTTTTGTTTCACGTACCCCCACCAGGGAATGATCACCAAGAGCTTGCAGCTGGTTCGACACTTATTGCAGGGATCCTTCATGTTTAGGGGAACCAGTGTTCCGCGAGGATCATTACTCCAGGGTTCCCTTCTTTGTGTGCCAAAAGAAGTTGACCCCTTTTTACCACATGTTTGCTGACTCCGTTTGGACGCCTTCCTTATCGCGCCGCATTTTGCTGACTCCACTTGGATGTTTCTCAAAATAGGGGTCCTGCAGTGACCTGTTTACGCAAAGCATGTTGCACTTGATTTCCGGTTAAATACCAACCAAGCGGGACGGTGAAATCAACATGGGGGAATAGTGCCATCTACTTTTACCCAACTCCACAGTTTCGCTGACTCCATTTCTGCGCGTTTGTGTGGTTTGAGGGTTCCCTTTTTGGGTGTGGGGGTGGTTCTTCCGGGAAACCCTCATGTTGAATGCGCTACTTTGACAGGGTCCAAATCCCGATTTTTGGCGCACTTACACGGCGCACAGCCACGCAGAGACATGGCTGTGGGTCAAAACCAATAGGATCCCATTCTGGTGTAGGTGCACCACCCATTTTAGAACCTTTTTTAGTGGGGATTGGGATGTTCACTGGGGGATAACCGGGATTTTGACCCATGGCCACATCCATTTGGACGACTTCGATTCGATTTGACTCGTCAGGCAGATACTGACACAATTCGACCGCTGCCAACGTTGCTGGGCTCCACGCCGTTGCCGTCCCTGCTGGGCTCGGCGCCGCTTTATGGAAAGCCGGGCGCCCACATGCTGTTGTCTCGTGGATGTTTGATCTTGGACTGGGGATTCGTGGAATGTGCTTTCGGGACACCACCAAATGGGTATGCAAAAAACGAACAACTGGGGGTTGGTGGACATCATGTGGGATTTCAGGTCCGCCGGTCGCTTGTCAGGTCTCAATATGACCGTGACTTGAACCACCACCGACCACTTTGAAATGCTAGTGTCCTGTGATAAGGGAATCCTCGTCAAAGTGATAAAGTAGTCATGGGAGGTACAAGGTGGATATGAATTGGGGGGACTTCCTGGACACTTTCTTTTGATTCTTCTAGTTTTACTCTTAACTTCAGATTGATCCGGGACTGCACTAGTTAGGGCTGCTTCCTTTTTCAGTAAGGACATGATCTATTTTTGGGGGGGTCCCTCTCCCTAGTAGGGTCCTCCGAAACAATCCGAAGTGTGTGTTTCCCTTGATTTCCCTTGAAACAGCTAAACAAACAACCCCCAAAAAGGTCCCCTTCGCCTCAAAACATGCACGCCCAGTTCCTTGATTCATGAGCCGCAATCAAACCGAGATGGGACTTCCCTTTGTCAGAAAAGGGAAGTCCCACGGACGCCACTCATTTTGGGGGGTAGCTGCGGAAAGATGTCCTTCTAACGTTTGTTGGGTAGACCACTTCAGTACCGGGTTTTGATTGTGCACATGGGGTTGGGACGGTCCACCAAACGCGGAATGTAGACTGGGTGGCTGATGTATTGGTTGCAACCTACTAACGTGGCACCCAGGGGCAAACTCGAGGAACATGGTGAGCCAGGAACCTGTCAGGTTCCAGGTTAGTTGATGAGAGGGTCAGGTGTTTGGATTTGAATCCCCCCATTTTTTTTGAAGCCAAATAGGGAAGGTATCCCCAAACATCGAAACCAAACCACCAAGGGGTAAGGTGACTGAAGACGCTTGTCAGTCTTTTGTTTCCCTTCTTTCCACGTAAGACGTTCTTCACGCAGCTCATTCAAGCGTGCAACGTGCTGGGGCTTGCATAATTTTGAAGTGCTGGCCGGCACTTCTTGAGCGAGTTTGATCTGGAGGTTAGAGTTAGAGCGACAGACCAATTTTTAGCATAACGTGTGCGACATTTGTGTTTAGCAAACGGGACACATATTTTTCTGGGCTGCTGATGATGCTGTCACCCCTTTATAAGCATGGCATGGCTTTGGCAAAGGGGTCGGCGGATTTTGACACATACCAACATGAGCTGTTTGTTTAGAGTCCATATGGTTATTTTGGGAGGAGGACATGGGGAGAGTGCTCAGTTCTGATTTGTAAGTGGCTTCCCACCTTGCCGACCGAAAGGCGGACTGCCTAATCTCCCCTTTCCGCATGTGTAGCACGTGAAGCCAGTCATTGGGTCGCGATTCCGAAATGCAGCAAGTAGGTGTTTCCAAGAATGGGGGGCCTTCAAGACCGTTGGTTTTCGTTTGAGCATCCAAACCAGGGTCCCGTAAAGTATGCTGTAAAGTATGCCTTTGTATGTGGGTTGCTGTATCGTTGGACCATTGACTCACAACTTGACAAGATACCTCCCCAATCTGTGCCGGCGACTGGTACTTGTAGCTCGGCTGGTGAGGTCGATCATGGACCAATTCAAGCTTGCAAAGACTGCAGCCAAGGCCCGTGCCAAACAAACTCCAGGTTGCGGGGGAGCTTCCGCAAAGCCGCAGGTTGACAAGCTGGAGCCAGAGGTGTCTGAAGCGACAAATCCGTGACCGTGATCCACGACACGAATGCATGCTTTCAAGGTGCTGTTCGCATGAAACAGGCCGGGAGAGCAGGGAGAGAGTCATTTCATCCGGTGTCATGTTTTTGTACAAAGACAGCGTTGGCGTGTTGCCATCAAGCAGATACCACTGCAAGGATTCTACGCGGTTTGATGAGCTTCCAAACAAGAGACAGACTCGGTCATCCCCACGAGCCCAGGCCAAGGCTAGTGTGACTGGCGTGACTTGCCAGCAGCATGGCCAAAACAGAGTGTGTGCGCCGACCGGTCGGCGCGCCGACTGCACATCCATGCGGTATGTTTCGAAATACTGAGCCCTTGGGATATGTTGATCTCAAGAGGGTACTGATGCATTGGGTGCTTTTGGATTGGCACAGTGGATGGTTTTCTGGTACTTCAGATCCAGATTTGGAAGAGGCATACTCGTGGATCTGTCGGTTTTTCGGGCTTCTCGCTCAGAACCACCTTTTCCGGGGCTCAATATTTTTGAGCAAACCCCACACTGAAACCGAGGAATTGGTTCCGATTGCAACATCTTGTTTCAGAACGGGAAAAGCCATGTTTCCACGCAATCCTTGCTTCAAATTAAATGGAACATGATGTTTGATCTCCCCTGGATGAAGCCAAAAGGGCCTGTATGTGTTGTTCCAAGTTTTCCAGACCCTGAAAGAAGCACCCCATAACAATCACAGATAAATCCATACCTATTTGGCCATGGGGCATAGCCTAGGGCTCCATTTTGGGGTGGGTGAACATCCATTTACCACCTATTTTGATGTTCACCAGGGGTACAGGGTTTAGCCCGTACCCCCAGTGAACATCCCAATCCCTACTAAGATAGGTTCTAAAATGGGTGAATTCACCTACCCACCAAAACGGGCTCCATCCCATTGGCTTTGACCACCACGGCCCATGTAGAAATCCATAGCTCTTTGCCTCCAAAGCACCCGGCGAGTTCGAGCGCAGGCCCTGAAAGCCGGGAAGAGCCGCAAGGAGGCCGGCGAGCTGGCCCTCAAGGCGCCAAATTCTCGACGGCTGGAGTCGGAGGGTCGGAAGGTCGGACGGCCGCGCCGCATCCGGGCTGAGAAATTGCGGTAAGACTGGGGGCCCCTGGGCCAGGTCCGGGTTTTCAGAGGTCCAACAGATCTGGCAAGACGGAATGGAGGTGATGATTTGGTTTTTCAGAGGTCCATGGCTTGGAACGGACTGATATGTAGATCCAGTATGAAAAAAAGACGTCGAAAGCTTGGGTGAGCTCCCTGGGTCTCCGCAGCGGCTCAAAGATCCAGCTGTCAGACTACCAGAAATTGCGCCTCGACCCGAAGCGTCGATTGGGTGATTCGAAGTTGGGATGTCGACTTCTCCAAAATGAGACATGAAGTTCTGCCATGGACATGCTGTTCACTCCATTTCCAACTCAAACCCGCATGTGTGTATGAAAAATGTGATTTGGACCCCCAGAAGTGAGTGGAGTCCTTTCAGTTTCCCTGAAGACCAGGGTGAGAGATCCTTGGGAGCCAGCCGTTGGCTCGGACCTTGGGATGATTCAAGACAGGTGAGCGCCAGAAACCCTTCTGTTCATGCTAGTGTTGACCCCACACTGGCCAACCCCAGTTTACAAGTAGGGGTGTTTCCCTCCAAAAGTGATAATTCAACAACATTTCACCCAGAATTGGACCCCCCCTATTAAGCTGGGGTGGATTAATCTGGCGGCAACATGAAGGGCTTGCAATCACACAGACCCCCCGTGTTTAGAACTGCCGAGGTGGTGATGGCGTGCTGTGAGCCATTCGGTGGACCTAGAAGGAAGAACCAGGAGTGGCAGTACGTCCCTGTTCCTGGCAAGTGTTTTGGTCTTTTGGCGGTCTTTTGGTGGTCTTTTGGTGTTTCTTTTTGTGGTTCTGTGCATTGTTAGGGGCTGCAGAAAAAGAAACAACGCTTGCCCATTCCAAGGGTTGTGAAGAGTAGCTTTGTTGGCTCAGGTGCTCAGTGTCACCCTCGTTTCCCCTTTTTGTTTGATGGCTTCGCTCAAAGCCAGCCTCGAAAGGCTTCCCTTTAAGCCACTGAACAACTGGGTTGCGCATGCTGAGAATATTATGTGTATATATATATATATATGTAGCTCACCACCTGAGCAAAAGATATATGAGCTTTGCCATTGAAGCCTTTTCAATTTGTCGATTCACAAGCAGGAGATGCTCAAGGTTGATACAGACGAGATGGATGCTCGGCGTTTGGAGAATGCGGCGCTGCTGGCTTGATTAGTATGTGGGAACTAGGCTTTTAGGGCAAGTTCCTGTACCAAGGAAGCCCCCTTAAAGTGAGAACGTAGTCATGGGTTGGAGATCCTATTGTGTTGTCAATGAAAGGGTTGTTTCCCACCATGATTCACAGTGGCTGGGCCAGGTATGGCGCCTGTATCAGAAGGAGCGGTCAATGTCTGCCGGACCCACAGAGTTCAGACCAGCACATTGATCGATTTGACTCGCTCTCCAGATCAGAAAGCCCAACAGCCCATCATTTTGAAAGGAAATTGCTTTTGGGCGACCCCCCCCCCAAAGAAAAAAGCAACTTCTGGTTCCGGTGGAAAAGACGCACGGCTAGCATGACAAAGATGCACGACTTACTCTTGTCATCTTCGAAACTTGGATTCGCAGCTTAAATTTTCAGCTCTCGCAGCGCTTTCAGGACTCACTTTGGGATGCGGGTTTGTCTAATGGGAGACCCCAAAGATGGATGTCCCTGAAAACCACATGCTTCTGTTCCTGACAGACTTCGTGGTTCATGCTCAGGACCTCTCTGTGGTATCGTGGGATGACGCGGATGAGCAGGAGGGTCTCCGGAGGAAGACAATATCTTTAGAATCGACATACGCAAGGGATGGTGCAAACAACACACCCCAAATCTAGGGGCTAGCAGAATCTTGCAATACACATTCTAGTCAAAAAACCCGCTCCAATACACTTCAGGTTCAACCCAGCCAGAATCTCGGGATTTCACAGACCGACGTCGGCTTGGACCTGGTGGCTCCCCTTGCAACGCGCAACCGATGACCTATTGCGACTTCTGCAAAAGTAAACCCTTTTTGGGGGTGGTTTAAATTGGAAACCAAGCAGAGGCTATCCATTTCGGGGATTCGTTATTCAGCGACAAACCCAGATTGTCTCACCTCAACTATTCGATGTTAGATGAATTGGGCGATTCAGCAGGATAGTTCTTCAAGGATGTCTTGTGGTTTATAGGTTCCTACGGTCACATCGACTTAGAGCCGGATCGGGCGCCGTTGCATGGCTCGATAATGCATACATGTCCACGCTGAACCCCATGCGCCCAAAGCCCTCATTCACCTTTTTGTTGGTAACCGTAGAGATTCTAATACCAGGTAATTGTAGTAAGGCCTATCTAAACCTTAATGACCCAAAAGTAGGCATTGGTTTCCCTTTGGTCTCCCCTCAAAACAACCCGAAAAAGACATAGCTCGGTAGCCAATTCAAGAATTTGCAAGGTTCTGGACACTGTTCCCAGCCTCAAACATGTTCTGGGTTGGTTTTGGAGGGCCCCCTGGGCGATAATTGTCAATCGGGAACCACCTCAAAAGTGGTACATGAATCAAAACCGAATTCTGATGTCCAAAGGCAGCAACCTGCCGCACTTCGGGTGTTACTGGATTTCCCCTTCCAAAGTGAATCATTTACTGGGGGTGTCCGCTAAAACTGCCACTTTTGGTTTGAACCTAGATTGCCAAGTTGCACCTTTTTCAGTCACTGTTGCTGGTTTTTGGGTAAAGTGCATGGAAAAAAGCAGCAACTGGCGATCCAGGAACCCTGTCATTTTGAGGCTCGCTGACATAGCTTCCGCTCAGGACGCAGGGCTGCTGCGGCGCAAGGCACAGGACGCAATCGGAGAGAAGCCGGGGCCCGAAGCCGACTTGGGCGCGGCTCGAGAAAAATTGCCAACCGCAGTTGTTTTTTGCATTTGCCAGGGTAGCCCAGTTTGGGGCTCCTATTTTTGAGCCACGCCCATGTCTTGAAAGGGCCATGGTGGGTTCTAGCTCTGGGAACGCTGAATGAAACCCCCACCCCACCCCACCCCACCCCGCCCCGCCCCGCGCCCCACCCCACCCCACCCCACCCCACCCCACCCCACCCCACCCCACCCCACCCCACCCCACCCCACCCCACCCCACCCCACCCCACCCCACCCCACCCCCCCACCCCACCCCACCCCACCCCACCCCACCCCACCCCACCCCACCCCACCCCACCCCACCCCACCCCACCCCACCCCACCCCACCCCACCCCACCCCACCCCACCCCACCCCACCCCACCCCACCCCACCCCACCCCACCCCACCCCACCCCACCCCACCCCACCCCACCCCACCCCCCCCACCCCACCCCACCCCACCCCACCCCACCCCACCCCACCCCACCCCACCCCACCCCACCCCACCCCACTCCCACTGCCGGGGGTAATCAACATGGAGTGGAAGAGAATGGATAGTCCCTGGTGGCCTTGATTGCTGTGTTTCACTGTAAGCGGCCTGCAATAGTCCTTTCCTGTAGCTATCGCATGAATGGTGCAATTTGTGCGTGACTTGAGCCAAACGGTTGCATGGAGATCAAGGTATAAAACAACCGCACCCCCGCCCCACCCCACCCCACCTCACCCCTCCTCAAGCACCTCAGCCTGGACCACCAGCTGCTGCAGGACTGACCAAACAAACAAACAAACAAACAAACACGCACGCACGCACACACACACACACACACACACACACACACACACACACACACACACACACACACACACACACACACACACACACACACACACACACACACACACACACACACACACACACACACACACACACACACACACACACACACACACACACACACACACACACACACACACACACACACACACACACACACACACACACACACACACACACACACACACACACACACACACACACACACACACACACACACACACACACACACACACACACACACACACACACACACACACACACACACACACACACACACACACACACACACACACACACACACACACACACACACACACACACACACACACACACACACACACACACACACACACACACACACACACACACACACACACACACACACACACACACACACACACACACACACACACACACACACACACACACACACACACACACACACACACACACACACACACACACACATTGAGTGAACCCCCCTTGTGGGATCGAATGATCTCCATGATGAAGGCAGCGGGAGCCTTGCTTTGCAGCAGCCATTTTCCGGAGGGTCAGCCGCGCATTTCAGTCTCGTGGACGGGGGGAAGCGGGAGGAAGCCGAGATGCCAGCCTCGGCATACAAAGCCTCCGGCGAGTAGCTGGCTTGAATTCGCATTTTCGATGCATGACAAAGCTGGGAGTTGCAAGCTTATTAGATTTTAAGTTCATAGTCTAAGGACTTCAGTTGAGTCTCTGGTACTTGCGGGTTACCCCAAAAAGAAGGTGACTACCGCTGAGTCGTGGAGACCCCCATCTTTTCAAATGATTTTCTGGGCGCCCTTTGTCAGCGTCCGTTGGTACGGTGCGGTGGGGTGGGTGGGGTGGGGTGGGGCGGCGCATCGCTACCTTTTTGCGCTAGGCAGTCACCACAAAGGCCCTAGGACAGATGGCTGGGTCCTGTGGAAGAAAAACCCTTGCGCTTTCTTTAAAACCACAAAAAAACGTGGGGGGAACCCTCAAGAAAAGAGAGACCCATTTGCGTCCCCACACCTGGAAAAGGCCCAGCACCGCCCAGTGGGCTTGGCCACCGCACCACCCCACCCCACCCCACCCACCCCCACCCCCACCCCCACCCCACCCCACCCCACCCCACCCCACCCTACCCTACCCCACCCCACCCCACCCCACCCCACCCCACCGCACCCCACCCACAGCTTTGCCGGTCGGAGCAAGCCGATCCGAGGCTGAACTTCACCGAGGTGCGCTTTGACCTCTCGCAGCCCGGGACCCGAGAGATCTGGTGCAAAACCGAAAGAGTTTTTAGGACCATCTTCCATTCTTGGATTTGTGTTGCCCCCACGGTGCTCTTTGATTGGGGGCCCACAACCCCGCCTCCCTTGGATCAGAAAAGCCCAAAGACCTTGAGCTCAAGGCCGACCTGTTGTTTCGAGCCCCAGCCTCCTTGTGGGTCCTTAAAGCACCAAATGCCTTCCATTTGCTGAAGTTCCGTTCAACAAACATCCAACTATTTTCAGTGGTGCGTAGACTTCCTTTAAACAAAAGACACTAACACATCTTCTTGTTTGTTTTTGTTATTGAAAATAAAGTTCCGTGGAATCCCCTTTGTGACAAATCCTCCCTGCGGCAACGACATTTTTTTTGGGTTCCATTCTCTCAAGGTCCATTCAAGCCGAAGGGCTTGGGAATGGAGCCCAAACCCTGCGACCGTCCCTAGGGTATCTTCCTGAGCTGGAGGGGGGAGGATTGAATGGATCCCAATGCAGCTCACGAAGGCTTTGGTGAGCTATGTCGGTTTCTTTTGATCAGGCTTTCGAGAGGGGTCCTTGACACACCGCAACAAATCAAAGTCCGGTTGCTCAGAGGCCCGCATAGCCTCAGCACCCGTGCCGGGGTAGTTGCAAATTTTCCTTGAAGAGTGTGGTTTTGGGTTGTACAGGTTCATGTCCCGGAATCGGTCATACTGAGGAAGAGCAACAACAGAGTGCCCAGGTTGACAGCGAAGACTAGCCCGCACTTGATGCCTTTTTCGGCCGCAAGACATATGATGGAAGGCAGCTTGTGTTCCTGCAAGACTTGAATATAAGGATCTGTCTGACCTCTTCCTTCCTGGCTTTCAAAAAAAGGAAGCAAGAGACAAACTACCCACCTGGCTGGGGTTTGAGACAACCCTCAAGATGAGGGCCACACAAAATGACCCAAAGAAAAGAGTCGAGTGAAGTTCTGGCTGCGGGCGCTGGCACAAGGCGGCAATGTGATTACGATGATTTGCCCACCTTCCCCATCCGTCCCAACTTTGCAGGCAGGGCTCTCAGCTTTTTGACTCCGCCGGCCGCCGGTGCCAGGGGTTCGAGGAAAGGCAGTTTCTCGAAAGGGGAATTTTCAGCGGAAGCCCAGAAAGGGCAGGTTTCGGAATCACAGGCTTTCATCCACTTTTTGCTGGCCAGGCCGTAATAAAGACAGAATAATGTAGGACACTGGTTGCTATTTGCGCATGAGGAAACCAAGAAGAGTTCTTGTGGTGGATCAAAGTCAGCTGAATTTGAGTGCGGCACACATGGCCATTTGTTCTTGGAGTAGCATGTACTTAGCACGTACCGTTCTCGGCTTTTTCGGCAATTCTGAACATGAGCAATCAATTCCATACGGCTTTTGGCCGTTTCTTGGCTCCAGACAGCCTTGCGCCCATCTTACCCTGATTCATCTTATTTTACAAAGCCGCATGTGCATGATGTGGTACTTGATGCAAGTTGCGCTGTTGGTAGTTGTGCAGTCGGACCAGACCGAGCAGACATGCGAGGGCCCCCAGGCAAGCAGCGCAGTGCTGCTTCAAGCGTCCACCAACCGCACGCAGCTAGCATCTGAGCAGCAAGTCGCTTCCCGCATCCAGCAGGACTTGGAGGACATCCAGGCCTCCCTGCTGGAGAGATCCCACGAAGGTGTACATGAGGTCGTTGAGCAGGAGTTGGAAGATGCAGTCCAGGGCAAGAACAGCCGGCGTCGCCGTAGCCGTCGCCGGACCACCACCACCACGACCACGGTGGACTGTGGCTCCAGCGTTGAGTATGTCTCTATTGCCTGGCAAGTGGCTTCGGGCTTCTGCCTGGAGGGCTCGAACAGCGGCGGAGCCACCTACTTGGACACGAGCTCGTGCTCCTCCATCACCAACGGCCGAGACAAGTTCTCCTTTGTGGACCAGGGCGATGGTTACTGCAAGCTGCAGTCAGAGTACGCCACCCGCCGCCGCAGCGCCAAGGGCAAGTCTGTGACCTGCGCCACCAACTCGAAAGCCGTTGTTTTCTGCGCTGCCCAGGGCTCCCAGAGCTACACCAAGTTCAAGCTGGAAGATCTAGGAAGCAATCGGTTTTCAATGTACTGGTACGACAGCTCCGGAAACTCCGCCATTGCTAAGCGGAATCCTTATGGAATTCGGATTCAGGACTACTCCAGTTCCGATGAGCCGAAGTTCAAGGTCTACAAAAATGCGGTCTACAGCAGCACATGCTTGCTCACCAAGAACGATCTTGGCCTCACCTGCTGGAAATGAGTTGGTGCTGAATGGCTGGGCGTGTTTTAGCCTCGCCTCCGGCTTTGGGATCTGGTAAGGGATCCGTATTTCAAAGCTCACCAGCTGCGTGGGAGCTGGAATGTGCCGGCCTGCTCGCAAAAGTCCTTGCTTGCGCTTTCAGAGACGACAATTCTGGTGTGGCCAGCCACAAGCGATGCTGCTCCTCTTCACGGATTGATACGCGGTTTAACCCCACGCCACATTTGAACACTGTGTACTCTGTAATCATGATTCATCTAAATATTGCCACAACGATGCCGTACAGCCTGCAATCCTTGTGGGGGTCAAAATCCACTCCCTCCAAAAGGGGGGGGGGTGGCTTTAAACACCCGTTGGCCCGGAAGCCGAGTTTTTTTGGGAGGGGTCTTGAGTTCCGTGCCGGCGGAACCGAAACCGGTCCAAAAGGAACTGTTCGTATGTTTGACGACGTTTGCCTGCCCCCCTGTGTGTGTGTGTGTGTGTGTGTTAGTGTTAGTGTTAAAATCTCAAAAAGGGTACCAAGCCTCAAACACACATTCATGTTGTCGCCATGAAATGTAACGGGGAGCCACCTCGAAAGTGGTTGGGCATCCCTAAATGCTGTCCACCAAAAAAATACCCTGAAAAAAAGGGACACGGGACGACGGGACACGGTTACGTGCGGTGCTCCCACTTCGTGAGGATTCAAGAACGAGCTTCAGCCCGCCTCGCAGTGTGTGGTCTTCGATGGCTGCCCTGAGGAGTGGTCTCGAAGCGCCGTGGTGCTTTTTTTGGCATTTTTTGGTATCCGGAAGCGGCCTTTTGAAGCTCCACGGGTAGTTTTTGGGAGGACTTGGTTCTATTTCTTGGGAGGGTAGGACCGGGAGGACCAGGTAGGACATATGACATGGATATGAGCCGCAATTAAAACCGGGAATGGGAGGGACCAGAAATAGGTGCCGTCGCCCTTTGAATTGTTTTCATATTTCGGGGCGGACCGTTTTAGTACCAGCTGTTGATTGTGACTCATGGGTGTCTGGGGAACCCCCCAAATGACATGGACAACAAAAGGAAGCCGGCTATCTGCCAGAATGGGCCGCTGCCAATGGTCCCTTGCTCCTGTGACACTGTGGATCGTTGCAAAATCCACAAAGCTCACCAGTCATGCTGAATTCCTTGGGTTGAAAGCGAATGTACCGGGTTTCGGACCCCGACCTCGAAACCAGCGCCTATGATCAATCCACCAAGACTCTGCTTTGACGAAATGAGTGTGGAGTGCGTGGTCTTTTGGAATCGGTACTCTTTGAGGTTGGCTTAAAGAAACGACAAGAAGGAACTTCGCCATTGTAGTCCCTAAATTTAGGCACCGACTTGCGTCTGTGCTATGTGGCGCAGGAAATCGGTCGGAATGTTCCAACCCATTCGGCCATGGGGCATAACCTATGGCTCCATTTTGGGGTGGATGAACATCCATTTGCCACCTATTTTGATGTTCACCAGGGGTAAAGAGTTTTGACCCACAGCCATTTTTCGATATGGGATATGAACTCACATGCCAGTCAAGTGACCGGCACTTGCTCATGTGCAAGAGGGCTGTGCATGACGTCCTTGTTGAGACTGCAAACGAGGGTATGCCATGAAAGGCAGCCCTCAAGCTTCATTGCCCCAAGAATGAGCGGTTTCCTTTCCGCCCTTCAAAAGTGCAAGAAATCCGCATATTCTGCAGATGCAGTTCATGCGCAGGATCCCTACCATCCATCATGTACTCCAATCTACCAGACTGCCACCTTCGTGCAGCCGTCCTGTGCTTGGGCTTGCGCGTTGACTGATCCATGGTCGTCATTAAGCGTCAGGATGGTACTCGTTAGGAGGGGCGGGCATTTAGGCCCAGGGCCCGTTTGGGCTTAGCTATCTGTCAAGGACTCAAATTTCCACCCCAGCTTCCTTGGGTCAAATTTCCGTGGGCTCAGAATCCATGGACCCTTTAAAGGTCACCTTTTCACCCCTTCTGCGAGAACAAAACGATGCAAAACGATCCGAAGAAATCGGAGGTCGCCTTCTGCTTCAGGTCTTCCAGCGAGTTTGGGCCTTATGATTACTCGCGCTCTGGGAATCCCACGAGGACGGGATCGGATGGTCTCACGCTCGCGGGCCCCAGTTTCTGTTTTGGGGTCGCTTGAGGCTTGGCAAAGCAAACGGCAGACCTTAAAACGGGCCCCACTGGCTTGAGACGCATTCATTTTGTGTTTGGGAACCATGGTTGGCGTCGCTTGAAGCATCCCCGAACCAGACATGCCGCGCATGACGCGCATGGCAGAGTCTTGGTCGCTGATTTCGCCGGCGCAAAGCCGGATTTAGACAAACCATGCCTGAACTAGAAAGAATCTATGACTTCCGATCAAATGATCCAGATCAGAACGCCATGATGGCGGCGCGGTTTCGCTGTTTTTACTTTCCGCATAGCCGCAGTGAGCGCGACTGTAAGCGGTGCCCGCCATGCAACAGCATCATGGATCCAGGACAGGCGCATCCATGCAGAAATAGAAACCAAAGAAGTCCTGGTCTACCTTCGCGAGGTCCTTTCGCGCACATGTGCAGGACAGCTCTGGAGAAGCATGTGGCCATGTTGGAGCAGGCGGTTTTTCAGATCCCTTCAGATCCGCCCCCCCAAAAATCAGTCTTTTGGCCCAAAAATCTGCAGGAACTGGACTTTGCGCCGTGGAATTTGTGAAATTTGGTTTCAAACGGGCCAAATTGCGGTGAGTGGCAAGATGCTTTGGGGGCAGGGTCCAAGTGGAACCCCTTCAAGGGCGTCCAACTCGATTTCCTTCAAAAAGTCCAAACGGTTCTCTGGATCACTGAACATTGATGTCGACAGGCCTTTCGGGTCCCTTCTTGCCCCCTGCTTCGGTCCCTGAGTAGTTCTCACAGCCAAGCAATCCGTGGCAAGTTTCTTCGGAATGGGGAGATCATTAGGGTCCGTCCTATGTCTCCGAAAGTAGCTAGCCAAGTTTCAGTCTGGAAATACAAAGCAGCGTCGGGTTTTCCGAGGGATGGCGATCGATATCTGTCCAAATCCATGCCGGGTGTTCGTTGCTGGCACTCTGTGCGATATTTTCGGTGAAACCGCTGTATCAACGGCGCAACCAAAAACAAGACAAGCCCGCACGGGGCACCCCGGTTTTGGGCTGGCATTAAGGGGAGATTAGACAAAAAGCTGGGCTTGTGTGTTTTAAGGGTAGCATTTGAAAGGTTGGTTTAAAGGAAATCAGAAGGACGCCAATGATTTCAAGGGTTCCCCTATTTTCACGTATCCTTTAGTTGGTGGCTTGGATTGGTGGTTTGGATTTGAACGTAGTGGGTCCGTGGGAAACCCCGAAACCACCAAACCACCCAGTAGGGAGTGAACCCAGGGATTCCCTTACAGGAAACCACCAGTTGGATGTTTTATAGGGGTCATTCCATTTCTCATTCCCTGCCTATTTGCACCAGCAAGCCAAACCAATGCAAAGACAAACCACGGTCGGCGAGAAATCCAGCGGCGCCGCAAAAAGGCGGCGGCAGCTTTCGCCTTTGCCTCCGGAATGGCTGTCGGGGACCTGGAGGACGCCCACGGTATCTTGACCTCGAGGTCTTGCAGAATGTTTCTCTTGCCTTTAGGTCTCACACTATGCGTTTCTCTTTGCTTACCTACCAAGTCACTATCATGGCATGTGGATACAACCCACACGTAGCCAGGCGAAACCAGCATTCAAAGTCAAAAGGGGATTGCTTATTACTACTGTGGATCCACAAACTCCTGCATCAGTTGGTGGTTATCAACTAGGAGCAGGGTGTTATCCATCCCAAGCAATTCGAAGTGGAGTTTGTAACAGTCCAGCGTGGTTGCCAGGATGACTTTGATGGGAACTGGGATCCCAATGTCAACTATGAGTAGCTGGGATATCGACCCGTTTAACGGGTTCTGATACACGGTGCACAGGACAACATGTGTTTTTCCCTGTTTGAATGGGACCCAATTTTTAGGACCCCTTCAACGGTCACCCAACCTATGCGGTTTTTTGATGGTACTGTTTTTTTTGGGGGGGGAAGGGGTGGGGCCGGGGGTGGGGGCGGGTTTAAAGCATCGAAGGGAGCACAATTTTGGTGCCCGCTCGTCTGGTGCATGGGATGACTCGCAGCTCTGGGATCACTCACTTAGGCCCTGCACACGGTGATGCGATTGCTGAAGCACGGGGACCAGGCGAATCTTCGTGGCGAAGACACGTCGGCGCCCGACAAAGCTCACACCCCCTTCAGAACACCTACCGAAGATGGCCTATGTGGCCATTTTTGAAGTGGTCAAGAGCGGGTCAGGTGTTTCCCCTGAAAAAAGCAAAGACGAAGAGCTCCCGCTGAAATTCAAACGAGTCGTGTGAGTCCTTTGACCACTGCATGACGTTGCAAGAGCATCAACTTGAATCTGAGGATTGCATTTAATGATGGTCTCCTTTGCCCAGACAACATGGACCCACACAGTGATCATCTCCACATGCTGCAGAGTCTTGATCCGGATGCGCTCGCCGCATACCTTTGCAGGTGATTGCCAATGAAGACATCTATGGAGGTATGCACCGGCTTTTGACGCAGGCACGAGCTTGAAATTGGGTTCACACCTTATTGGGATGGATTCTCAAGTTTTTAGTTCAAGCAGGAAATTGCCACCCTGCGAAGAGGGGGTGGTCTGCAAAGTCTAAAGTGCAAACAGTGTGACTACACTAAGGGGTTCTTGCGGTAGGAGTAAGGCAGGGTGCTCGATCAGGGTGCTTGGTCGTTTCGTTTGCGCAGGCGGCACAAAAGTTCCCTGAGATGTTCATGTACAATTCGGCTGCGCAGGCTCGCGCAAAGTGCGTAGCCCGCTTTAGTGTCTTCCAAGAGTGCGCTCGAGCTGTGGTGCCATGCAAATTCCAGAAACTGCGGATGTTGAGCATCGAAAGTGAACCACCCCTCTACGGACTTTGGATGGGTCGGATCGCTGTGTCTGCGGCACGGTGCGAATGATCGACATCGAAAGTGAACCCTCTTTGCTGTTGCCCTGGCGCGGTGCACGTTTGAACATCGGAAGCGTGCCCTCTGCGGACTTAGGCTGGGGCGGATTGCTCTCGTTCTAGCGCGGCGCGGGTTTTGAACATCGAATTTCAACCCTCTGCGGACTTTACATGGCTCGGATCGCTCTCGCCGTTGCGCTGTGCAAATTACAAAACATCGATTTGCAAAGATGCTCGCAAGAGGGTTCTCTGTACAGATCCTGGACAGACAACTTTTCATACATGGAGGACCCCCTCATAGGTCCTGTGCCAAGAGAGGCTGTCAAGATATCTTGGGATGGTCACTCACAAGGATCCTCCCAAGAGGTCTTGCGCAGCGCCTGCAAAGATTTCCTTCCAACCGATCTTGTGGAGGATGCTCACAGATCCTAGGGTTCTCTCGGTCATCCTGTATACGGATCTGCCAAGACATCCTAACAACAGACCCTATCGACAAACATAATATTTTTCTCAGAGAAATCTTGCGCGGAACCTCTTTCCACTGGAGATCTTCTATTTATTTGGAGTTTTTTTCAGACAGCTTCTGTTTCAAGTGTGCGTGCGCGACCTTCTGTAGAGTCCCTGTGCTGTCATGTCAGAAAGTTCTGTAGAAACAAACCAGCATTTGCTGTGGCTACCTGTCTCGCAGTAGTTTTCAAGTCATTTTTGACTACTGCTTGGGGTCACTTGCCGGAACAATTTACGGGTGAATGCCATGAAAGAGAAGGCCAGACAGACAAACACATAAACAAGCACGATGGACAGACAAACAAACAAGTAAACTGTTGAGCTTCTTGTTCCAATGGTGTCTTGCTTGCGGGCCTCGCGCAGGACTGTACGAATAGCGGCATTGAGGCCTGCCTTTCGCTCTTGCCGGACTCCAGCACTTTTGCATCAATTTTTAGGGTGCTGAATTGGAATTCTAAGTTCAAGTGGGTTTAGCAAATCGGCTCCCTTTGGACGCGAAATTCCAAGACTGTCCTGCGCAAACGATGGGAACCAGTTTTGTTGGACCCCGTTGAACGGGTTCCCTGCTTACTCGATCTGACATGCCACCGAAGGGGTAAGTAGGTCAAGCGGTGCGGGTGTCATCCAGAACTCCCCAAGAGCCACGCCGAAGGCTTGCAGGTGGGGTATGTGTTTTTGGGTGTAGAAGTAGGATTGGATGTGTGTGTGTGTGTCTGTTCGTGTTTGTGTTTGCTTTTTGAGTTTTTTTTCAGGTTGGTCTAACGGCAAACCAGCAACCATTTTTTTTGGGGTCCTCCCATTTGGTGATTGGAACCCAACACAGAGTTCCTCGTCAGGCTAACTTTCTGAAGGACTTTCGGTGGACATTGACTTAGATTCACGTCCCACCCATTTTGTTTGGGGGGGCTTCCCTATTCAATCTCCATGGCCATTTGTTTGGTTGAGGAACGGTCTTTGGCTTAAATCCCTCCAGGTGGATCAGTGGCTGCCCTTTGACTGATGGAGCTATTGTAAAGCAAACCTTTTAGTCCGCACTGCGAATGGACAACTGGGAGTTGCTCAAAGTGGACCCCTTTCGGTGGGTGAAGGAAACCCGCCATTTTAGGGACCGTTTTGAGAACCCCCTGATTTGGGTTGCTTAGTGGCCTTGTTCGCGTTGCAACCTCGCAGGTGACCTTCGTCGACACCACGGATCTTAATGAGTTGAGCAAGGCCGGCCTTAATGTTTTGGGGGGGGATAGCAAGGCCGCGAGCATGGTTGTGGACAACTGCCTACTCCAAATACCACACCTTCGTTCTAGGGCATCAGGTTCTCCCCTGGCAAATAAGGAGGGATTTAGCTTGGAAAAGCGGGTTTTTCAAAGTACGCCAACGAAAAAGTGGGGGCGTGCGGAGCTTCCGGGGGTGAGTTTATGAGCCGATTTCTGTGACCTCCTTGGGGCAATCCCAGAGCGTGCGAAAGTCGTCATGGGAATCAGCCACTTTGGTATCGCAGAATTCGGGTGAGTTTCCATGAGCCTGCGCAGGGCAGCGTATGTTGGGAACAGGGCGGCAAGCCCATGGTTGCCTGTATACGAAACCATTTTTTACGGTCGCAACCTGAACCATTGCTGGTTCACGAAGTGTTCATGGTTGTATCGCGTTTTTCCTTTGGAATTTCAAAATCATTTGAGTGGAATCACTGCCGCGTCTGCGGCTTGAAGCTGCTGTCGCTTGGCGGGGGTTTCTCTACCGCGAGGCCATCACCCCACGGACCCGGCTGATCCACCTAGAGAGCCCGCGGGGCGCCGAGTTTTTTCGCTCGCGAGCTGAGTGCGCGAAGGGGAAGGCTCCGAGGTCCTGACAGCAAACTTCTGGAGGTTGATGCCCGAAATAATGCAGGGAACGAGGAAACCCTGCAACTTGCCGAGATCTACCATGGATTTGTGGCTGAGTACTCACCGGGAACTGCAAGTTTCTGGACATGAGTGTGTGTGTGTGTGCTTCTTGGGAGCAACCCATTTTTTTGGTTTCAACAAGGAACCAAAAGGTCACCAGCTATTTTGTGATGCCGCTATTGTTGAGACGAACCCACATTTCAATTCCCCATTTCGCTGTCATTCCGCGCACAAAGGGTGGCGCTACCTTGAAGGGTCCCTTGAGTTTTTTTTTAGAATTCGGGGGGGTCCTCCTTGCCTATTTTTCAGCAGCCCTTTTGATTCTTTACGATGGGTGGGTAGACAAAGCCACGTGTTGATTGTGCTCAGGTCCATTTCAAAGGGAGAGCCACGCTGCGGTGGTCTCACATTTTGTTTAGCCTCCCCAGTTTATACTTTTGTTGGTGACCCTTTTTTGATGCCCAAACTTCCAGTGCAGCCGAAGTCTGCGATTTCTTGCTGATTTCATTTCAGACTCTGTGTTGGGCATGCGGCAGAATGAGATGCACCAATCCCTTGATTCGCTTTGGGCCGAACAGCGCAGGGGCCCAAGCTCCGACTTCCCCGGTTTGGTGCGCGGAGGAAGCTGACCGGCCCGAAAGCTTCCTCAAGCTCCATTGGTTTCTTTAGGGATCCTGATTCTCTCGCTGGTTGAGACCCCCCATTCACTAAGGGAGGTTGGATTGGGTCGACAAATAAGTGTGCCAACTTCTTACATCATGGCTTCACCACATCTTTCAGCATCTCCTTGTGATTCCTCTATTTCTCCCCATGATGCAACCTATTTCAGGAAGACATCCGTTCGGCTCCCCTTTTGCTGGTTTCATGGGGTATGTGTGTTGTGTCACACGACACCTGGCGCCGAGGTCAAACCCCAGGATGCGGATCACCGACCTCCGCGGGGTGTGCGCCATCGCCCACAAGCGCGGGGCTTCAGAATTGGGTCGAGCAAGACATGGGATCCGGTGAAAAGGGCCAAAAGGGCCCGGAAAGGGGGAGGGATGCCGCAAAGGAGGTTGTCCGCTGGTTTTTTTTCTCCGTCCGATCGCTTTCGCTTTGAAACGGGTGAACTTTGTGCGGGTCCGAGTCGGTTCGTTTAGCTCTTTTACTCAGGATGACCCGATGGATTTGATCAGAGGTGAACTCTGCAAAAGACAAGCGATCGGAGCTGGATTTTGGACCGTGAAGATGGGCTTCCCTTGTCAGTGAATGTTTTTCTTGCTGGTTCAAACCGAATGAGTTGGAATGACCCGGAGAGAAAAGCCATCCCCTTTTGGTTTCCTGGAAAAACCCGCTTTCTGGTTCATTCCCACGACTCGAAAGGTCATTCCTATCGCACCCTGAGGCATGGGATCCTGGTGAGCGTCGACAGCACGATGATGCCCCCGGTGATTTGTAAGCCGCTGACTCTTGGTCTGAGCCTCAGGTTTTACGAATGCCGCCGATCCCCAGACCTCCATTCCCCCCTTTTCTTGCAGGGATTCCGGTTACAAAGCTGGGCCAAACGTGATTTTTCCTCCGTGGAAATGCAGTCTGCGGAATGCACATGAACGTGAGCGGTATCAAAGGAGATGTGCCGTGCCAATCCCACAGAGTTTGCCCTTCGAGCCCCGCCAGATGGACCTAGATGGACCTAGATGGACCTTGGGTCCAGCTCGACTTAGTCCCTTTTTGAGGGACGGGTACCTCCCTAAAACTCGAAAAGCAGGAAGGTCTGGCGCGCCAAATCCGGCCTTGCTGGACCAAAGCTCAAGGATGGGTTGAGCCCAATGGTTGCCACAAAACCAAAGGGGCCATGGAACAGCTTGACCAGTGGAAGAACATGGTTTCAGGCTCTGGCAACCATGTTCCCCTCCATTTTTTCACAAAGGGGCTCCCCTCAATTGAGGGGAATCAATTTTCGAGCAAAGGGTTTCCCTCATTAACAACACAGAGAAAGGAAAAAAACACATCCCCACCAACGCTCATCCCACGTGGGAAAACGGAAAAAAAAGGCGGCCAACGAGGCGTCGACCTTGTCGTGCACTCTGCGACAAAGTTCTTCTCCGGGCACGCCGATTGCACTGGTGGCCTGGTGTGTGTCCGGGACCCCGCCGGAGAGCCCAGAGCGCCCAGAGCGCCCAGAGCCGAGAGCAGCAAATCCGTGGGTGCTTTGGCGTGTCGGACTTTTTTTGGGTGGGTACCCCGAAGGGAGTGGTGTTTCAAAGATGCGTTTTACAGGGAAGCAACGGAGCAACCATCATTTTCTGTTGGGACCTTTGAGAGCCAACCCCGTCCTGATTTAGATACCGACTTCCAAGGGGGGCCCGAACAACTTGAAGCGCCCTGTGTGGCGGTCGGCATTGGTGGGCGAAATGGATCGCCATAATTTTTGACAAGTGGAGATGGCGGGGGACATTCCCAACCAGAAATCAAAGTTCTTCATACTGGGTTTGGGTCTGCGGGCCGGGGGGGTTGACACCCGCAGGCAAAGGCGACGGCGTGTTGGGATGAAATCAAGGCGTTTTGAAGGGCCCTCAGCCGAGGCACTGACTAAAGAGTCGATGGTTTGATTTGGCTGGCTTTGGAACCTAATAAAGGAGTCTTCCAGTGCAAGGAATCTGCCTAACCCCCAGAATTGTGCTTCTTCAGCATGTTTTGCTTGCCACATTTGCAGACCTGCCCTGCAAGTCCCGAAGCAGAACGGCCCTCAGCCAATCCGGGCTCATCCCGTGGATGACGTCGCTTTTCTGAGGAGGTGGCGCATCGAGTGGCCTTTCTACAGAACGCAGAGGGCACGGCATTGGCTCCTTTCGAGCCGGGCGCCCGGAACCGAGGCGATTTGCCCTGAGACGTCCTTCGATTTTAGGGAGCCCTGGGGCTGGTTGAAAGAGAAGCGAAGAAACACTCACTTTGGGGTTCTCCTATTTTGACGCACACCCATAGCCCTAGTGGTTTTTTGGGGGGTCGAAGCAGGGATCCCTACCAGGATCCCTACGTTTCCCTTCCGAGCAATTTGGAAACATGTGCTGGACACGAATTCGCAGGGACCAGTCAGGCAAATCGGGGTCATGTTTGACTGGAAGTATCAAGCTTAATCCCAAGTGTCACAAGAAGCGTCGCTTCTTCGGCGTTCCTTCCGAGACTCCAGAAGGACAATTTCTGCCAACATGCGCCACAGCATCAAAGTCCCGAAAATTATCATAGCTATTCCAAGGGTTCATTCCACATTCGCTTCACCCATTCTTCTCGTTAGCAAGCCACCGGAAAATGCCGAGACGTTCCACAGATCCTGCGAGGTGCTTCCTTTTCTTGCGCGGCATCAAGACTATGTTTCTGCCGCTGCCTCAGACGCGAGAGCGATGTCCGACTTGTTGAGGGGTAATTCACCAGGATGCTTCGTTCCCGAAACCACAAAAAACGGGAAAGACGTCGGTCTTTAAAAAGAACCATGGTCGCAAAGAAGGGGGAAGTAGAACTTTTGTCCGGGCTCAATGCTGACCCCTTGATTGCTACCGGACCAGGGGGTCGCCCTAAAAGCCGCTTACAAGACGTTATGGGCTTTGAGCCCTGAATGTAGAGACCAGAGAGCCGACAAGAAAACCCGTTGTATGTGTCAATGTAAAGCACGATCCCAGTTGTTTTGGACGTATCAAATCAGCGGCACCGCCGCTTGTAATTTGAAGGGCGGGAGTGTGTTGCAGGAGCGGACGCGCAAGTCAATCAAAGGGGCTGCGCAAGTAAAGCGGAAGTGAAGCGCAAGTGACGCAGTGATTCATCATCATCATCATCATCATCATCATCATCACCATGGCCTAAAGACAAACAAGTTTTTGCGCAAGTCCCGCGCAAGTCGCGCGCAGCCCCAGATGCCCCCAAACTGCTTGGAGCAGGAGTGGCCCATTTCTCTATTTTGCAGTTTCTTTTTTATGTAGATCCCAGCAATGTTGCTTCCGCGTAGCAAGGCGTATTCAAGGACACTGGCCCACATGCCTACTACTACTACTACTACTACTACTACTACTACTACTACTACCACTACTACTACTACTACTACTACTACTACTACTACTACTACTACCACCGCTGCTGCTGCTGCTATACTACTATGGTACTACTACAACTACTACTACTACTACTACTACTACTACTACTACTACTACTACTACTACTACAAGTACAAGTACAACTACAACAACAACAACAACAACAACAACAACAACAACAACAAGAACAAGAACAACAACAACAACAACTACCACTACTTCCGTTTGCCAACGGCCTCATACACTGGAAGGGGCATGCTATTGGGAGACCTCATGCTTATGAAGACCACCGATGGATTTGCAATGAACACAACTTGGGACAAGAGTTTTTCAGATCAGATGTGATGAGATGTGGCTCTGCACGGAAAAATGAAACAACATATCATTGTGTGGGTTCCCTTATTTGGTCATCAAGCCTTGCCAACGCCATGTCAGAATGGCCCCGGCCGACTGCCTGGCGCCGCTTGGACGTGAGAGTCCGAGCGTCACAGCCAAGGCGTGTGGAGCGTGCTCAGCAGAACGCCCGCCGCGCCGGGGGCCTCAAAAAAAAATCAATCTGGGTGTGGCTCAAAATTTCAGAGCTAGGGTTAATTTACCAAGGTGCCATTTACCCTGGTTCCATTTACCAAGGTTCCATTTGGTTCCATTTACCAAGGTTCCATTTGGTTCCATTTGGTTCCATTTGGTTCCATTTGGTTCCATTTGGTTCCATTTCGTTCCATTTGGTTCCATTTCGTTCCATTTCGTTCCATTTCGTTCCATTTAAAATTTAAGAGCTAGTCTTTGGTTCCATTTACCGTTTGGTGCCATTTTGGTACACTTGGTTGAGCCACAGCCATTTGGGAAGGCCCGGAGGTGAGCTGACAAAATGAGGGACCACAAATGGTCAGCCTGTGAAGTTGCCTTTTTCGAGGGCGCCTCCCTTTTTTTTGGGTTGGTAAAGGAAGACCCAAAGGACGGACCGAAGCCATTTCGGGGCTCCAACCTGAAAAAGGCGACACCCATAGGTTCTCCAAATGGCGAAAACAGAGCCCGTTGCACACCAACAGGAAGCCCTTGCCATGTTTGGGGAACCGTTCCGATTTTGAGAGGCAGCCATATTTCCCCTATGTCCTGGGGAGACCTTTTCTGTATTTGTTGAGAGCTCATGCGTGCGCCTGCGAGTGTTGTATGAGAGTCCGTTTCTTGGGTGAAAAAAAAAACAAAACACACAAAAGGAAAACCGAAGCCAGTTTGGAGGTGCCCCCAACTTGGACACAGAGCAAATGTTTTTTTGGACAACCCTGCAACGTTCCTGGAACCTCGAGCAATCCCAAGCGATGGACAAGAAACCCACCGCGAGTTGCCACGAAATTCGTTTGAGATGGCTACCCTCAAAAAGCCGCACCCGGATGAGGACAACCTGTTTTTGTTTATTTATTTTTTGCGCTCGTGGGAATCCACTTCTATTTGTGTGGAGCACCAGCTGTTTCAAGGGGTTCAAATCGAGCATCTTGGGAGAAATCGCTACTGGCTATATAGGATCTCTGACTTCATCAGATGCACGGAGAACAGAGACAAGCGCAAAGTTGCACGCTGAGGTTGTAAACTTTCTTTTGCGAAGTCGCCACATCACCCAGGCGCAGTGACGGGCAGTGATCAGCGGAAAAAGTGGTGGTGATTCGTCACACGACTTCTCGTGATCCACGGTGAATCTTGGGTGTGTCTTGACGCAGGGCATCCCTGCCACGGTGGTGTTTCATGCACTTTCCCTTTGAACCCCCCAAATGGAAGTACCCTCAAAATAAGACGCCCGTTTCAAAGAACCTGGAAAGGGTTCCCCCCGAAAAAGAAAGTACGCTCCCATGCGGTCCGAAAAAGAGAGATCTTCAGCATTGCCTTGCAGACATCAAGATCACTGCAAAGTGTCGTTTGCTCCAAGACTTGCCTTTCCCCAAACAGTTACTGTGATGTTATTTGTCTTGGGCAGATTTTAGGTCTTTGGCCAAGAGGCAGATTTGCAAACCCCGACAAGCTGTCTCTTCTCCCATACCTCCGGCGGCCAAGGGATAAAAAAGTGTGCCGTGTTTTCGATGATTGAACCGGGCACGAAGGGCGCTGGGCCACAAGGTGTGTTGTCCGCCGAAGTTCCAATTCTTCGGTGCATTTTGCCAAGGGATGTTGGGACCTGATGGCTTTTTGCCAACCAAGTTGGGTTTTCCGTATGAAACCGCCAAAAAAGTTCCACCATTTTGCGTTAAAACCACCGGGTTTTACCATGTATTTTTCCATTTAAGCCATGGGGAGCAGACAGCGACCCATCGAACGCCAGCCGCAGGTTCTCTTTCCTGGGCCTGGGGGGTGCGACCCCACCAGCGCCTCGATCCGCTGGAGACGGGGGGGGGAAAGGGGGCGGGGGAAAGGGGGGGGGCTGTATGGAAGCAAGGGACGAGGGAACCCATGGCACAGATTCCCGTTTGGAAAGTGCGGAGCTGCGGAGCCCCCATTGGTTTCCAAAATTTTGAAGTAGCCTTGGAGTTTGAGTCGGCCGAGTCGTTGAAACATGGGTGTTCCGAAAGGTTTCGACGCAGCCAAGAGCTTTCTCATCGGGTGTGATGGTCGAAAAGGGTTGAACAGGCCATGAACAAGACGCCCTACATTTCCCGTCAAGACGTCTTTTTTTGGCGCGGGAGTTTCCCTGCTGGTTTTCTTAGGGGGAAAGGCGTCACCTTCTGGTGCCCGGAAACCAAGGGGAGCTTCCTCGGTTTTTTGTTTTTCTCCCGCGGAGAGAAAAACATCTCCTGCGGAAAAAAACAAACAAACAAACAAACAAGCAAGCAAACAAAACAAACAAGCGCTGTGAGTCACCTCCGAATCGATGTGAATCGATCGCCGCCGGACCTTTTTCGTCCGGAGGTTTGGCCATCCACTGCTCTCAGAGCAAGGGCAGCGGCTCGGTGATCAGCTTCACCACAGGAGCGAGACATGATGCTCCGGTTGGTGTTTGTCTTGTTGGAGGCTCTGGGGGGTTTTCCCTTTCTCTGGGTTAGGGAAACCAAAAGGAATACCCACGTAAAGCGAAACAAAAGGAAACAAAAGCATACGTGCCAAGACGCCCAAAGACTGACTTGTGCTGAAGCACACCAGCTCCAAAGAGTTCATGTAAAGAGAAGCTCTAGAGCTTGTGCCTTCCTTTTCTTCTTTCCCCACAGCCAAGGACACAAATTTGGTCGACATGATTTGACACGTCACGCTGTTTGAACGCACGAGTTCTGCGTGGCCTGCGGGTGCTTGGCAGCCAGGTGAACTTTGGTGAAACAGATGGGTGAAACTTTGGTGAAACAGATGGGTCACCACAACTTCCAGATCTAATGAGCGATGCTCTGCATATCATGAAACCCAAAACCTTGCGGGTCTAGGTCAACTTGTAGGAGAATCGTAACACAACCCAACCTGAGCCATAGTCAACGCCAGTGTAATAGGTGATAATCCCAACGCCCTCTTGCTTCTTTACGTGTATTTGGACAAACCCCGCTAGCACCAGGTAATGTCTGGCATACACACATGGGCGTCGGCGTGGGTCAAAAATGGGTGCCCAAAATGGCTTGCCCTAAATGGAAACAAGGACAAAGGCCTTCTGTCCTGGTGGTTCAATTTTGACCCATGCCCACACGTGGTCTTCCCGGTCCTTTTTTTGGTTTGCACCCCTTCGGGGCCAGCCGTGTGAGGATCTCTGGACTTCTCGCGGCGCCTGGTGGATGCGTGCCGGAGCCTCAGTAGAGCCTGAGGGGCTCTCAGCCGTGCGGTTCCTCAGCTTTTGGCTGGGTCCCCCAGCGATTGGTGCCCTTTTACCGTTTCTTTTTTGGGGTTTTGGGTTCCCCTGAAATAGACTACAGAAAAAAAGTTGGGTACCCTTATTCCAACCTCTACTGGAGGACCTAGTTTGGCTTCTTTGGGTTCAGCGGGGATTTCCATGTATCCCACTAAAAGATCTGAGGGCAGCCCAGTAGCATGCTTGCTACAAATGGGTAGCATGCTTGCTACACATGGGTGTCTTTTCTATGAGGCTCGAACCCTTTGGCGGATTTCAAGGCTGCCATAGGAAGCTCGGACCATGGACAGCGAGTACTGCTTAGCTTTGCATGTTTAGTTTCGGGCTGCCAATTGGTAGAAAAGAAGCACGTGCATTGCAACCAAAGTCTTTCTCTCGTTTCCACGGCCTTGAGCCGCTAAAAGGTCACTTAGTCAAGCTGTGCACTCGCTGGTGGCTTCGTTTGAGTCACGCACCAAACAGTTGACTGCCGTTTTCTGGGCTGTCAACCGAGGCCAGACACTTTTCGGAGTCCAAAAAAGCCCTAGATCGGATCTCCAGAAATCGAGAAGGCCCTACATTTGCAGCGTTGATGCGAGTAGCTGCCCATATTCCAAAGAAGTGTAGAAGGAACTTCCATACTTCTTGAACTCATTGAGTTTCTCTGATCAGCATGTGTGCGGAAATGCTATGAAGCTGAACCTCGCGAGAACTGGGGAATGGAACTGAGCAGACACCATGAAACCATCTGCATTGGAAGTGGTATACTATGCATAAGCAAGTGGTATTCTAATTTTGGGCCATGCAGGCAAGGTTTCGGGAATTCTGCCAGTACATGGGCTGCATCGATATTCCATATACATGTTATGCCACAGCCATGCATTGGGGGGCCAGCGCCAGTATCAAGCAGTGGCTGTAGTCTGTTTGGCCTATGCATTTCATTGGTTTGCAGCAAACCAAAGAAATGCATGAGCAAAACACACTACAATCTGTTCTTACATGCGTCATGCTACATGGTAATTGCACCACATGCCACATGGATAGCATCAACATGTGTTGAAGCATGCACAAACCTTTGTCCTCATGTTTGTGTATGCATGAGGGTAATGTTGCAGGAATTGTGCTAACACAAAGCGTAGTGCATACACAGGTCATGCCACAGCCAGGCACTGTGGGCCAGTGCCAGCATCAGGCAGTAGCTGCAGTCTGTTGGCCCATGCATTTCATTGGTTTGCAGCAAACCAAAGAAATGCATGAGCAAAACACACTACAAACTGTTCTTACATGCGTCATGTTGCATGGGTATTTGCACCACATGCCACGTGGTTAGCATCAACATGTGTTGAAGCATGCGCAAACCCTTGTCCTCATGTTCGTGCATGCATGAGGGTAATGTTGTAGAAACTGTGCTAACACAAAGCTGTAGTGCATACACATGTCATGCCACAGCCAGGCACTGTGGGCCAGTGCCAGCATCAGGCAGTAGCTGCAGTCTGTTTGGCCCATGCATTTCATTGGTTTGCAGCAAACCAAAGAAATGCATGAGCAAAACACGCTACAAACTGTTCTTACATGCGTCATGCTACATGGGTATTTGCACCACATGCCACGTGGTTAGCATCAACATGTGTTGAAGCATGCACAAACCCTTGTCCTCATGTTCGTGCATGCATGAGGGTAGTGTTGTAGGAACTGTGCCAACACAAGGCTGTAGCAAACAAATGCCCCATATACATGTTTTATGCCACAGCCAGGCACTGTGGGCCAGTGCCAGTATCAAGCAGTAGCTGTAGTGTGTTCCCCTATGCATTTCATTGGTTGCATCAAACCACAGAAATGCACAAACACACCTGCTACATCTGTTCTTGCATGCTTCATTCTGTGTGCAAATTTACACCACATGGAACATGGTTGGCCACAGACTTTCATCCTTGCATTTGGGCAAGGCTTCAGGCACAGGCAAGGCTTCCACATACCTGCACTGGGCCACAGCTGGACGCTGCGGGCCAGCGCCAGTGCAATGGCAGCTCAGCCCACATCTGCGGCCTGCCCGGCAGTTTACATGTGCGTGCAGATGCAGTTTGCCATTGCTGTGCTGACTTGCAGGGCAACTTGTTCCTCATAAACATTGTTGCATTGGAGCCACTTACAGAACCAAAGGCTGCAAGCATGCAATGCAACATCAGCAGGCTCTGCAAGCTCTCTTGCAGCCTGCACCGCAGTGCTGGGCCAGGCAAGGGACGGAGATCAGCTGGAGAGCCTCTGCCTCAGCTGATCAGTGAGGGCCAGATTGCGTGTGTGCAGTGAAAGGGTGCAAGGGCAATTCGCAATGCGCGCGAGAAACAAGACGTGAAGCCACAAACAAGACGCGAGGCTGACGGCGACTGACAAGCTCCCTCTGCAGGCCCTGCTCTATCAGAGCACGTGCGCGTGGGTGGAGAGCAACGCGCGATGCGAAAAGATAAGGGAAGAAACGCGTTCCTAGCTGACCTTGCTTCAACAACAATCCTTAGCCTTGTGTCAATGACTCCTTATCACATTATTGCAGCAACTGGGGTGCGACCAATGTCTTGGAGTAGTACCCCCCATCCTTGCACACGCGTTGCCCGTCCTTCCAAACGCACCCCTAGGAGCTTGAGTCTGCCCTGGTGTGCTCACATATGGGTTTGGGGAAGGGACATTTGGTGCAGTGTGCCAGTGGGACCAGCACAGTTGCAAGAACCCCCCTGTCTTTTCCTTGGCCTGCTGCACAGGCCAAAAATTGCATGGAGCTTGTTGTGTGGGAGCAGTTTCTCAATAGTTGAGATTACTCATGTGGTCTCAACAACTTGTTATGTGTTCTCGACAGTTTCGCAACACGTTATCAGCCATCTCCCAACATGTTCAACAGTTTCTCAACAGTTTCTCAACAGCTTCTCAACAGTTGCTCAACATTTTCTCAACATGTTCTCAACATTTTGCATCAACAATGTTCCCAGCAATTTCTCAACAGCCACCCCTTCTTAATCAGTCTTGTCAGGCCAGCCAGCCACCACCACAGCACCACTAGTCCCTGCCTGAGTTCTGTCAATTGCCTTGGGCACTGTGGTCATAACATCATTTGTTGTGCTGCCACATGTAACCCTGTAGTTGCATGTGACACCCACCTACTTCCATGAGCTCTAACCTTTAGCAAGAATGGCTTCTCACTCGCATTCAAGTTGCCTGCGTCACCTAGTTGTGTCTGTCTTCTCTCATGTGGCTGCATAGCTTTTCATGGGTAACTTTCAGCACTTTTGCTCCACCAAGTGCAATCATGTGGTTTTGCAAAGTTTCATGGTATTTGTTGGCAGTTCCCAACATGTCTCATGTTTTGCACTTCTCATATCTTGCACTTCTTACATTCCCCATGATTCTAACAGCTCTTGCAAATTGAAATTTGGAACTAGCTTCAATCACTGCCTCATATGGCAAATATGTTCTCATTGCACATGGTGTGCTTGTTGCATATCCCTGCACAGTGGTCATAGTTCCAACAGCTCTCACACTTCTCATGGCTTGCCACAGCTTGCAGTAGATGTAGATATGCTGTTCATGTTCAAACATTATACCACTCTACTTTGCATACTCAAACAGTATTTTCATGCACACTTGACATAATTCAATAGCATGGTAAAAATAAGTTTTACAACTCACCAATGAATGCCTATGTGCTTCACATACACACTTGTAAATATTGGCAGTATTAGTAACATATTCAATCAGGCCTATTTGCGCAAAACACCCCACACCCTCACGCAAACAAATGATGTGCATGACATGCTCAGGCAGCATGCCAATTTCTTTGCGTTCTTTCATGCAAATTTGCTCAACCACATGGAATAATGAATGGGGGGATGGGTATGGTTCACCAAAGGGGGGGATGGGCAGAATGAAGGACTGGAGCAAACTTGTCATGCTGGGTCAGGTTGAGCTGGATCTTTGGGTGTGTCCCCATATGAGAGGTTTCCCTCCGGGGGTCGTGAAACCCATGCATGGGGATCACAATGTCAAAGCTGGAGTAGTCCCTTTTGTCCTTCAATTCAGCAAGGCCAGCAGAGAACACACGGAAGTGAAAGTTTGGCTTGGGCATGGCCTTCTTCTCCGGCACCAGTCGCACTTCTCGTGGCACCACCTGAGTGACCTCGTCCTCGTCCTCCTGGTCCTCCTCTATCTCCAGCACCTCCTCCGCCCACGCACTGGAGGACTGGACCACTGGACCACTGGACCACTGGACCAACTCCTCCTCCTCTCCTCCCCAGGCCACTCCTTTTCAGGTGGCCCATCCCCAAGCCACTCCTCCTCAGGTGGCCCAGGCCCCTCCTCAGGTGGCCCATCCTTAAGCCACTCCTCCTCAGGTGGCCCAGGCCACTCCTCCTCAGGTGGCCCATCCTCCTCATCATCCCCCAACTGCTCTTCAGGTGGCTCCCCATCCTCACTCAGCTCTTGCTGCAGCAGCTCTGATGCACTCTCCTTCTGCCACTGAAGAAACTGCTCCAGGCACACCTGAACCTCAGATGGCAGGGCATTCAGGGCTTGCAAAATGCATTGAGTAGTCATGAGCACTTGCATCCTGGGGGCAAAGTCAATGGGACCAGGCTCAACTGGATAAAACAGGATGGGTGAGAAGTACGCGCTGCCTTCAGTAGGTCCTCCGCAGCACTGGTGCAAGAACACACGGAAGCACACGCACACACTTGTCAAAACACACACACACACACAAAGCACACAAAACACACAACACAACACACACACACACACGCACAAACACACACATATATATATATATATACTCTCATGGCAAAGCTTCACAGCATGTTGGCACATTTGAGTTCACTGCTTGGTCCTGGCTTCCGCAGAAGTTCCGCAGCTTCCCTCGCATCCTCCTCCACCTTGAGCTGGTAGTACTCTTCCAGGCACTCCAAAGAAATTCGCCCCGGCAAAAGTCGGACGGGCATGGCCAGCAGCACAGAGAGAGCATACGCACTGGACCACATGACCACATGACCACATGACCACATGTGAGAAGAATGCAACAAGAGTGAGATGAGACATGAGTGTGTGAGCTCTCTGCAGCTGGCAAACAACTGCGGCAAGTGCGGCTTTCTGCTACATGCGCAGCTCACACCATGTAGCAACCTCTGCATGATGCCTCAACATGCTTCCATGCTGCCCAGGCCTGCAAGAGCTTCGCGAGCCCGCTGCCCAGCTCAGTTGTTTGACCTTGGAGTGTGTGAGGGTGCTGAGTGACAACGCTAACTCTATCAGCATTTGACATATTTGAGAATAATGACTCGAAGGTCTGCAGTGCAATGCGCAACAAGTGGCTGACGTTCAGAGACCATCCTCAGCCGGGCCATGTGCATTTAGGTGCATATCAGGGGTGGTGCAGTGAGAAAGCAACTGAAATGAGAGTGCTCTCACTTCAGTTGCCATCTCACACACCACCCCTGCCATGTGATGACACGCATACATCAAGGCACATGTGCTTTAGCAGCTCTTCTGCTGT
>CAUJNA010003207.1:255444-262944 GCA_963377175.1 Effrenium voratum
TCAGCTGCTTCTACTCTTTCTCTTTAGCAACTGCGCGGCTGATGTTCAGTGACCAGCCAGGAGCCTAGCCTCAACTGGGCCACTGCGCCTGGAGCCAAGAGTGTCCTCACCGATAAACAGCTGTTTCTCAACTGTTTCTCAACTGTTTCTCAACTGCCTCACAGCTGGTTCTCAGCAGCTTCTCAACTGTGTCAGCTGGTTCTCAATTCAGTATCAACTTTTGGAAGGAGTTGAGAAAGAGTTGGAAAAAGTTGAGAGACAGCTGCCAAGCAGCTGTGGCTGCTAGTGGTTGGTAAGATTGGATAAACAGTTGAGAGCTGTTGAGAAACAGTTGAGAACATGTTGACATACAGTTGAGAAATAGTTGAGAACAAGTTGGGAAGCAGCTGGGAAGCAGTTGATAGCTGAGTTGACAACTGACTGGCTCTCAATGACCCAGCTCTTTTTCTTAATTGCGATGCCAACATCTTCCCAACTGTTTCTCAACTGTTCTGGGATCCTTCCCAACTGTGCTGCCAGGCAGCTTCCTCAACTCTTTGCTCTCTACACTTCGCGTGCTGAGGCTCAGCGACCAGCCAGTGAGCATAGCCTCAACTCGGGCCACTATGCCTGGAGCCAAGTGTGTCCTCAAGCTGGTCCTGTGCATTTAGGTGCATACGCAGGGGTGTGCAAGTGAGAAAGCAACTGAAACTGAGAGTTCTCATTTGATCAGTTGCCTTCTCACACACCACCCCTGCCATGTGATGACACGCATACATGCAAGGCACATGTGCTTTAGCTGCTCTTTTGCTGCTTCTAAGCTGTTGCCCATTTTGCTGTGTTTGGGGCTTTCCCCCAACTGCGGCTGCTTCCCTATCATTGCCAAATTGTCCAAACTGCCTCTCGGCTTGCTCTCAACTATGCTCTCATCTACTTCCCTATTATCAGTTCTCAGCACTGCCGAAGTGTGTCTCAACTTGCTCTCAATTATGTCGTGACATCAGCTGTTTCTCAACTATTTATCAGCTGTTTCTCAACTGTTTCTCAACTGTTTCTCAACTGTTTCTCAACTGTTTCTCAACTGTTTCTCAACTGTTTCTCAACTGTTTTTCAACTGTTTCTCAACTGTTTCTCAACTGTTTCTCAACTGTTTCGCAAATGTGTCTCAACTGTTTCTCAACGGCTTCTCAACTGTGTCAGCGACAGGCTCTCAATACATTGTGGATTGTTCCCAGCTCTTTCTCAGCAGTGTTTCCAGCTGCCTCCCAGCCACTTCTCAACTCTTTCCCAATCTTCCCAACTAGTTCTCAACAGGGTTACCAGCTACTTTTTCACAGTGTAGTCAGCTGTTTCTCAACTCTTTCCCTGTCACATTGGCTCTTTCTTAACTGTTCTCAACTCTTTATCAACTCTTTACCAGCTAGTTCTCAGTGATTTCCCAACTGTTCCCAGCCGCGCGTTCTCAACTGCTTCACTGTGCGCCTCAGTGCAGGATGCTCCTGGTGTGCTGATGCATCTCAAATGTGCAGTCAGGTCTTGTTGGGGAACTTGCGGAAAAGCAAGTGAGGCAAACTTTTGGTTTTGCCTCAATTGCCTTCACGCAACTTCCCAATACACTGACACGCGAAGGTACCCGCATTGCATCGTGGATGTCACTAAGAAGAAGGACTGACATGATGCGTGCCCATGTGTCTCAGAAACAACTGGGTGTCTCATAATGACGGGGGTGTCTTAAAAACTTTGGTATGCAAGACAGCAGCTTGGCACTTGCAACGCAACAGCAGCTTGGCGCTTGCAACAGCAGCTTGGCACTTGCACCCCCTGTCTTGGCTCCTCTTTCAGCTCTGTACAGAAGTAGCAATCAAGTTTCTCCCAGTGATCCAGTGGTCCAGTGGTCAGCTGGCATGCCCAAAACAGTTGGGGTGGTGTACACTCGAACAAGCAGTGATGGAAAGAAAGTGACTGGCTCAGTGAAGCGTCAATCCACTGCTGCTGGGGCCGCTGCGAAAAAGGAAGCCGCAGATGTGAAGCTCAAGGTGTCCGAGATCATCAGTGGAAGCCTGCCATACGAGCAGCGCAAGGAGCTCCGGGGCTTGTTGGAGAGGACACACCCCAAGCTTTCAAGCCAGGATGGAACCACCAAGGTGAAAGTGTTCCTGGAAAGCGCTCGCGCACTTGCACGCTCACAACTGGTGGCCGAGCAAGCCTACGCAGTCAGCAAAAAGAACAATGTCGAGCTGGTCTGCCAGGATGTTCCACACCTCTTCACTCACGACCCCACTCCAGCGCAGTCCTTCCTACGCAAGATACACTGCGCGGCGCAGGAATTTAATCGCGACCTGGTGGTCTATCACCTGAAGCAAGGCCTCATGGAAAAAGCGAAGACAAGCAAAAGGAAAACACAGAAGGGGGCCGTCAAGGTCAATGGAGCAAAATCAATTCTTGAGCGCTGCAAGGTGACAAGCTCCAAGCTGAACCAGATCAAAGTGCTCAAGGCCCAGCGGGACAAGGGCGCCTTCGGATGGAGGCCACTGGCCGAAAAGGTGTCCAAGGTGCTTGGCTGGACCCCAGCTATGGCGCCTGAGACAGTGAGGCGCCTGTGTGGAGACATCAAGAAGATCAAGAACTGAGTGCTCCAGTGACTCTAGTGGCTCTAGTGGTTGCGTGTCTGCAGCTGAGTGGCTAGTAGCTCTAGCTCTGTGTTTTTTCCATTGTTTTACAGCCGGGCCTCCGTCAATGGCACTGCGCTTGAAAAGGGACTTTTGCAAGTGTCAGCTTGCAACGCATGCCCTCTGCTCCAGCAGCCCTCTCCCTGCGCACTGTCCCCAAAGGAGCCGCGCCTCCACGTCCTTCCCTCCAAATGATGGCTCGGGCCTCAGAAAGACAAGGAGCTCCAATCCCAGGGAGCCATATAGTGGGGGCTCAAGGCTTTGCACGCTAGCTATGTGTCAACTGAGCTCGCACTTTTGCCACGCAGCTGCTGGTCACTTCACAATGGCGGCTGGCCGCTTCATACTGCCAGCTGGTCGCTTCATGACAGGCGCTGGTCGCTTCAAGCGCTTCGAGGATTTTGGTGCTGTCTCCTGACCAGTGGCCTGGCTCTGCAGCAAACTCTCGGACTCATCTTGCTTCTGGAGGGAGCGCTCAACCTTGGCAGCAATATCTTGCTCCCTCGCAGAGAGGGTGCCCTGGATGACGATTGACTTTGATGTGCTCCCAGAGCTGGAATGAGCTGTCAGAGATGGCTGCTGCATTGGAGAGCTGCAGCCAAGTGAGCAACTAGTCCACTAGACGCCTAGAGCACTAGCTGAGGAGAAAATGGCTGCGTAGCACTTCAACGGCTCAGAGTCAAGCTGCATGCTCCTCCGCAACAAGTTTGCCTGCGCATGTGCATGTGCCCTCTTTTGAGCCTTTTGTTGCACTGCCTTGGGTTTTGGTGCTGCCACTGCCATCAAAACTGCCCAGCACCACTGGAGAACTAGGCTACTGAAGCACTCAGAGCTTGTACGTCTCGCCTTCCTTCAGCTGGAAGCAGCTGGTGAAGTGCACAGCTGGCAGCCCTTGCTTCAAGCCCTTGGTGCTCACATTGTACTTCAGTGTGTTGATGACCTCAAGGTTCTGGAGCTTGGAGAGGTTGGCGTAGGTGGACAGCATGTCAGTGGCCACCACTCCCTTCAGTCCAGTAAGAGGCTTTGTGTCTGGCACTAAAACGATCCTCCAGGGGTGTGACCTTGTACTTCTGCGTGCCCTGCGCCTGGTCCACATGCTTGTGCTTGAAGATCTGGGAGACTGCAAGGCGGTGACCAGCCAGGCAGGTCAGGGCAGCGTCCACTGTGATGGGGAACTTCGGGATTTCTTTGTCCGGCTGGGGTGGCTCAAGGGCCAGTGTGACTCGAGAGCTTTCTGAAAGCTCGGCTGGCACATGCTGGGACCCTGCAGCTTGCTTCTCCTCCTTGGCAACTGCCCCAACCTTGAAGCTGCCCTTGACCCAGAACAAGGTCTCGGAGCTGGACGTGGATCCATCCTTGAGGGCCTTGAGGAACAGCTCGCCATTTGGATGGAGCAGCACCTGCCACTCGCTGGAGGCCACCCCAGTCTGCAGCAGCCCATCTGGTTGCTAGACACTGTGCTCTGCCTGTCACAAATCCTCCCCACATGTGTGGAAGCCCTTTTGCTTGCGCAGTGTGATGGGAAGCCTCGATGCCCAGCCAGCCGGGGCTCCAAGGCTGTTGCTTTAGGGGCCATATGGCCACAGGCTGGTGCGCTTGGCGGCTTTCCCAACACCGTGGCGCAAGCTTTCGCTGATCTCAGATCCTGAGGGCAAACTACATGCAGATCAAGGAGGATGAATGCAGAATCATGCTTCAAGGCCATGGGTGCTGACAGGGCACCTGGGGCAGTAGTGTCCAAGCCCACAGCGCAGCAAGCAAATGTGTGAAACCATGTCATTGGGCGTGCTTGATCGAGGCATTGCTGCCATTTGGCCTTTACGTTGAGCCCGGACTCAATGGAGGCCATCAGCCACTTCACCTGGCAGGGCAAGGAGCACTACCCAGGGCAGGCAAAGTGCTGAGGCTCTGACGCAAGCTTCAGACTTCAGGCTGGCATCCGGGGGATCACAATCAATCTGGCAATCTTGAAAAGCTTGCTCGCAAATGGACCAGAGAGTTGAGGAATCTTGCGGGCCGTCTTCGAAAAACTTATCAGGCACGCAGTACTTGGTTGTCTTCACCTGGCGCAGGACAGGCTTTGACTGCCAGCTGTGCATGAATTGGAGGGCGCACCTTCTGGGCCAACTTGGTCAAGCAGGAGGCAGATGCTTTGCCCAAGCACGTCTTGGCTTCGCAAATAGCCACCAGCAGGAAGGGCCACGCAATTCCTTTCGCTGGTGGCGTCCCCCCCCCCCCCCGACACAAAAATCAAGCATCCAAGTAGCCTAGCATGCCTCTATGCTGCCCAAGTGCGGAAACTTGCATCAGCGAGAATGGATGAAGAAAGCAGAGGCAAATTCTCTATCAGCTTCCTGTTAATGAGAGGCTGCTGGGCTCCAGTCCATGCCGCTTGTGCAGCGCGGATGTACAGCTTCGCAAAGTCCTTGTGATTGTTCACTCCAAACTGGCGCAAGTCCGACTTCCTCCCAAAGGCTGCCACATTGCTGCGGGCAATCTTCAACAGACTGGGGCTAGCACTGTGATGCCAGCAGCTCGTTCAGGGTGTCAGCTTGGACTGGGCATCCTGTGGTCAGGCCTGTCAAGTGGCAATGTATGCAGCCCTCCACCATGCCATTTGCCCAGCCCACCTATGGAGTCTGCCCAAGCTAGAAGACCCATAGCAGCGTTGTTGGACAGGTAGCCGCGCGAGACCACTGGAACACCTGCGCTGCCAGTGAAGGCACTGTGTGGATGGGGGGCCTTGGCGCGGCTGGTGGTGGCCTGGACCGCTGGAGCCACTGGAGCCATTGCCAGGCCTGACACGCGGCACTGACACTGTGCGCATGCGTTGAAGCTGCAAGCCTTGCAGCCACAGGAAACTCTCCACTGTGGGCTTGCATGACTTTGCAGACCTGGGCTTGAGGAACGTTGCCCTGGTGGGGCAGCCCTTTGCTCTGAGTAGCGGGCTGCGCTGTCCATGTCCTCACCTGGCGTGGCCTGAAGCACGCGGAGGAAGGCAGTGCCAAGCTTCACTTCCTTGGCCGCGCAAGCTACTGTCTCAAAACAGCTTGGTAGCATCAGCTTTCAACGCACCTCTGCTGCCGTGGTTCTGCGCGCACACAGGCTACCATTCCGTCTGCTGTAGTGAGACGTTGGGCTGTGAACATCCCTGATGTCATTGTCTGCATGATGTTCTGGTTGTGACACACTGCCTTCTTGTTCAAAGCATAGAATCGCAAATGATGGCCCAAACTGAAGTATACCTTGCGGGAAGCTCTGAAAAAAAACAGGAAGCTACTCAAATGTCATGCCAGAAGGGCACACATGGGGAGATCTGAAAGTAGAACTGCGTGGAGCTCTCCTGCATGAGAACCTGAAGCAGGTGGTCAGCATCTTTTCTCCTTAGTGGCAAGGGGTTAGAACCCCAGATGACACTTGATTTGCCACTGGGCCACAAAACAGACTCCTCGATGACTTTGAGGGCTGACACTGCTCGGACACGGGACAGGGAGACTAGCCGGCAAACTGCTCTCAGCCAGCCCAGGTCCTGCAGTTTAGACAGCCATGTGGACAGGCGTGTGGCCATGCGAGCCTTGTGGAAGTACAAGCGGACCAGGGCTTCATCCAGGTCAGATAAGTCCTTGGTGAGGTCAGGCAATGGCATGCAAGGGGTTATTGGTGAGGCCCTGGCTGGAGGGTCTGGCACTGTCCCTGGGATCTCCACAGGGGCAAGTGCTGGAGAGCCCGGAGACTGCTCATCAGTAGCAGCAGCTGGTCGCTTGAGACTTGCTGGAGCCTTGCTGGGTGGGGGCTCTGGAGCCTTGCTGGCGGGCCTCTTCATACCTGTGGCCGGGCTGTCTTTGGACTTCGGCTGCTGTTGCGACTTCAATGCCTCAATCTGCTTTGCAGTCCTGCTCTCATTTCTCATGCGTACAACTGGAGCTGGCATCTAGGCAGTCCTCCTGGGCAGGTCTGAGACGGTCTCTTTCTTGAGGAGTGCCTTCAGGTGGTTGGCTGCCTGGCACTCCTTCTCAAAGAGTCGGCCATGGGTCTTGCCTGCCTAGGGTGCGCCAGGCTGCCAAGGGTCAGGTGGGCCATGCCCAATGTGACTGAGATTTTTATACGCAACTGTGGGGCAATTGAGATGAAGAAGCCCTCCTGGTGCTTCTGGCGACGCCAGTAGATGTTGCAATATTTCGACACAGGCGCGTCGTCCGCCATGGCGTCAAGAGGCCCTGCAATTCCTGAAGAATAGTCTGGAGTGATGGACCACAGGACCACGTGACCACACCACCATGGGACCATGTGACTGCATAGCCCTTGACCCTTGAAAGTGCTAAGTGGCCATGGGCTGCACCAGCTAAACGCCGTGCTAGAACTGTGGCTTGAAACTTACAGTCTCAGTGCTTGACAGCGCTGGCGGGAGGCAGCTGGCCACATCCATTCTCCTGACAAGTAAGGTGGGGCAACAGCCTTCTGCGCAATAGGCTGTGTGGTGTCATCCCCAGCCTTAAAAAAAAGTGGCCACACTGGTAAACTTGCCAAGGGGCCCATAAGGAACTAATGCCCTGCAAGGAAGCTGTCCCTGAAGACGAGTGCCACACCTAAAGTTGAGAAGCAGCTGAGCAAGTGGCTGAGAGAATGTTGGCAACATGTTGAAAGCAACTGCTGATAAACTGTTGGTTGACATATCGAGGCACTGCTGAGCAAATGTTGCGAAGCTGTCGATAACACCTGCTGAGAAGCTGCGAGAAACTGTTGAAAAACTGCGGAGAGCCATGGTTGAGAAACTGTTGAGAAACTAGTTGAGAAATTGTTGAGAAGCTGCTGAGAGCCATTGTTGAAAAACATGTTGATAAACTATTGAGAA
>CAUJNA010003207.1:267944-372944 GCA_963377175.1 Effrenium voratum
CTGTCTCCTCCTGCCAGGCACAAGCACTTGCAAGCATTCGCAAGTATCATATCGCCATGCGGTGTCCTTGGCCTGCCATTGCAGCGGCTTGTTGGCGAGCTGAAGGGTGGCAGCTTTTCGCTGGGCCAAGCAGCGGAAGCAACTGAGTCTGCACTCATGCCCTGCTACAACCATGCATGCAAACTAAGCAGGTGCAGTTGACTATTATGTGTCTCAGAAGGGATGTACAGTCTCAAAATGTCCTCAGTACTCAGTGTGTCAATCAAAGAAACGAGACGTCTCTAAAACTAAAGTTTTTAAGACACCCCCGTCATTATGAGACACCCAGTTGTTTCTGAGACACATGGGCACGCATCATGTCAGTCCTTCTTCTTAGTGACATCCACGATGCAATGCGGGTACCTTCGCGTGTCAGTGTATTGGGAAGTTGCGTGAAGGCAATTGAGGCAAAACCAAAAGTTTGCCTCACTTGCTTTTCCGCAAGTTCCCCAACAAGACCTGACTGCACATTTGAGATGCATCAGCACACCAGGAGCATCCTGCACTGAGGCGCACAGTGAAGCAGTTGAGAACGCGCGGCTGGGAACAGTTGGGAAATCACTGAGAACTAGCTGGTAAAGAGTTGATAAAGAGTTGAGAACAGTTAAGAAAGAGCCAATGTGACAGGGAAAGAGTTGAGAAACAGCTGACTACACTGTGAAAAAGTAGCTGGTAACCCTGTTGAGAACTAGTTGGGAAGATTGGGAAAGAGTTGAGAAGTGGCTGGGAAGCAGCTGGAAACACTGCTGAGAAAGAGCTGGGAACAATCCACAATGTATTGAGAGCCTGTCGCTGACACAGTTGAGAAGCCGTTGAGAAACAGTTGAGACACATTTGCGAAACAGTTGAGAAACAGTTGAGAAACAGTTGAGAAACAGTTGAAAAACAGTTGAGAAACAGTTGAGAAACAGTTGAGAAACAGTTGAGAAACAGTTGAGAAACAGTTGAGAAACAGTTGAGAAACAGCTGATAAATAGTTGAGAAACAGCTGATGTCACGACATAATTGAGAGCAAGTTGAGACACACTTCGGCAGTGCTGAGAACTGATAATAGGGAAGTAGATGAGAGCATAGTTGAGAGCAAGCCGAGAGGCAGTTTGGACAATTTGGCAATGATAGGGAAGCAGCCGCAGTTGGGGGAAAGCCCCAAACACAGCAAAATGGGCAACAGCTTAGAAGCAGCAAAAGAGCAGCTAAAGCACATGTGCCTTGCATGTATGCGTGTCATCACATGGCAGGGGTGGTGTGTGAGAAGGCAACTGAAATGAGAACTCTCAGTTCAGTTGCTTTCTCACTGCACCACCCCTGCGTATGCACCTAAATGCACATGGCCCTGCTGAGGACACACTTGGCTCCAGGCATAGTGGCCCAGTTGAGGCTATGCTCCTGGCTGGTCGCTGAGCCTCAGCCACGCAGTTGCTAGAGAGCAAAGAGTTGAGAAGCAGCTGGCAGCACAGTTGGGAAGGATCCCAGAACAGTTGAGAAACAGTTGGGAAGATGTTGGCATCGCAATTAAGAAAAAGAGCTGGGTCATTGAGAGCCAGTCAGTTGTCAACTCAGCTATCAACTGCTTCCCAGCTGCTTCCCAACTTGTTCTCAACTATTTCTCAACTGTATGTCAACATGTTCTCAACTGTTTCTCAACAGCTCTCAACTGTTTATCCAATCTTACCAACCACTAGCAGCCACAGCTGCTTGGCAGCTGTCTCTCAACTTTTTCCAACTCTTTCTCAACTCCTTCTAAAAGTTGATACTGAATTGAGAACCAGCTGACACAGTTGAGAAGCTGCTGAGAACCAGCTGTGAGGCAGTTGAGAAACAGTTGAGAAACAGTTGAGAAACAGCTGTTTATCGGTGAGGACACTCTTGGCTCCAGGCGCAGTGGCCCAGTTGAGGCTAGGCTCCTGGCTGGTCACTGAACATCAGCCGCGCAGTTGCTAAAGAGAAAGAGTAGAAGCAGCTGACAGTGTGAGAACCAGTTGGCAACATGGCTGAGAAATAGTAGGGAAACAGTTGGCAACTTTTAAAGGGAGTTGAGAACAGTTGGGAAGGACACAAGAAAGAGTTGAGAAACATTTTAGCATCAGGTGATAACACAACAGAGAAATAGTTGAGAAGAGTTGAGAAGCAGTTGAGAAGCAAGTGGGAATCAGTTGGTAAGACTGTTGAGAAAGAGCTGAGAGCAGTTGAGAATAGAGGAAATTGAGGACCAAAGGGCAACACGGTTGAGAAACAGCTGATAGCACGGTTGGGAACTTGGGAAAAGTTGAGGACACTGCTGACAGCAAGTTGAGAAACAGTTGAAACAGATTGCAAACTGATGGTGAAATATTTGAGAGCCTAATTGACATAGCCAAGAACAAGTTGAGAAGCAGCTGGCAAAAGATTGGAGATGCAGCTAGGCCACAGTTGGGGGAAAGCTCCAAACACAACAAAACGGGCAACAGCTTAGAAACAGCAGAAGAGCTGCTAAAGCACATGTGCCTTGATGTATGCGTGTCATCACATGGCAGGGGTGGTGTGTGAGAAGGCAACTGAAGTGAGAGCACTCTCATTTCAGTTGCTTTCTCACTGCACCACCCCTGATATGCACCTAAATGCACATGGCCCGGCTGAGGATGGTCTCTGAACGTCAGCCACTTGTTGCGCATTGCACTGCAGACCTTCGAGTCATTATTCTCAAATATGTCAAATGCTGATAGAGTTAGCGTTGTCACTCAGCACCCTCACACACTCCAAGGTCAAACAACTGAGCTGGGCAGCGGGCTCGCGAAGCTCTTGCAGGCCTGGGCAGCATGGAAGCATGTTGAGGCATCATGCAGAGGTTGCTACATGGTGTGAGCTGCGCATGTAGCAGAAAGCCGCACTTGCCGCAGTTGTTTGCCAGCTGCAGAGAGCTCACACACTCATGTCTCATCTCACTCTTGTTGCATTCTTCTCACATGTGGTCATGTGGTCATGTGGTCATGTGGTCCAGTGCGTATGCTCTCTCTGTGCTGCTGGCCATGCCCGTCCGACTTTTGCCGGGGCGAATTTCTTTGGAGTGCCTGGAAGAGTACTACCAGCTCAAGGTGGAGGAGGATGCGAGGGAAGCTGCGGAACTTCTGCGGAAGCCAGGACCAAGCAGTGAACTCAAATGTGCCAACATGCTGTGAAGCTTTGCCATGAGAGTATATATATATATGTGTGTGTGTGTTTGTGCGTGTGTGTGTGTGTGTTGTGTTGTGTGTTTTGTGTGCTTTGTGTGTGTGTGTGTGTTTTGACAAGTGTGTGCGTGTGCTTCCGTGTGTTCTTGCACCAGTGCTGCGGAGGACCTACTGAAGGCAGCGCGTACTTCTCACCCATCCTGTTTTATCCAGTTGAGCCTGGTCCCATTGACTTTGCCCCCAGGATGCAAGTGCTCATGACTACTCAATGCATTTTGCAAGCCCTGAATGCCCTGCCATCTGAGGTTCAGGTGTGCCTGGAGCAGTTTCTTCAGTGGCAGAAGGAGAGTGCATCAGAGCTGCTGCAGCAAGAGCTGAGTGAGGATGGGGAGGATGAGGAGCAGCCACCTGAAGAGCAGTTGGGGGATGATGAGGAGGATGGGCCACCTGAGGAGGAGTGGCCTGGGCCACCTGAGGAGGAGTGGCTTAAGGATGGGCCACCTGAGGAGGGGCCTGGGCCACCTGAGGAGGAGTGGCTTGGGGATGGGCCACCTGAAAAGGAGTGGCCTGGGGAGGAGGAGGAGGAGGAGTTGGTCCAGTGGTCCAGTGGTCCAGTGGTCCAGTCCTCCAGTGCGTGGGCGGAGGAGGTGCTGGAGATAGAGGAGGACCAGGAGGACGAGGACGAGGTCACTCAGGTGGTGCCACGAGAAGTGCGACTGGTGCCGGAGAAGAAGGCCATGCCCAAGCCAAACTTTCACTTCCGTGTGTTCTCTGCTGGCCTTGCTGAATTGAAGGACAAAAGGGACTACTCCAGCTTTGACATTGTGATCCCCATGCATGGGTTTCACGACCCCCGGAGGGAAACCTCTCATATGGGGACACACCCAAAGATCCAGCTCAACCTGACCCAGCATGACAAGTTTGCTCCAGTCCTGACACTTTGCTTTCACATGTCCAACATTGTCTAGTGGTCCTGTGCTTCACTGGTCCAACATGCCAACAGTCTCACACACAATGCACTCAGGAAGGGGCTCCGGCTGTGGATCCAGAGTGGCAAGAAGGACCTCAACATTTGCTTCGCATGCACAGCGGGTCGCCACCGCAGTGTGGCAGCTGCCATCATGTTTGGCTGGCTGATTCGTCGTGCTTTGGCTTGCAACTTAGGGGCAATATGTTTTAAGGGCTATTTTGTATGTGGGTGCTAATGCAGGGGTGGTGCAGCAGGAAAGCAACTGAAATGAGACTGCTCTCAGTTCATTTGCCTTCTCACGCACCACCCCTGCCATGTGATGACGTGCAAAGTGCATGTGCTTTAGCTGCTCCTGAGCTGCTTCTAAGCTGCGTTCCATTTCCCAGCATTTGCATTGCCTTCCCCTGAGATTTGCTAAGCTTTGACTCAACTGCGTTTCTCAATTGGTTCGCACATTTTGCCACGGGCTTCCAACTAGACCTCCACTTTGTTAGCAGTGTTGTCACAACTCTTTCTCAACTGCTCCCAACTCTCTGTCCACTGTTCTCAGCATGTCCCAAGTGCGCCACAAGCTGGCTCTCAGCTATTTAGCAACAGTCTCAACTATTTCTCAACTGTGCCGCCAAATGTTTCTCAGCTGCGCCACCCACAGTTTGGAATCCCCTTGTTCTCAACTCTTTGTCAAATGTCCTCCGTTCTTTATTGGCTGTTCCCAACTATTTCTCAACTGTGTCTCAACTGTTTTTCACAGTTTCTCAACCTTTTCCCAACTGTTTGCCAAATGGCTTATCGACTGTTCTGGACTCTTTCCCAAATATCTCTCAACTACATTATCAAATGTTTACCAACTCTTTTCCAGCCGTGTCTCAACTCTCTCAACTACGTTGCCAACTGTGTCTCAGCTGTTCTTCAACCATGCCCGCAAATGTTTCCTAGATACCAACTTTTGGTGCTAATCACTGTTTCCCAGCTGCTTTTGTCATTCAAATTGTGGCCCAGTGCTACATGCTTTGAAGCAGCCATGAATGCTGAGGCCAAGGCATTAACTGCAAGGTCACTCACCTGGCCCAGCGCAAATGGTCGGGCTGCAAGGGCAAGTGCTGGGAATGCTGGGAGTGACTTTGGATCAATGGCTCATTGTGCAGCTTGTTGCCAGTCATTTGTGTGCCTGCCCTGCCCCCCCTCCCCCTCCCCTGCCAACTGAGGCACTTCGACGCCCCATCCCAGCAAGTGCAGCGGATTCTGTTGCAGATGTGGGAGAGTGGCTACACTGATGGCCAGTAAATTTCTGGCTTGAAGAGCTTGCCTTTGTACAGCCCATTGGTCCTATGCTCCAGGGATCCAGTGGTCCTGTGCTCCCTCCAAACACTAATCTGAGAACGCACTGATCCTGTTGAGAGGGGTGGGCAGAACCACGCACAATTTGCCGCCATGCTCATTTTGCAATATGCAAGCCACAAGCCCCAGGGCAAAACAGTGCCATGAGCCCCCTGCAGCTCTACATTTTGCAGAAGTTGTTGCATCCTGAAGTTAAGATCTGCCAGGCTGACCTCGACTTGCTCCAAGGCGAGGGCGCAAGTGACTGGCCAGGCATTTCAAATACGGCAAGCAGGGTTTGCGCATTTGCCAACAAGCACATGACGCAGATCTTGCCACTGCTCAAACTTGCCAGGCTGGCCTCACATTTTGCCTCAGCTGCAGCTCATCCAGGCTGTGAGCCCAGCGTGTCAATTTCCATTCATTATTCCATGTGGTTGAGCAAATTTGCATGAAAGAACGCAAAGAAATTGGCATGCTGCCTGAGCATGTCATGCACATCATTTGTTTGCGTGAGGGTGTGGGGTGTTTTGCGCAAATAGGCCTGATTGAATATGTTACTAATACTGCCAATATTTCTAAGTGTGTATGTGAAGCACATAGGCATTCATTGGTGAGTTGTAAAACTTATTTTTACCATGCTATTGAATTATGTCAAGTGTGCATGAAAATACTGTTTGAGTATGCAAAGTAGAGTGGTATAATGTTTGAACATGAACAGCATATCTACATCTACTGCAAGCTGTGGCAAGCCATGAGAAGTGTGAGAGCTGTTGGAACTATGACCACTGTGCAGGGATATGCAACAAGCACACCATGTGCAATGAGAACATATTTGCCATATGAGGCAGTGATTGAAGCTAGTTCCAAATTTCAATTTGCAAGAGCTGTTAGAATCATGGGGAATGTAAGAAGTGCAAGATATGAGAAGTGCAAAACATGAGACATGTTGGGAACTGCCAACAAATACCATGAAACTTTGCAAAACCACATGATTGCACTTGGTGGAGCAAAAGTGCTGAAAGTTACCCATGAAAAGCTATGCAGCCACATGAGAGAAGACATACACAACTAGGTGACGCAGGCAACTTGAATGCGAGTGAGAAGCCATTCTTGCTAAAGGTTAGAGCTCATGGAAGTAGGTGGGTGTCACATGCAACTACAGGGTTACATGTGGCAGCACAACAAATGATGTTATGACCACAGTGCCCAAGGCAATTGACAGAACTCAGGCAGGGACTAGTGGTGCTGTGGTGGTGGCTGGCTGGCCTGACAAGACTGATTAAGAAGGGGTGGCTGTTGAGAAATTGCTGGGAACATTGTTGATGCAAAATGTTGAGAACATGTTGAGAAAATGTTGAGCAACTGTTGAGAAGCTGTTGAGAAACTGTTGAGAAACTGTTGAACATGTTGGGAGATGGCTGATAACGTGTTGCGAAACTGTCGAGAACACATAACAAGTTGTTGAGACCACATGAGTAATCTCAACTATTGAGAAACTGCTCCCACACAACAAGCTCCATGCAATTTTTGGCCTGTGCAGCAGGCCAAGGAAAAGACAGGGGGGTTCTTGCAACTGTGCTGGTCCCACTGGCACACTGCACCAAATGTCCCTTCCCCAAACCCATATGTGAGCACACCAGGGCAGACTCAAGCTCCTAGGGGTGCGTTTGGAAGGACGGGCAACGCGTGTGCAAGGATGGGGGGTACTACTCCAAGACATTGGTCGCACCCCAGTTGCTGCAATAATGTGATAAGGAGTCATTGACACAAGGCTAAGGATTGTTGTTGAAGCAAGGTCAGCTAGGAACGCGTTTCTTCCCTTATCTTTTCGCATCGCGCGTTGCTCTCCACCCACGCGCACGTGCTCTGATAGAGCAGGGCCTGCAGAGGGAGCTTGTCAGTCGCCGTCAGCCTCGCGTCTTGTTTGTGGCTTCACGTCTTGTTTCTCGCGCGCATTGCGAATTGCCCTTGCACCCTTTCACTGCACACACGCAATCTGGCCCTCACTGATCAGCTGAGGCAGAGGCTCTCCAGCTGATCTCCGTCCCTTGCCTGGCCCAGCACTGCGGTGCAGGCTGCAAGAGAGCTTGCAGAGCCTGCTGATGTTGCATTGCATGCTTGCAGCCTTTGGTTCTGTAAGTGGCTCCAATGCAACAATGTTTATGAGGAACAAGTTGCCCTGCAAGTCAGCACAGCAATGGCAAACTGCATCTGCACGCACATGTAAACTGCCGGGCAGGCCGCAGATGTGGGCTGAGCTGCCATTGCACTGGCGCTGGCCCGCAGCGTCCAGCTGTGGCCCAGTGCAGGTATGTGGAAGCCTTGCCTGTGCCTGAAGCCTTGCCCAAATGCAAGGATGAAAGTCTGTGGCCAACCATGTTCCATGTGGCGTAAATTTGCACACAGAATGAAGCATGCAAGAACAGATGTAGCAGGTGTGTTTGTGCATTTCTGTGGTTTGATGCAACCAATGAAATGCATAGGGGAGCACACTACAGCTACTGCTTGATACTGGCACTGGCCCACAGTGCCTGGCTGTGGCATAACACATGTATATGGGGCATTTGTTTGCTACAGCCTTGTGTTGGCACAGTTCCTACAACACTACCCTCATGCATGCACGAACATGAGGACAAGGGTTTGTGCATGCTTCAACACATGTTGATGCTAACCACGTGGCATGTGGTGCAAATACCCATGTAGCATGACGCATGTAAGAACAGTTTGTAGCGTGTTTTGCTCATGCATTTCTTTGGTTTGCTGCAAACCAATGAAATGCATGGGCCAAACAGACTGCAGCTACTGCCTGATGCTGGCACTGGCCCACAGTGCCTGGCTGTGGCATGACATGTGTATGCACTACAGCTTTGTGTTAGCACAGTTTCTACAACATTACCCTCATGCATGCACGAACATGAGGACAAGGGTTTGCGCATGCTTCAACACATGTTGATGCTAACCACGTGGCATGTGGTGCAAATACCCATGCAACATGACGCATGTAAGAACAGTTTGTAGTGTGTTTTGCTCATGCATTTCTTTGGTTTGCTGCAAACCAATGAAATGCATGGGCCAACAGACTGCAGCTACTGCCTGATGCTGGCACTGGCCCACAGTGCCTGGCTGTGGCATGACCTGTGTATGCACTACGCTTTGTGTTAGCACAATTCCTGCAACATTACCCTCATGCATACACAAACATGAGGACAAAGGTTTGTGCATGCTTCAACACATGTTGATGCTATCCATGTGGCATGTGGTGCAATTACCATGTAGCATGACGCATGTAAGAACAGATTGTAGTGTGTTTTGCTCATGCAATTCTTTGGTTTGCTGCAAACCAATGAAATGCATAGGCCAAACAGACTACAGCCACTGCTTGATACGGGCGCTGGCCCCCCAATGCATGGCTGTGGCATAACATGTATATGGAATATCGATGCAGCCCATGTACTGGCAGAATTCCCGAAACCTTGCCTGCATGGCCCAAAATTAGAATACCACTTGCTTATGCATAGTATACCACTTCCAATGCAGATGGTTTCATGGACTTTTGCGCGAACTCGGCTCTTCGGCCTGTGCACAAACTCCCTCTGCCACGACGGCAGTCTCGGAGCGAACTTGACCATTCGGGCCGCGCACACCGTTCTGCAGCCTGCAAAAAGGGAACCCTCTGCGTATTTCGGGTGGGTCGACCCTCAACAAATTTACGTTTCTCACCTCGCTCGCGACTTTCTGGTGCGTTATGTTGCGTTTGTCAGTTCCGTGGGCTTGAGAAAAAGAGAGAGAGAGAGAGAGCGAGAGAACGCGAGAGAAAGAAGAAGCGACAGAGAAAGACTGAAAGAAAGGGAAAGGGAACGAGAAAGAGACAGATAAAAGGAAGATAAAGAGAACGACCACGAAAAGAGAAAGAGAAAACTACACATTCAGGGAAAGATGAAGAGAAGAGATAAATGAAGAAACTGATATATATATATATATACATACGTATAGAGAGAGAGAGAGAAAGACACAGAGACAGGGACAGATTCAGATAAAGGGAAAGGGAAGAGGAAGAGAAACGTAGCATAAATGATGAATTAAATAACAAAGAGCAAGAACAAAAGAAAGAGGACGACAAAGAGAAAGATGAAAAGAAAGAGGAAGAAACCGAGAAGAAGGAAGAGAAAGAGAAAGACAAGGAGAAAGAGAGACAAGACAGATACAGAGAAAAACAAGGACAACGAGAAAGAGAAAACAAAGGTATATATTGGTGCTGCTGGTTAAGGACGGACACCCCAGATGGCCAACAAACAAAACCCGCGGAGGCAGGGCCCAATTTTCCAATTTCCTGAAGCATTCTTGATTTGTCCGCGGCTGTCCTTTGGGCAGTCCCTCGCCCCCAGCCCTCATGAGGGACTCACTAAATTTCTCATGTCCTCGTGGGGGAACAATTTTTGTTCGAAGGTCGTGAGCGCCCGATGCTCGCCTTAGGCAAAATCTTCAAGACCACCGTCTCCTTTGGCAGCCGCACACTGAATGGGCGAGGTTCCGTGCGACTTTTTCAATGGACCGTTTATTCCAATTTTGAGAAACCCCCACATAAACCATGGCAGTTTCCCCGTTCCCAAAAACCCTTTGTCTTGGTTTCCCTGGAGCCGACCAACAGGGGTCCATCATTTTCAGACCCCGCCCCAAAAAAATGTCGCAGGTCCATGGGTTTTCCCGCGTTTTCGCCAATCAAAGCCTGGGAAGGCTCACAGTCCCAGACCTTGGCCGACAGTCCCATTGGCCGAATTTTAGGCCTTCTTGACACATGGGTGTCCTTTTGGGTTGGTTTGCTTAAACAACAGAGGGTCCTGGTTTACTTGGTGGCTCAATCATCTACCAGGGCCATCTATTTTCCAAAAAGGACACCTATGAATATACCAGTTCAGTGAGGTTTTGCCTCAGGTGTCAACAGCCTCTTGGAGATGCCCTGCACCATGAGTGCGGAGCCCTGGCGACCGACGCTTTGGGACGTTCTGAGAGACTGGGGTGGTGAGGCCATGCCTCCATCCCGGCGGAGAAGAGGACGCTGCCCGCGGACTTGATTAGGCGCGGATGGGGAAAGGAGATAGGTGGACATGATCCGCGGGGATTTATGTTCACCACTTTGGAGCTTCATAGCCTAGATGATTGGGAAGCCACCGCGAGAATGAACAGACACCCGCTGGAAAATTCGTCTTGACATGGCTTTGGGCCCATTCTGCCGTGGGCTTCTCGGAGCGAGAGAGCGACGACTGAGAGCGGGTGGCGGTGTGCGCCATGCGCGCCTTTGACCGCGAGGTGTATTTTCTGTTGGGTTGATGTTGCAAGGGGACTCATGTTGGGCCGGGATGATAAGAGAGGAAGCTGACAGGGGTTTGGAAGACTGAAATATACTAAAGTCCTCCTGAAACTTGTCCACTTCCGGGACTGTTGCAAACATCGCAAATGCTGCCCAGAGAGAGATGCAAAAGGTGACAGGGTGTCGACAAATTGGAAGCCACTCCCGATCAACAGTCGAACAGCCCCCGGACGGGGGGGGGGTTTTTCAAGGCGGCTAAGGGAAACTACCCCTTCTGCAAGTTCCTCCCAATCCTGATGATTTGCTTGGCGGTTCCTAGTTCCCGACTTGTTCCAGAGGGATTCATGACATAGCCTAAACCCTAAAGGTGGGGTGGTCCAAAGTTCAACTTAGCCCTGAACTAAGAGAAACAACCCTGAACTTGACCACAATAAAGAAGCGCACCAACCAACAAACAGAAGGTGAGATAAACAAAAACACACCCAAGCCCAAGAACCCCGTCAATCAAACCAGCCAACAACTTTTGGGATATCCAACTTTAAACCTCATGACTCAATGTCAGGCTGTCCGTGGGCATCGAGGATCCTCAGGACCTCATTGCAGACCTTGACCAGGCAATCAAGGCCTTCCAGGGGAGGAATCCCGGCAGTCAGGGGGGTTTTCGCCGGTCGTTTCCGGGCAACAGCCCTGGATCAGTGCCCGAAACAACACGAAATTCACATGATTTGCAATTTTGGTACGTAGTACTACCTGGCACTGGTTTATTTGGGGTTGTGGTACAGCCGCAAAGCCTAAATTTATGGAAGCATGCAACCCAAAATCAATCGGTCCCTCAAAATGTTGGTGTCCTTGTGGGCGAATGCACTCATAATATGAGCCACAACACCCTGTAGTGATCATTTTAGCAAGTTGAACGTCCCCCCTTGCGGAGCATCAGCCATCCAGGGATTTGGGCATGAACCCATGTGACAATTTTCATGGGCTCCCGCCAAAAGAAGGAGAGAGAGAGAGAGAGAGTTATATATATATATATTATATATATATATATAATGTATATAGACAGAGAGAGAGAGAGAGAGAAACCCATCTAATTACAACCAGAAGCCTTTAGGGATTCGTATAGTTTAAAGCCATATAGGTGTGTCTTGTCTTGCGGGGCAGTCCCCAAAATGGCTTGTTTTTTCTCTTGGTTTCCCTTTTAATCACCACTCCAAACGAGGGGTAGCCTCAACAAAAAGACGCAACCAGCAGCCAGAGACACCCGTGAGATGTCCAGGTGGCTGCCGGGGAGCTGACTTCCACCTTCAAGGGCGGCTTCGACAGCGAGTTCCAGGCGCCGCTGGCGGGTGGGGTGACACCGAGCCGAGGGAAAAACGTGACCTTGGTGACATTTTGCAGGCAGCTGTTCCTGAGAAACTCTGGACTGGCCAGTTGACATTTTGCAGGCAGCAGCTCTTGTGATGACTCTTTAGACTTTAACTCTTTGGGATATCAAGTGGTTTTCCACTAAACCCCCGAAAGGTTAAACTTTTTGCGGGATCAACAGCAACCAAGTTACCGGTCAAGCGATGGGTTGGGGTGAAGCCAGTGCGCAAAATGGTCAGGAAGCCAACCCCTAGGGGTTTGGGGATTTGCTGGGTCCCTAAAGAGGGTGTGTGGGTCTCCACCTGGGTTCCAACCAATCCAAACCACCAATTTTCAACAAACTGGTTGCCATGTCCAAGTTTTTGTGCCAAGTCGCACGGAACCCGCATGGAACCCGCAATATCGCACTGGACATGGGCGCCAAGGAGAATACGCAGCCAAATCTCAAACAGGGAGCCAAATAGCCCGGGGTTCGTGTTTACATACGGGGGCTGGTCAACTTCCTGGCCGTGAAACCTTTTTCCATTTAGTGAATATCAAACCTTTTGAGTGGTTTTCCAACGAATGTTCATCCCGTGCATATCGGGCGTTTTGATCAACCGCCATATTTTAGCAATGTCTTTCACCCGTTGGTCGTTGCACTAACCCCTGGCAAGTGGGCACTTTGCGGACTTTTACTCACTCCATTGCCCTCATCTGCAGTTTCTCCCTATTTTCTCAAAGATTCACGCCAGGTTTTAGAACTGTTCTGGTCCATAGTCGGAAAAAGGGTAGGGTTGTGTGGGAACCCGCTTTTTGGATATTGAGTTTTGAGGGTTGGGGCCTGCAACATATTTTGTGAATGTCATGGCACACATACGCACCTCTCCCCCCAACAAAGAGACTCACATGGGGTTGTTGTTGGTCCGCCCACTACGCGCGTCAATGGCGAATGTTCAGTTCCAAACTCCAATCGACGAGAGCTAGCCAAAAGGGTCATGTCAGCAGTGCCTGTGGGACATTGTTTCAACTGGTTTGGCCCAAACGCATTGGTCTAGCGCTGGATCCCCCATTGTTTTCAACCATCTTTCAGAAAACCCGGGGTGTCCCTTGGACAGAATGGTTACATGGTTGGATCCCTAGAGGTGGGCGTATCAAGTGCCTTGTCCCATGCGTTCCGCAACGGATGCATTTGGGCCACTGAAGAAAAAAATACACTTTGAGCTGATTTGGGAACGGATGCCCTTGTAAAGCAGGTGGTGTATGGTTTTTTAGGTGGTTTTGGAAGCATGTTCTCCTTCAACCGGAACCCTGTTTCGTTCGGATCCCCTTTTCATCGCGTCAGGACCTCCCTGTGGTGCCTCGCATTGCAGAGCCCAAGCAGCAGGACGCATTTGGTTGCATGATGGCGACGCCGTGTTTTGTTTGTTTGTTTGCTTGCTTGTTTGTTTGGTTGGTTGGTTAGTTGGTTGGTTGGTTTGGTTTGGTTTGTTTGTTTGGTTTGATTGTTTGGTTTGCTTAGTTTGTTTGTTTGTTTGGTTTGATTTGGTTTGTTTGTTTGGTTTGATTGTTCAATTAGTTTGTCTGTTTGTTTTGTTTGGTTTGTTTTGTTTGGTTTGTTTGTTTGTTTGTTTGTTTGTTTGTTTGTTTGTTTTGTCCTGTTGGTTGGTTGGTTCGTGGGTTGCTTTGCTTGGTTTGCTGCTTGGTTTGTTTCATTTGTTTGGTTGTTTCTTTGGTTATGTGGCTTGTTTGTGTGTTTGTTTGTTTATTTGGTTTGTTTGTGTGTGTGTGTGTGTGTTTGGTTTGGTTTGGTTTGGTTTGGTTTGTTTGCTTGTTGTTGGTTTCTTTTGCTTTGCTTTGCTTTGTTCTTGATTGTTTGTTTGCTGGTTTGTTTTGTGTTGCTTTTGGGGGTGTCACTGGCTGGCTCACTGGCTGGCTCACTGGCTGGCTCACTGGCTGGCTCACTGGCTGGCTCACTGGCTGGATCACTGACCCACTGACTCACTGACTCAACAGGATACAGAAGTGAATGACCGAAGGGACAGAATGGTGAAGGAGTCTTTGTCTACCCGCTCTTCTTCTTCTTTCGTGAGTCTCTGTGAGCAGGATGTCCTTCCTTCATCCATCATGAACCTCTAGAATTTCCTGAAGACAGCTTATGACGATAAATCCTAAGTGAGAGGAAGGACAACGAAAGAAAGCTCTTGAATTATTTGTCTCCCTATTTCTTCATTATTTGCTGTTTTAGGACTTCCCAGCATATAAGGAAAAAACATTAGATGACAAAGATAAAGATAATAAAAATGCAAATAGTAAAGACTAGAAAGATAAATAACCATAAGATGCTTATGAACTGCCACGTGTGGGGAGTAGGAGCATCTCCACTGTTTCAATAAGCACAGGCGAAACCGTGCTTTTTTTGGTGAGGGGAGGGTCCATGTTATTCTGGGAGTTGACGAGTTCTCCAAGAGTGGACTGAGGGGAAAGGACAAACCTACTGCGGATGGGCAAAATCCACTTCGCACCAGTTTGTAGGTGGTTGGTCAACCAGTATCCAATCCGGGTTTCATCCATCCCAGGTGCGGTTTGCGGATGTTGAAACCATCCACAACAGGAAACCAAGCAGTTGGAAGCGGCACCTCACAGGATGATGACATGTCCACGCGAGCTCCGTCGGCACCTCTTCATGCAATCACTCCAGGTGGGGGAGGGTTGATCAGTTGTGCCATGCGCAAAAGACCGGGTCCCTACTAGCATTTTAGACAACCATGGCACAGTCGGAATCAATTGAAACTCGGTCATCTCCTGGGCGACTCGACCTTTTGTCCAGTGATTTTGGCCTTTTCAGAGGTCCTTTGGACTGCCAAAATCTTGGCCCGAATTGGGTTCGCTCCAACCCAATGTGGTCACCCAAATTCGCCGCGCAGCCCCCGATTTCATCGCACTATTTCAGAAGGAGCGGCAAGGGCACTTGAGCCCTTTGAATTGATCTGGTTGGCTTTGGGACGGCAAGGTGAGGCTTCTGAGATTGGAATCTGGAGAGCACTTCTTCCACTGATGTGTTTGCTTTTAATCATGGCACAGTACCATTCCCCGGATCCATTCCTCGCCGGTTGACAAGCCATCCCTGTCAGGTGATGTGCACTCTGAGGCGAGCAGTCTGGATATGCGCAAGGAGAAGAGCTCGGATATTCGAAATGGGTGTGTATTTTGTTTGAAGGCACCCACTTAGATTCGCTAGCGTTGCGCGCCGTGAAACGCCCGCCCCGCACGGGTGCTAGAAGTTGCAGGTGCCATGGTGACAAGACTGGAACTGCGCTTCTGCTAGGCTCTGAGTATCCTCCACAAACTGGATATAAATGCTTAGATGAGTCAAGGCGCCACCCCACCCCTCCGACTACATATCGGAAAATCGCCCCATGTGCACTCATTGCGCAAGGTGTCTTTTGCGAGGCACGCTCCAAAGACTGTGCCAACCTGCCAATCACTGAAGACTTGTGACGACTTGCAGCTTCCCAAAGTGAAGTTTTCTGAGCCAACTTGACGTGCCCAACCCTCAGAGCAGCATGTCCAACAGGAGCTGAATGCAAACTGGATTTGCTTCACGTGTTGAATGCTGAACAGTGGCTCCAGCATTCTTTGGTGAACGCCAGGATCCCTTGGCGACCATTGAACATGAGATTGTGATCAACATGGGTATGTTTGTTGTGAGGCACTGTGGGTCATTCTGAAGGGAGACCAACATGCAACCCATCGTTTTTGGTATTCCCCATTTAGAGACAACGTCATAGATGTGAAACGACTCCGAAGCACGGGCTTGACAAGGGAGACCAGACCAGGAGCGATGCCGATGCGAGCGGAATGCCGAGTTCGCGCATATGCCGGTGGCAATCCCCCTTGCTGCCATTGCAGGCTGGAGATGGTCAGTATGCGGCTAAAGGGCAGAAACCACGGTCTGGAAGACTTAGCGGATGTTTTGAACAACTTGTGAATAACTTGCAGAGCGCATTTACTCGATTGCTTTACGCCAGGATGCGTTGTGTTCCCAATGGTTCAGAGAATTGGCGTGCGCCATTTCCCTGCAGTCTGTGGGCTGGCAGCTCTTCGTCTCCTGAAGTGAGGGCCAAGTTTCTACTCGCGCTTGGAAGATGGGCGCTCCTTCGTTTCAGCGCGGCAAGTAACGGCTTGGCTTCCCCGGTGCGACCAAAACGCCAAGTGACAAGTTCAAGTTGATGGTCATTTGGTATGTTCAAACCCGTGGCTGAGGGGCAGAACGCAGTTCTGCCCAAAAATCGAAGTTCTCCAAAGCCCCAGTTCAAGCGAAGCCGCAATTGATTTCGGAATGATCTCACACCATCCATTTTTTCTAGGGAGCTTTGCAAGGTTTTTGCCATCCATGTGGACGGCCCGATGTTCATCTCACGAAGGTGTGGCCCTGAAAAGTCTGTGGACCGTTGGGCCGACTGGGCCTGCTGTTGCCGGCCCACCAGGCCCACTTGGGTCCAATTGATGCTCATGTCACTCATGGCCGCACGTGTTTGGCAGTTCCTCCTCTAAGGCTCACAATGTCATTGGACTCCACTGACAATTCTGTGAGCACCAGGCTTTGCGTGCTAAAAAGCATTTGCAGTTAGAGCCTCAATCCATGCTCAGGTCTGGAAACCTGTCTGTACATGAGCTGTGTCTTTTGAGACTTCAGCCCAGTTTTGCGATCGATGTCGACTTTACTAAGTCCACTGGCCTTTCGCCTGGTGCACAGCACCTCTGCATTTTCCTGGGGGCTGCATCCAGGTCAGCCCCCTGAGGACAAAGGCTCAGTGGCTCAAGCAGCGTGCTTGCAATCCCAACGTGCGCGACGCACTTGCCAAATCTCTTTCTATTGGGTGTCCGCTGGCAGTTGCCACCTATCATCGCCTAATTAGATAGCCTGCTCAGAAACTGCTAGGCACTTTGGCCGATTTTGGGGGCAACTGCTCAGCGGGAGTTCGGCGGCTAATCATTTGTCTCACCTCATTGATGGGTGAAGTCGGGCTGGAAATCGATTAGTTTCGTTTGAAGCTTAAGCTTTGCTTCCTGGCTTTGCCACACAGGCCTACATGAGAGGTTGGGTGTTTTTCCGTTCGGCAGTTTTTACGCTTTTGTCAGCGCTCCATGGGGGGCCGGCCAGGAGACCCATCATTGTCCAATCCCTGTCGGGTCACCTGACACCCGGATGCCCTTAGATACTGCGAGAATCGTTGAATTCGTCAGCCTGCGGCTTGCTGTGGCCCGCTGAGGTTTGCGTAGGTTCAGCCAAGGTCTCATCGTGCCCTAGATGGGTTGGGAGGGTTGCATCCGTTCTAGGGCTTTGGCGAGGGCCTCATTGAGTGGGCCTGGCAAGCTGCGATAAGTTTGACACAGAAGACTTGGACGCGCCAAGTGCTTGATTACAGACTCCTGCAGCTCATTTTCCTGCCCCAAATATACACGCGAGGGGTACAAACTAGGTAGGTATCGCCATAGAGGGCAGGTTCTCAAGACGTTGGCTTCCAACGATGCTGTGTGTGAGAGAACACTCCTTAGCTTAATCCTGAGCCTCGACAAGTCTTTCCCGTGGTCTAAACTGGTCATGTGCAAGAGTCACCAAACGGAAACCGGCGACTCGGTCTTTTTCCCGAGGGGATCTAGATGGCCCTGGTAAATGGAAAAGCAATCCACGCCAGTGCGAATCTATTTCGGTGTCTGTTTTGAGGCTACCGGTTTTAAAGGAAAAACCACAAGGAAGCCCACCAAAATGGGAGGTCTCCCCAAAGAAGAACACACTCCCAAGCAGGGGAGCGAAAGGAAAGCAAGCAAACTCCATGTTTTGAGAGGCAAAGAGGCATGCTCAAGCCGGTTTGGGTGAAGTGTCTGGCATTTGCAGAAGTCTGAGACTCTTAGAGGCGTTCACCTCGACACTCATTTCGTCCGCAGCGACAGTGGAGTTGAGGCATGTGTCCATAACTATTTTGTGTCATGTCTAATATATATATATATATATATGTATAGAGCGTGATCATACGTACAAATGGAACACAAACACGAAAGTGTCATGCACTCTCCACATGGTTCACTTTCAGAGCTTCCTTCCCGTTTCCCTTTTGCGGAACCCCGAAAAGTGGTCGTTTCCAAGAGAGACCACCGGTAGATTGATAAACTTTTGTTTTAAGGAAATCCCGTGGCCCCTGTTTCTTGAGTGCAACGGGCAAGCCACTTTTTGGCGGACCGGTTGCTATTTTAAGCCGAAACCCAACAGAACCGCGATGTGGACGCGTTGCACCGAACTCCTGATCAAGACTCATCTCGGATGGTCAATGCACGTTCAAATATAGGCATTGGTATACACCTAGATGTAATCTGGGGGGGGGGGGCATGTGGTGCAATCGTCTTCGTGGCTGCATTTTGGCAAACATGTTGATTTGACCCCAACCCTTCGAGGACTCTATAATCAACACAAATCAACATTGCTTCGTTCAGCAGCACTCTTCATCCATATCCTGAGGCGGCAGTTTGAGCATTCTTGCCCTCTGGCAACAAGTGGGGCCTGTTACCAATCAATGCTTTTGAATGCCACTCTCGGCAAATCACGTGAAAGGTACCGTCAAAGGCGAATCTCAGCGGGTTAGAACTCTTTTTGGCCCGCTTAAGCGCAACATTCGGCGACTCTCAGTGACACTCGTCAGCGTTGCTTTGAGCGACACTTTGCGCACCTGAGCAAGCTTCAGCGATGATACAATTTCGCAGCAACATTCCTGATGGCAGTCTCTAAGCGACGCTTGGTTCACACGCGACAGCGCATTCACGTGACGCCGCCTGAGTGCCAGACTCTTGAGCCACGCTCATAGACAAGCAGCAAGCCATGCCGTTCTGAGCTCTCAGCAGCTGAGGATGCTTTTGTACGACTGGAGTTTTTTTGTGTTGCTTGACGCCAGATATCGCAAAGAGTCCCGTTTAGTGAAAAAAATGGGTCTGGGTGGGACTTGGACTTGTTAGTAGTCGACTGAGTATTGCCAATCCTTAGTTGAGTATTGCCCAAACTTACTCTCAGATTCCCAGTACATAACTTGACTGCTATTGGGTTGGATCTTTAGACTTCAACTTTGTGGGAAATCAAGGAATTTTCCACTAAGCCCCCCAAAAAGTCAAACTTTTTGCAGGGGGGTCAACAGCAACCAAGTTAATCTAGCATTGCCAATTTGAGTTCTACTTGTAGCCTAAGCCAGAAAAGTGGAGACTTCCACTTTGTTTGCTTGCTTTTTGTTTGCTTCTTTCTTTCTTTCTTTTTTTTTGGGGGGGGGGCTGCAAACACTTTCTATTATTGCGACCCTCGAAACAGTCGCAGGATTGAAAAGTAGGAAACAAACTGTCTGCCATAGCGACTACAGATAGCGGTCGCCGCAGTACAGGACTCCATACGATGTCCCTTGCGCTGCTCTAGCCTTCTTCGAAGCCTAGATGCAAGAGCAACGCCTTTCTCGCTTGTGCGCAACTCGCAGCAACCAGCGACGGTGAGAGGAAGCCAACTACATGCCAAACGAAGGGATGATTGTATATTGACATGAGTCTAATCCGTAGCACGCACAGGGTCGACTGCACCAATGTCAACCTAAGTTGAATAAATGGGGGTGTATTAATAAATTTTTCGGCCACCGGACCCGCTTTCTCACCCAATGCTAAATTAAGAAGGGGCTAATTCAAAAGTTAATTGCATACATACAAGACCGCCCCCCCAAGTCGACCCGCCAAAGCACAACATTAATAAACCACCAAACAACTCCCATTAATAAAATTCCCCGAAACGCGGGGGCGAGCCAAACATTTTTTTGTCTATCAGAGAGCCAACCAGTCCAAAATGATTCAAAAGTAAGCAGGTAGCGTGCAGAAGTTGATGGCACAGAGACACATGCAACAAGTGTGCAGCGCACCAGGCAAGGTAATTATATAACTGGAACCTTCAAAGGCTCCCCGGCAGACCTCAGATCTCCACAAAACATACATGCCCGGAAAGTGCGGCTTTAAAATGAAGTCTCTTTACAAATGTCCCTGGGCTCCAACGTGAGGTACCCCACACGAGCTCCCCAAACCCGCATTAGTAAAAGGGTTCACATTAATAAACACCCCAAAGCGACCCCTAGGAAGAACTAGGTATTGGTACTGCTACAAGTACTACTAGTACTACTAGTAAGTACTTGAAGCAGTACTACGAGTACTCGTTGTACTAGAAGTAGTACTACAAGTACTAGAAGCAGTACTACAAGTACTCTAGAAGTAGTACTACAAGTACTACAAGTACTACAAGTACTACAAGTACTACAAGTACTACAAGTACTACTAGTACTACTACAAGTATTACAATTGCTAGAAGCAGTACTACTACAGCCACTACCACAAGTACTACAAATACTAGAAGCAGCACAAGTACTACTACAAGTACTACAGCCACTACTACAAGTACTACAAGTACTAGAAGCAGTACTACAAGGACTACTACAGGTACTACAGCTACTACTACAAGTACTACAAGTACTAGAAGCAATATTACAAGTGCAATTGATTTTTATTACGGTACTTTGCCCAAAAAAAAGTAAGACAAAAGAACAGTTGAGGGGGGGGAACCGTTTACTAATATGCAGTCGACATTACCGTGCGGAAGGCACTAAGTTTGCTGAAAAACGAAGCCCTATCTCAGCCGCCACATGGAAACCGCTTTGATCGTATCAGCCCGGCAGGGAGGCCGAGGCTTACCGCGCGAAACATTAGCAGGCATGCGATCCGCAGAGATCGAACAGCAACATGACCTGCTGGCAACCGCTAAAACTAAGAATCGCAAGCCAGGAAGCCGCAGAGCAACAGCTTCTCACCTGGCTTGTTCGGATGCTTGCAGACCCCTGCGAATGCGATGCAAACGTGTGATGTTCAGACCCCCTTTGAAAAGGGATCATTTTCTGCGCATGGAGTTGGGGGAGGGGGGGTGACCCCCGCAATTTCGTGTGTAGCTTCATTTGGACTACTGGAGGTCCCTGTGCATTGAGCCACTCAGCGACTCCGCTGCGCTCGGCAGCCGGAGGATCAGATTCGCGGTGTCGAAGTCACTCCGAGGAGTGCTTTGTGGCAACGTGCCCTGGGCTGATGAACAGCGGTTTGCCCTGGGGAAAATCGTTTTGCAACGTTTTGCACTCGGCGGGTGGACGCGGTCCTGCGCCAGACTCCAGGTTTGCGCTCGTGCTCTTTAACTCTTACATCCGACGAAGCATTTTTGGCAGTGACGCAAGTGGCGCAAAAAAGAAGCATTGCGTGACGCCCAATAGTTGCAGCTGATTGCTCTCCAAGTTTCTACTCCTTTCTATTCATAGCTATCCTGGTTGGGTCAGTTATTGAGTCATTTTGGTTAAAAGTGGCACTGGTTTCAGCTTGATTTGGACCACTCAATGCCATGTTGTATATTTCGCAGTACGCACGGCACACCGGCTGTCGGCAAGACCTGTGAGATGGTTGACTCGGTCCCCCAGCTAGGTGCCCTTTTCCCTCTTTTTTGGGGTTTAGGGTTCCCCTACTAAAATAGACTTCAGAGAAAAAAAGGACAAAAACAGGGGTACTCTAATTCGAACCTCGCTACCGGAGGACCCCAGTGGATGTCGTTCGCAGACCGCACGGCCCATGGGAAAAACATCTCCAGTCCTCTCGGCCAGGGCGCAGAGCTGGCCAAGCAGCGGGTGCACGAGATGGCGGCGCAGAAGAAGAAGTCGGCCGGATGTTTGTTTTTCTTTTTCCCGGAACATCGGAAGGAGGGCGAATGAGTGTTCTCGGCCAATCGGACAGAGGGCGAATTTGCGTGTCCTTGGTAGACCTCCAGAAGGTCAAAATCAACAAAGGGGAAACTTTCCCATGGCCGTGGACTGTACAGCTTTAGGACCAGTGGGGGATCGCCCACTGAAACCATGTGCAAAAAGACGTTCTGTGATTGGCCACGGGAATCCCCATTCAAGTGAGAAGCTGGTCACGGAGATGGAACTCCCAATTGGGCATCACAGAAAGGTGAATTTGGACAACATGGCCGGACTGGAGTCGTTTTTTTGAGTTTGCCGTCTTTTTGGGTGGAACACATGAGGTCTATCAAAAACCCCTAAGTGCAGACTTATGGAAGATGTGCTTGTTGAACGCGGCAATTTGTTCTTTGTGCGACTGAAAACCAACAGGAAACTGCAGATTGACACAGTCGGACTTTGTTTCTGGAGGTGGAGGTTCTGGAGGTCTGCATTCAAGCAGTTGAGTTTTCGTTCTTTTCACCCCTTGCTCTGTGTCACTGGCTATGTCCGGGGGGGGGGGGTCAGGGTCTATTTGAGAAGGATCACTGGCAAGAATCGGTTGGAGTTTTGAGTGACTGGAGTGATTCAAAGGGTAGGCCAAGGAGCCCTGGACGAAGCCCACGCGGAAACTTAAGTATCAAACTGGCAAGGCAATGTACGCTCAGCCGGCACTAAGACCTGTGGCTCATGCGCACACATGGATCCAGAACATTCAGTCAAGTGGGTTCCCTCCCAATTCACTTCCGCGATAGCCAAATCCAAACGCCAAGGAAGGAGGCTGTCTGCTTTGGAAGGTACCCTTAGGCCGGACAAAAAAGGGGTCAAGAGAGATGACCACATGGGTGTTTCTAAAGATGGGCCCTTTTGCTTGGTATCCGAAGGGAAACCCGAAGGAAAGCCTTTTTGGGGCAGCCCTTCTGTGGAATCCAATCCGTTTTGCCGCACTTAGTGCTTCTATGGCGTGTGAGCCATGTGTCGCAGGGGAGGTTTTAGTTTCCTTTCGGTTTCCGTTTGAAACTGTGCAAAATGGGTACCAACAACAGACACATGGCTCCAGGGGAACCTTCCCCATTCTTTCCAGGGATCCTTCTTTCTAGAAAACCTCCGGAAACCCAGGGAAAAACAGATCCGGTGTTTGCAAAAAACAATGCTTGAAAAGAATGGAAACGGAATCAAACCCAAGAAGTTCTGGGGAATCACTCACTGTCGAACTCAGAGTGCGATTGCTTCTACCAATATTATAATTCACCCAGACCCTTGGCTTTCTTGCCAAGCGGCCCGTTGAGGCCATGGTGGAAGATGACCAGGAGCTCGACCAAGCAGCGCCCTACCGAATCGTGGCTGAGGACCGGCGGACGGATGCGAGAGCAACGCGTAACGTGCTCGCTCTCAGAGCGCCCGTTTTTGCGCGGAGGAGTGGAACTGAATGTTACCCTCCTGTCCACTACTAGGTCCCCCAGCGATTGGTGCCCTCTTAGGGTTTCTTTTTTGGGGAGGGTTTCCCTACCAAAATAGACTACAGAAAAAAAATCCAAAAAAGAAACAAAAAAACGGGTACCCTTATGCTAACCTCTCTACTGGAGGACCTAACATGGAGCCTGCCAGATCCACTTTAAAGTTCCAGGACCCGGACAGGAGAACACCCAGTATCATGGAAGCAGATAGGCTTTTGGAAGATGAGCATTCAAAAGACTCCTTGTCCACTTCCATGATTGGACAAAGAGTAACCAGTTCTGACAGTTTCTACTCCTGACCAGAAACACCAGTGGGGGAATTGCGGGGGCCCACCATGAACTAGTGCAACTGTCACCGAATTCTTCAAGCGTTGGCCAGAAGTGAAACTACCGGAAATAGAAGTATGAAGGTCCTTAGATGTTTGCAATGGGTCGAAGTCCTACCCTACACCAGGCAGTTCCCCCTGCGCCGCTGCAGGAGACACAGATGACAGACCTCTCAAAGATTTGCGGCTTCCATGTTTATTCATTTCACTGGATACCTTCTCAGCCCTGCCGTCACTGCTCAAGACACGTTTGTCCCAAGTCCTTTCCGTTATGAGCCACGGTCAATATTTACTGATCTACTGCAGAGGGGATGTCGTCGGGTACACTCACCAAATTAACAAGAATTACTATTGCCTGTGATTGCTCTGAGTGCTTGTGTCACAATTTGTCCTTCCAGTTTCTTATCATGCACACAGCTGACCCGAGGGGATTACAGAGACTTGTCTATCTGACTCTCCGGCGCAATGCTGTCTCCATGGTACCACAGCCTGCCTTCGCGCATCGCATTCTCCACTCCATCCGCCTCCGCCTCCACTGCATCCAAGCCGAGTACCAACATCGCCAGTGGCCGTGGCTGGGCCGCGTCAGCCGTGTGTGCCTATGCTGTGCGCCGAGTGTCCAGCCGCGCTTCCGCCGAGACTCCGGCAAGTCGAGAGCCATCGCTGGCGAGGCTGCTGGCCTTTTGGTTCGGCGATGAGATGCTAAGCGAGCCGAAGCGGCTGAACGAGGTGGACTACCTGCGCGGAAGGACGAAGATGTGGTACAGCAGCAACCCCCAGCAGGACGAAGCTGCCCGCAGGTACGTGCCGCTCCTGCGATCAGAGTACGAGGCGCTGAGTGAAGCGCCGCTGCAAAGCCGCGAGGAGCCGAAGCAGCTGCAGAACTTGGCGAGAGTAGTCCTCTTTGACCAAATCCCTCGCAACTCTTTCCGAGGAGAAGCAGAGGCATTCTACTACGACGAGGCAGCGTGCAAGGTCAGCGACGCTCTCATTGAGAGTGGCTTTTCCGATCGCTGCTCTGCCGCGGAATTGCTAAGTCTTGTCCAGCCTTTGGTGCATGCCGAGAGTTCGGATGCATCTTTAGGCATGCTTGCGATACAAATTCTGCAGCAGAACATGAAGCGATTGCCAGATGAAGCTTCAAAGGTTCTGTTTCAGGCGCCCTGGCTGCCTAACGCAACGCCAGAGTCGCTTGTACTGTCACAACACTGACGCCAATCAAGTTGTTGAAACGGCCTTAGTTTACTCATTGGAATTGACTGACCAATATGCAACTGATCAATAGCGGACGCACATGCATTCCCTGAGCCTAATACCAAGATGTTGCCACGTGCAAGCAGCTGAGGCAATTCTTTCTCATGATGCTCACTGCAAAGTGCTGCGTCGTTTCGGCCGCTATCCACATCGCAATGCCGCCTTGGGGCGTGAAAGCACGCAGGAGGACGCTCCTCTCTTTGCTTCGCCATGGCTTGTGAACCTGCTGCATCGCTGTGTTGCTCCTTCAGATTTCTTTTAAAAAAATGGCTTGGGCCCTTGCCGGGTCCAAAAGAAGCAACTGGAGCAACGGAGTTTTTTTGTATCATTCTCAGTGGGATCTGCAACCGTGGCCGAGTTCCCTTGGATAAACCGGGGCCAAGTGACCGGTTGCCCCCTGGCAGGAGCTGGCCTGGCTGGAATCGGACGCCCCTGGCTGGGCCAGAAGCCAGCAAGCGGCAACGGCGCCAAAAAAGAAAAGCCGGGCGCAGGGAGGAGGCTGTCACTACGAGGGGACCGGATGATCCCGATGAACCCCAAGCTACAGATCAGCTAAGTCCACGAAGAAACCGATCCAAGAGACCCTCAGAAGAACGGGGCGAAGATTCCACATGGCGAGCACTATAGTATGATCTTCCCATGTCCCTTTAGGAAAGCCGTGATTTTGACTGTAGCCGTCCTTTGGAAAATAAGTCATATAGTATTATAGTATGGCTATGGTTGCTAAGAGTCGGAACCACCTCAAATGTGGTTGATGGATAAATCCCCACCAAATCGTGATGTCCAAGTTTCAGGGATCCCTAATCAAGCATAAGCACTGTGTGTGTGTGTGTGTGTGTGTGTGTGTGTGTGTGTGTGTGTGTGTGTGTGTGTGTGTGTGTGTGTGTGTGTGTGTGTGTGTGTGTGTGTGTGTGTGTGTGTGTGTGTGTGTGTGTGTGTGTGTGTGTGTGTGTGTGTGTGTGTGTGTGTGTGTGTGTGTGTGTGTGTGTGTGTGTGTGTGTGTGTGTGTGTGTGTGTGTGTGTGTGTGTGTGTGTGTGTGTGTGTGTGTGTGTGTGTGTGTGTGTGTGTGTGTGTGTGTGTGTGTGTGTGTGTGTGTGTGTGTGTGTGTGTGTGTGTGTGTGTGTGTGTCGGGGACTCTTTTTTTTCGTCTTTTTTAACGGACATTAAAAGAACACCCACCTCTTTTGGGGGGGTCCAACTTTAAAGAAGGTTGGCACAGCCCATCTTTGGTCCGGCGCCGTTCCTTCGGGGGCTTCCGCCCATTGAAACTCCGTCGCTTCCAGGACGGCACGCTGCACAGCAAGTCCTTCGCCCACACGGACAAGGGCATGCCCCACCCCCAGCGCCAATACGAGTTGGCCGGCGAAACCGTGGCGACGAAACAAAAAGAAACACCAAAACAGCAGGGGGCTGTTCATGAAAGCCGGCAGCCCGAAAACTCCAAAAGAAGTTGGAAGGTTCGCAAGTTGGTCTGGCGGTTTTTGTGGCTAGAGGCAAGTGTAATGTGTATCCTAGCACGTGGGAGCGGGTGTTTTGCTGAAGAGATGTGCACGTGGCTCCTCGAGGTTCTCCCCGGCTTGAGGTACTTCATGGGAATGACACTCATGAACTTCAAGTCCGCGCGGAACTCAGCTCCGGCGTCGCTGTTTTCTTTGCATGTGTGTTGTAGCAGCTCGGTTTGTTTGGCTCGGTCCATTTTGTTGTGGGTCGCTGTAAAAACAAAGGGTGTGTTTTTTGCCGATATTAGCCAAGGGATGTGAAAGAAAATTGCTCAGAAGCAAGATTGCCTTCCTTTCGGTTTGCCATTTACACCAAACCCCAAGCAAGGGTAGCCTTAAACATGGTTTTGGGCTTTTCTTCAGCGTAGAAGCTGAGGCACCGTCCAACCAACCCTGGGTCGAGCTCAGGCGGGATCGCTCGGGACGTTGACTGCTTGCAATGGACCTAGCTGCACCTGGATGGCAGTCACCAACCATGTAACAAGGAACCAGCCTTAACCCTCCATACCCTCGCGCATTTCATTTTTTTGGTTATGGAGGACCGCTTTGGAGTCCACAAGGAGTAGTGGGCCTGTTGGAAGTAAAGGGTCCTGGCCCTGGCTTTCTCGCCCGGCGCTGGGGTGAGTCGGTGAGTCGGGCGCTGCCCAGAGCCAAGTTACAGCTGGAGATGTGAAACCGAGAGATGGGCGTGGGTCAAAGAAAGGTACAAAGGTACCCAACATGGAGCCCTGGTAAATGGAAACATGGACATTTCAACCTGCGGTCCGATTCCTGGTGGCCTAATTTTGGCCCATAACCCATATGTTTTGGGTCAATCGCCTTGGCAGATTCCTTTTTGATTTGGGACTCTTTTGCTTCGGACTATGGAAGTAGATCGTTTTTTGGCACTACAGTACCGCAATAGCCAAATTGCTGCAACCCGCGGAGAAAGCGGCTTTCTAGCAAGTCACTGGCATGCCCAGCTGAATTGCCAAACAAGATGTGCAACAGATCTTGAGAGCAATGTCTGGATGTGCCGTTTCTGAATTTCCCTTCTTCTTCTTCTTCTTCTTCTTCTCCTTGTTGGTCCTTTTTAGTACTCCTTTAGTATCTGTGATTAGCCATGATTCATTCCATCAACAGGGATGTCGCGGTAGTGACTGACCTGTGATGTTTGGCTCAAGTTTGCGGGTCCGTCGCGCCTCGGATGAGCGTCGCCAGGTCCCCGCGTCGATCACCTTCGTGTCGGTGGAGAAAGAGACATCGGCCCGGGGCAGATTGGTGGGGTCCGCCCGTGCGGTTCATCGTCGATCAAGGTTGCGGGTACTTGTTTACTTGTTTGGGATTTTCCCTTTTGGTTATTGTTCTCTGGTGTGTGGGAAACCCTGATCTTTGGGACCGGGGATTGGTTTGCTTTTGGGGAACCTTTCTTTTGTGGCTTGTTTACCCCAACTTACCCATGCCTGGGCACAGGCTCGTGCCCGAATCACAGGTTATCAGCCGTAGGACTTTCCTACGCGCTTGAGACCATCAACTACAAGCTCTATGTCGACCCCACGATCTCGAAGGAGTGTCGTGGATGAGGAGGCCATCCTAGGGGGCCTCCGCTCAGGTGAGGACCTACCGGACTACGACTACGAGGATTTCGAAGCAGGTTCGACAGGTCAGGATCGCAGGGGTGAAGATCCCGGTAGGGACACACCCAGGAGCCGTGGCAGGTACACCGACGATGGAGACGATCGCATTTTCCGTCAGGCCACCGATGATGAGCAGACACGAAGGGTTCGCTCCGATAGGAGCGGCTCTGAATCAGGTCACAGGCGCGGACAGTTCGACTTCATCAGTATGGCGATGAACATGGCCCGCCCTCATTCGGACGACCCGGAGGCCATGCCGACCCGAACCCCGAGATCTCTTGTTCCAGGTGAATCGCAGGTCTCGGATGAGTTTGAGGGCAGGCCGCAAGGACCAGGGACTATGGTTTTGGCTCCGAGAGATATCTCGGGTCGATCCACTGGTTCTCAAAATCCAGGTCAGTTTGATGAGCGCGAGGAGAGGAAATTCACGGGCTTCGGATACGATGCTCTGTTGAAATCAACCGCAGGCTGGGGCAGTAGCGCAAAGCAGGAGTCTGATGCCGATAGGCCCAACCCTGTTGCTGCCGAGTTTGAGTTTGATAATGATGAAGATTATGCCGCATTTGCGGATCGTCGTGATGAAGAGGAGGACCAATCACGCCGAAATGCTAGGATCCGTGATGCTGCGAGGCCCAGGAGCCTCTCTCGTGGAGCCGCCAGGGACCTTCGTGTTGACAGGGACGCCCGAAGCGAGAGAGAGAGAGCCAGGGATAGTCGGGAAGTTCTTCGGGGATTGGAGGCCATCCATGATATTTAATAGCTGGCCGATAGGTCCCCCAGCGATTGTGGTGATACCCCGAATGTTCCCCCTTTTCCCAACATTACCTTTGGAGGTCCGTTGAATCAGAGAGATGAGAACTCGAACCAGGTTACTGGTTCGCCGAGGGTCACTGAGCGGGCTGCCGATGTCGTTAGGACAGGTGCCCGAGATGGTCGGCTTGCCGATGCACTCGGAATCGAGGATCGTCCGTCGATCGCTAGCCCGTTAGGGCGAGATACCAGTGACCTTGAAACGCTGAGGTCTAGCAACGAGTTCACACCTCAATGGGGTTCGACCGCCAGGGAACGTAGTGCTTCTGCGAAGAGGCCGTCACCCCTCGCCATTGAGACCGATAGGTCAAAGGCGAGGAGGGCTAGCCCCTCACCAATGGGCTCAACTCCGCAGGATGAGGAGATGCCTGATCCTGCTGATGTTCACATTCACTCTACTCCTGAGTCTCGTGCATCCAACATTGATCCCCGATCTGGCGATAGCCGGAGAAGGGGATCTACCCCAGGATTGATGATTGTCCTGTAGGCGACCCCAGAAGACATGCCGGGGCTAGTGGGGCTCCTGAGAGGATCGAGATATCGACTCCTCCTGCCCTCAGATCCCAGTCTTCCGGCGAGTCAGGTGGCGCTAGGGCAAAGGAGGTGTTTGATTTGCACATCCAGGAGATGCTCGAGAGGGGTGAGGTTTCTGGCTCAGTCGCGAAGGCGTTCCATATTTTTGCTGACCAAATCAGGTTACTGAACGGTCAGGTGAGTTCCATGCGAAGGGAATGGAGCGACGAGAGTCGACAGACGAAGGACAAGGTTGATCGCCTGGCAGCTGAGATTGCGACTCAATCTGATGCCGGTAGAATGCGAATGATAGTTCAACGGTTTGCCAAGGAAGTTATTCCTGACAGCAAAGCTATTGTGAGGCAAGCCATCGATGAACAGGCTGAAATCGTGGATCAGAGGATCAATTTGCTTTCTCACGAAATCCATGAATCTGTAAAGGACAATGAGATCGCAATGGTCAGATTATTCAGATGGTTAAGGAGAATCGTGCGGCCACCCATAGGAGCCATGCTGCTTCTGAGGATGAGATCCTTAAGGACTTGGACAAGCTCGAGGGACGGATGTTCTCGGTAGAGAAAACCGTTGGGATGCGGACGCCAGCAGGTGAATGGAATTTAAATCCTGCTGCGCAACCGCCCGATAGGGCTAGCAGCAGCGGGGCAAACGCGAGTTTCAGGGAGTTAAACCTGAAGCTCGAGAAGGCTCTTCTTGAACACGAGAAGTTTGCTAAGTGGGCCTCCGAATCTATTAGTGGCATTAATGAAGAACAAACCATTCTTGCTAATCGGATGTCGAGGCTGCAAAGTGGGAGGGGGTCACAGGCGATCGATAGATCATCAGGGCCTGTATCCCCGCAGGACTGGCATGAGGCAATTGACGAAGTCAATCGAAAAGTCCAGGATCTATCTCGCGGAGTTCAACGCCACCATGGGGATCATGACGATGTCCTTGCGAGGTTTGAAACCTTGAAGTCCCGTGTCGAGCAGTACGAAGCGAGCTCGGGGATTCTGAATCAAGTTCTTGATGACATCAGAAGGCAGATCCGCAGTCTCCCTGCGAACAGTGATCAAGCGCGGTCTGCCGTTAGGCGTGAACTCGATTCATTTCGGAGCACGCTTGAAGGCGCAATGCGGAGACTCACTACTACCGAGAGTAACATACGTACTCTTAATGGAATGAACAACAGGATCATGGCTCAGCTTACTGATATTGAAGGTCATGTTGATGAGGCTGCTGACATCATTCAGGGTGTTCAAGATAATCAGATGAATCCTCAACAACCCAGAGAGAGACGGAACGTTGGATACAACGCTTTTGCGGGGCAGGGACATAGAATCAGGTCTCCGGCGCCCACTCGGAGAAGGTAACGGTCGGGGTACTGGCCTTCCGGTGAGACCGGGCGGAGGTGTTGATTTGGCTGATCATGTTTTGCCAGATGTGCCCGGTAGGGTCGATCCTTCTCATGCAGGCAGGCATCCCATTCATCCCGATAGGGAGAGGGCTGACAGCAGAAGCAGGAGCTCGGGGACTGCCTGACAGGTCGCATTCACCGCCAGGGCGTGCCGAGGGATGGCCCCCGCGCGCGCGCAAGGGGGGACATTTCTGTTTCTCCCAACAGGGATGTGGGTAGGAATAGGAGCCCGAGGCCTGCTGCCGTCCCCGATAGGGGAGTGAGGTCCGGAGTCGGCAATCGAGGGGGGAAAGGCCAATCTGCGATAGCGGGAGCATCTCTCCGAACCTGGATAGGCCGATCCGCGATAGCGGGAGCGTCTCTCCGAACCCAGACCGTCATCCAGGAGGTGGTAGGGGTAATGGGGCCCATGCCGACATCCAGAGTCCCGGCGATAGCTGGAGGACTCCTGGGAGTAGGGCTCGTGCCGATATCCAGAGTCCCGGCGATAGCTGGAGGACCCCTGGAACTCCATCTGATCGTGGACAGGCCTCGGCACCGACCGCAAGGCGAGCTCCCGGTACCGGTGGCCCAGGTGCGCCAAAGATCTGTGCTCTCGATGAACCCAACGACCGTAGGCACCCGGACGCTGAATTCTCATGTGTTACGTGCAATCGTGAGTTTTGCAGGCTTTGCCGGGGCGACGATGGGGACTGTTGCAATTGTCACTTCTTGAAGATGAAATGCTGGGCGTGTCATAAAAGTGCCCAGGAGGTCCCCATGTATTCCTGCACGGAGTGTGCGAACCACATCTGCGAGGATCACAGTCATTTTGGCAATGATGGCCTCGAGCGATGTGCGCGTTGTAATATTCGGCATGAACGCGCTGCAGCTGGACCGCCCCCTCCTCCCCCTCCTGGGGGAGGAGGTGGGCAAGGCGGACCACCCGGCCAAGGTGGGGGCGGAAGTGGTGGTCATGGACGGTCCATTTCCACCACCAGGTCCTGGACATCCCGGCGGAGGCCAAGGTCTCGCTGGACCTCCTGGAGGCCCGAGTGGAGGGGCTCCTACCGGGGGTTACCCTGGTGGAGCACCTGGGTCCTATGGTAGTGCTGCTGACACTCATGGAGCTGGAGTGTGGTTCCAGTTTCTATGGTCCTGCCTACGGAGGTGGCGTTAGCCACCAAGGGGTTGGTGCTGGCGTTAGTCAGCCCAACGCTGCCGCAGGCTACCCCTCGAGTGTTGCGAGCGGTGGTAACCTTGGGCCAGGTCTTAGCCTTGGCTACAGCGTAAATGGGGCCGTTAGATGGTGGTCTTCTCCCTGAAGCCTTGAGGGGAGATGATGGACGGGACAGGTGCACTAAGTGTAGCAGGATCCCTGAGCCTGGTTTCCCTCTTGTTCCTTGCGTTGGTTGTGGAATGAGGGCGTGTGAAGTTTGCTGCCCTATGCCTGCTAAACTGTGTGAAAGTTGCAGGATTACCTCATGTACCCTGATAGGGGCTCTGATTTCCACTGTTGTCGATAAGGATCGATTCCATCATAAGTGCAACACGATCGTGCTACCTGCTGAGCCGACAGCTGATAAGCTGCGGGAGTGGCTTTCCGAGATAAAGGAAAGGGTCAGGAATGCCTTCAGCTTTGATTCTGACTACGCGTTAGCGTGGATTTCAGAGACTGAGAGGCTTGACTATGATGCTCTTGGCGGACCCTGCAAGTACCCGATTTTGGATTCCAACTTCACGAGTGCTATCAGGGAGTGTATCAAGACCAGGGCTGTTAGGGACAAGATGAATCGCCTGACCGAAGCCGCTCAGAATATGAATCCTCCCCAGGGTATCAAGGGGAGACAGATCTTGAAGCTTCTGCTGAACCACCTGCAGACTGGGGTCGAGGACGACCAGACCTTCAAGATTGCCGAGTTGACCAGTCTCAAGTGTCGGCAAACAGGTCACTCCGACGATGAAGCTAGGCTCCGGAGTTATCTGAGCACCTGGGACAATCTCATTTCTGGGATCAGGAAGAAGATCGATGATGGGGTACTATTAGCTGTGTTCATTGAGAACGTTCGTCATCTACGCTGTATGCGGCCTGACATCGAGAGGTGGGATCGCGATGTGACCGTTAGGTCTTTCGCGTGGCTTTATAAGGCTTGTCAGGACTGTGTTGACAGTTGAGCGATGGCAGAAGCGACAGAACACGCTTCAGATGTACCAGACTTTTCATGAGCAGAGGTCACGATCAGGCTCTCACTCCCGTGAGAGGGATCGGCATCCTGGCGCTCCTGGTGTTGTGCGGAGGTACGATCCACTTGCCAGGAAGAGTGATCCGAGCCCTTCAAGGTCCGTTAGGTCCGGAAGGGATGGGAAGCCCGACGGGAAGCCAAGATCATCTTCGCCCGGAAGAAGCAGTCAGAGGGACAGAGCTTCTCCTGGAAGAGGCAGTCAGAGGGACAAGCGCACGCCGTCTCCCAAGTCGCCGAGAAGACAGTCCCCCGCTGGGCCTGCTGATCGGGTATGCTGGGAGTATACGAAGACAGGGAAGTGTCAGTATGGCCGGGAATGCAGGTTCGAGCACGACAAGAGCCCAAGGAACCCCGCTGCGCCCTCTACGCCGAGGACTGGCGACAGGCCCGTTAGGGACAAGCCCATGTTTTTCGGGTACTGCTACGACTGGATGTGTGGCAAGTGCACAGCTCAGCCGTGCAAGTACCTGCATCAGAAGCCACCACCAGGTACGAAGCCTATCACGCCTCGTGCTACTGCTGGTCCGGTTGTTGAGGATGAAGAAGGGGATACCCCTAGGTCGCCCACGCCCAGTCCTCCCGATAGGGAGGCGAGGCGTCTCGACAGCCCCGCTCAAGGATTGACGGATTTTTAGGGGCGGGCCGTTACCCTGAGGCCAACCGTGTTGTTGTGGCGTGTCCAGCTATGTGGGCTGTTGCCCCAGCTACCGGTGGGTCTGCACCGGGTTGCCTCCCTCCTTGCGTTAGCAGTTGGGAGAAAAGTGAGCACGGCGCGTTGTTCTTCTCCGGTACTACTGGTGGAGGTCCTAAATGGGACCAAGTCATTTGGAGAAGGACCGTTGACGCGAATGGGACCGTGATCGAGGATATCGGGGTGAACTTCAGTGATCGCCGAGCGACCTTGTTCAGGAGACTCCCAAGACGAAGTGATACCAAGACGACGTTTTGGTACTGCGATGATGCGGAGGTTGTACTGTCCTGGAGGAACAAGTACTTCCCGAAGGGCTCCGATAGGGAACCTCTCAGGGTCGAGATTCCTGATCTCCCTGATGTGTTTGTTGTCTCAATTGAGAATGACAATACGGGCAGGGTCGTGAATCGTTGCCGAGAGGCTGGATACAGCCATCCAAATGCGATTAAGTTCCCATCTCGCAAGAGAATTGCTAGGGAGGTTCAAAGTGCTCTGATAAGAGCAGCGGCTGTTCACGCCCAAGTGCTCTTAGACAATGACGAAGACATCGACACCAACCCTGGGGATGTGCGGGGACATCGCGTTGTTCGAAAGCCGAAGTACACTCAGAAGGTTGCTGCACCCGTTGGATACGGCGGGGTGAGGTGGCTGGTAGATACTGGTTGCCCAATGGACCTGGTCGGTCTTGGTGATTTGAAAGGACCCGATAGGGCCCTGATCGCCAAAGGCGGACACACTCACGCGCTGCATACCGCTAACGGGGCGACTCGCACCGCTGGTCGTGTTGATGCTGATGTTGGCAACCTGGACGAGGTGATTGAGGCACACGTCCTTGAGTCCACTCCATCCATCATATCCGTTGGAAAGCGCTGTATGGACATGGGATACTCGTTTGTATGGACTGCAGGTTGCAAGCCTACTCTCACGTGTCCTTCGGGCCGCTCGGTGACATTGGATGTCATTAACAACGTGCCATATCTTCCTCATGGCGACACTCAGTTCGTTTCTCCCACTCTTGATGATGCTGAACCACTTCCTGCTATGCCTGCCCCCGGTGCGGCGTATCAAGGGCTTGAAGCCAGCGAGGTTCCGCCGTGTAGGTCTGAACTCACGGCCAAGAGTGAGCTACAGGACACCTGGCGCACTGAGCGGTCGGGCCATGTTGTGAAGGAGCACCGGCTTCCGCGTAAAGCAAAGTTTGTGCCGACAGGTGATGATTGTCCCGTTGGGGTTGATCGATTGGACAACTACAGGAAAACCGTCGTTCACCGAAATGGGGTTACCCATGAGGTGCTGGTTGATAGTCTATGGGAGTTATCCGAAAGAGATCAGCATGCGATAGCATCTGATGTCCCTTGGACGGGTGAAACGTGGTTTCAGGTCAAGTGCGAGACCGTTGCTCTTCCCGGAAAGGCGGAACAGGGGGGTGAGGGCGATAGCCACTCACCACCTTTTCCTGGCCCGGGGGAAGGGGACGATGGTGACATTGTCGAGATAAACTTTCTCTCCGGACTACGCACAGAGGCTGAGTGGCGGGCAGATGCTAAGACGCTTCGCCATATGCTTACGCATCTCCCGAAGAACCCCTATTGCCCGCACTGCCAGCGTGCGAAAATGGAGAATGTCAAGCTTCGCCGCAAAGGTGGTGCTGCTGCGCATGACGTGGTCAGTTTCGGGGACCTAACCACTGCTGACACGATGGTGTTGCGAGGATTGAAGGATCGAGGCTTTCATGGCGAAGCAGACGCGATAGTGTTCTATGACCTCGCTACTGACTACCTCGAAGTCCTTCCTGTGCAATCCAGATCCCGTAGCAATACGCTGGAGGCATTTCGCAGGTTTGCAGGGGGGCAAACTCTGAAGTTAGTGTACAGCGACCAGGCCCCAGAGCTGAAGAATGCTGTCACTACGCTTGGAGCATTGCACCGACTTTCTACACCGGGCATGCCCAAGACGAATGGCCTGATCGAGAACAAGGTTAAGCTCGTTCTTCATGGGGCACGTGTGCTCCTGCGTCAAGCTGGATTTGAACCTCGATGGTGGCCGTTTGCCGTTAGGCATTTTTCCATGGCAAGGAATATTGAAAATCGCGGTGAGGGATCACCGTGGATGCGACGCCACGGTGACGGGAACTTCAGCGGAGTCATTCTGCCGTTTGGTTGTCTGGTCGACTTCTACCCCATTGCTCCCAAGATTCGCAGGGATAGAAAGGGGGGGGTTCAAAACGCCCAAAACGACTCCAGACATGCTGGAAAGATCGACTCAGAGGACGTTGATGAAGGAGGAGACCACTGGATCGCAAATGAAGATGAGAAGGTTCTCACTCGAGTCCATGTTGAAGCGCGAACCGAGCTCTTTATCCCGACAGGGACGAACTGCCCAGTCAAGATCAAAGACCTTGGCAGGAGGAGGAGCACAGTCCTCAACTATCTCGATGGATCGACTGAATTCATTGTTGATGAAAACTGGCTCCAGGCCGAAAGTGACCGTGGAGGTAACCACGAATGGACTGGAGAAACTCATTTTGACTGTGATTTTGATCAGATCGATGAGGATGAGGCCGAGATCTATGAGAACGAGGAGTACGAACCTGAGTGCAACGACGGACCGGACTTTGTTCCCATTGATGAGGTAGAGGTTGAAGAGACAAGTGTCACCACTGCCCTGCCCGCCGAGAAGAAAGAGCGGGACTTCATCAAGATAGAGGAAGATCCAAAGTTCGCTCCATCGTCTAAGCCAGGCCTATTTTTTGGGCTATCGGTTAGAACCAGGGGGCCTGTGGAAGGGCGACTATCTCGTTGCTGATCTCGAGCACATCCAAAGAGGTCTCAGGAAACCAAGTATACACCAGGTCAAGCGTATCTGGAAGAACCCTGAGGCGTGTTCCCGATGTTGGCATCCTATGATGCTAGGACTCGGACTATTCGGGAGGCGTTAGCTGACCGAAGGGCCGACCTAAAGCCGAGTAAGAAGATCAGGGATGAATTCGATTTTGATGAAGGTCGATTTGATGATCCTGATGATGATGACGATGACCAACAGGACGAGAGGGGCGGTAGCTCTTCCAAGTCTGATGGGGCCATTCAGAGCAAGGCTGTCCAAGGGAGTGGTGACGCGTGCGTCTCAGATTACTGGGAGCGGCACGACGAGGACAGCGCCTGGTATCGCATCCACGTTGAGGTGCGGAAGAAGTTCTTCGGGACGACGAACGAGGACCTTCCTCCAGGTGGTCCTTCGCATGAGGAGCTTGACACCGTTAGGGTCACGCACATGCGGGGGCTTGATGCCGTTGGAAATTGGGTAAGAGATGATCGTCATCACGATGCTCCCAACCATCGGCATTTCACGCGTGGATTTTGGACTGGCGTGACCATCCTATTTGATAAGGGATGTGCTCCCCACGGTAGGTTCAAGCCAAAGGAAGAAGGAGCCAAACCTGCCGGAGATCCGAAGAAGGGTCATAAGCTGCACGGAGACAGGATCGACTATGGCCAATCCGCCGATAGGCGTGAGCGGCCGTACGCAGGCACCGGAAAACCCAACTCTATTGATGCGGATAGTTGGAGACAGATGTCTTCCCGGTCTCGGGAGATATATGTTCAAACCGAACGGGAGTTATCCCTAAGGGAAGAACGACGCCGCGAACATCCTGAGAGGGACCCGGCTGCTCCAGCGCCTGGCCGCAAGCTCCTCATCGAGTTTGCGTGTGAACCTGACTCGCGTCTGTCCGCAGTGATGATGGAGTGTGGAGGCGATGCAATTCGCGTTCACGTTGGCTCATTCGACATCACCAAAGCCAAAGACGTTAGTCGGCTTATTGAGATCATCGAGGATAATCCTGGGTGTGACCTCTGGGCGTCAATTCCGTGCGGACCGTGGAGTACATGGCAGTATGTCAACCTTTCAATCCACGGTGCTGAGTTTGCATCACACCTGAATGATCTGAGAAGAAATTCTCAGGTAATGTTTGCGGCATTCCTGCGGGCCTCCCGAGCCGTTAGGCGAGGAGGGGGCAGGGTTGCATTTGAGTGGCCTAGACACTGTCTTGGATGGAAGCAACCGTTCATGCAGAGGTTTCTTGCTGACCCTGATGTCGAAACCGTAGATTTCGACGGCTGTGATTTCGGGATGCAGGACAAGGACGGTGTGCCAATCAGGAAGCAGTGGAAGGTTGCGACGACCTCCAAGGAGCTCATTGATGAGCTGTCAGGTCGGAAATGCAAGCACGAGAAGGGATACCTTCATGCACGCATTGAAGGGTCGGTCACCCCAACGACTGCTCTCTATCCGAGTGCGATGTGCGAGGCAATCGTTGGAGCATGGTACCCAAACGGCACGTTCAAGAAGGTCGCGAATGCTATGCCGGTCGAGGTTGACCCGGTTGAACAGCGATGGAAGAAGAAGCCGAATACCTTGTACGTTAGTCTTAACAGTGAGACTGCCAAGATCCCGACGCGGGCTACTTCGGGGAGTGCGGGGTTGGATACCTATGCCTCTGAGGGAGCGTGTATTCCCGCAGGGGGGTCAGGTTTGGTCAACACCGGAATCTCGATAGAGATGCCCGCTGGGGTATATGCTAGGATAGCTCCCAGGTCAGGACTAGCCGTGAAGAACAGGATCGCTGTAGGCGGTGGGGTCATTGATCCCGACTACGACGGAGAGATCAAGGTCATCCTCTTTAATCATGGGGATGAGGACTTCGTCGTAAACCCTGGGGACCGCATTGCGCAGATCGTACTGGAGCGTGTTATGCTCGTCGACGCGTCGATCGTTCCTAGGAAAGCCAAGCGGGGAACCGATAGGGGATCCGCGGGTTTCGGAAGCACTGGTATAGCTGCTGCTGCCCCTACGATTGGATCTGATGGAAAGACCTTTGAGTTCTCTATGCCCAGGGGGGAGATATCCCTCTCTCATCGGCCAAAGAGCTCGGGTGTCTTTCCTCCCTTGTACGCTTGTGTCGCTAGGCCAGTGAACAAGAAGGAACAAGCTGGAAATGCCAAGGCTAAGGCCGCTCTTCAGAAGGAGTGGGACAAGTTAACATCGCAAGGATGCTGGGACTTGTCGACTGTCCAAGAATGGCATGATGTTGCGGCCAAGGCACGTAAGGAAGGGGAGAAGATCCATGTTGGTAGGATTTTCGACATTTGTGTCGAAAAGAATCACGAGCTGCCGGAAGACGATCCGAATCGCAAATATAAAGGGCGAGTCGTGTTCGAGGGATGTTTCGTCCGTGATGAGATCGGGCATTGGGCCCTGTTCTCCGAGAACACCTCCTGCCCCGCTACTATGGCGGCGGGTAAGATGGGTGATGCTCACGGGTTACTCCCAGGGAATCTTCTGGAAGTGAGTGATGGGGAGTCTGCGTATACTCAGGCCCGCTTGAAGGGAAAGAAGACTTGGGTGAGGATTCCTCGTGACCAGTGGCCACCTGAGTGGTTCGACGGCAGCGGAAATCCCAGATATAAGGATCCAGTCGTTGTCCTCGTGCTCGCACTATATGGACATCCGGACGCTGGTACCTTTTGGGAACAGCACTGCGAGGCAATGCTGAAGAAAGTCGGATACGTCAAGGTGAAGGATTGGGCCAGCGTGTTTAGGCATGAGGAGCTCGACCTCTTCCTTGTCGTGTACGTGGATGACTTCAAGATGAGTGGGCCGGCGAAGAATATCGCAGAAGGATGGGCGCTGATCTCGAAGGTCATCAAAATGGAGGAACCAAGGCAGCTCAAGAGATATCTTGGCTGCGAGCACGAATTCACGCAACAGGTGGTCAAGGGTCACTTTGACCCGAGACTGGCGTGGACGGTCGGCAATCCTCCTGATAAGGAGCAACCCGACTTGAGGTTTGGTCCAGAGGGGTTACTCTCTAAGGACATCCCCAAGCCGGAAACCACGATAAGGTTCATCAAGTACAGCGAGAGCAGCTTCATGCAGGCGTGTGTCGATAGATACATTGAGCTGTGTCAGGGAAAGTACCCGAAGAAGCTGCAGAAGGTTGAAACTCCGTTCCTGGACGAGAGCAAGCCGGAGTTTGACGAGAATTCCGTCAATCCTGAATTTGACAAGCTCTTCAACCAGGCGATGGATATGGAGACCGTCAATGCGCAGCCAGGATGTCTCGGGAATGACGCGGCGGCGGTGCTGATGAAAGTTCTCTACGGGGCTCGGATGGGCAGGTATGACCTGATTCGTCCCGTGCAGGCGTTAGCCAGCCGGGTCACGAAGTGGAGTCACCTGTGTGACCGCAAGCTCCACAGGTTGATTTCATATGTGAACTCTACGCTTGACCTTCATTTATACCCCAGAGTTCATTGAGTTGGTTGCTTACTGTGATGCGGATCTGGCTGGGGATCGTACTGATTCCAAGAGCACGTCGGGAGTGCTTATTTGCCTTGTGGGTCCCAGGACCTACATGCCCATCACTGGAGTAAGCAAGAAACAGACTTCCGTTTCGAAGTCGACTCCTGAAGCGGAGATTGTTGCTCTCGATCATGGAGTGTCTAAGGAGGGAATGGCATTAGCTACCCTCTGGCAGCACGCTATTGGGAAGGGAAAGGAGACCCAGCCGTTTATTATCAACGTGCTGGAGGATAACGAATCGGCGTGCCGGATCGTTATAACTGGGAATAATCCCAACATGCGCTACATGTCAAGGACGCAGCGCACTGACATCTCTTGGCTCAACGAGCGTTTTAATGATGGAATTTTTCGGTTCGTTGCGTGCCCGTCTCACTACCAAGGTGCAGACATTTTCACTAAGGCCTGCATTGACAAGGTCGTGTGGAATAGAAATCTGCACACCCTTGGTATGTTCCTGCCGGGATACCTGCAGGAATATTTGGCCCAACCCACCCAACCCTGTCTTAAGCCCCCTGCCGCTCCTGGACTGCCCCCGCTTAGGGGGGTACGCATGGAATCAGGTGCAAAATCCGGTTTCAATCGGCTCATGGAGAGGTTACTCTCTGAGTACGAGGGAATCGTGATTGACGAGGAAAAAGGAGGGAAAAGATGCGAGAAAACTATTATTGCGGATCAGGCGATAGCCGATGTTCTTGCTTATAGTGATCTTTGCAGGGTTGTCACGCTTCAAGTTGCTCCTGGTTACAGGAATCACATCATACGGTCTGGTAGGATTGAAGGCGATAGCCTTTGTTATGTTGTGCTTGTTCTTAATGATCTTGCACCCGATAGGGTTGATTCCAGGACTGGGAAGTGGGGACAGACCAGAAAGCTTAGGGATAGGACCGATGCTGCCGTTAGGCAAAGGTTCAACTTGGCTTGTGATGCTCGGACCAGTGGATGTGTTCCTATCATCCTGTATCGACCTAAATGCAATATCTTGAAGGAAGGTGAGGTTGAAGGAATTGCCACCACGCATGGGTTTGATTGCAGGTCTGTTTGCGCATGCCAATGTGGTCTCAAGAGACATGGTGTCGTGTTTAGGTGCTTCTCTTCTAAGTCTTTCAATTCGTTTTGGAGTACTTGCAAGATGCGAGGAGGGGATACTCTCCCTCAGCACGACCGATTGCTTGCCGTTGGGAAGTGGTTGAACAACTTCGTTGCCGCGTAGCTTTTGCTTGATCAAGCTGGCTCACCCCGCGGGCAACCGCACCACATTCACAGGCGACTCAATGCGCTTACTGACCAGAACAAAAGCATGAGGCAGATAAGCCTGTCACTAAGGTTTTTCTTCTGCTTCGTGAAGGACGGATTCTGTCAATTATTCATCTTCTAGGTTCTTGTTCTAGGGAGAGGGTCTCTGGCCGATAGGCTGAGCCTTCTGAGAGACGGGGGGATTCTAGCCGGTAGGCTGGGTTCCCGGTTCATCCGTGGTTCTGTGGCCGGTGGCCCGAACCTGCTGACGCATGGCGGCAGCTGGCGGAATGGGCCTGGGGCGCTGCATGGCGACGCCTCCGCGGCCGTCCTGGGACCTGGCGATGGGGCTGGGTATGGAGAAGCCGAAGGCTGTGGCCGGTTGTTTGCTTGCGGGATACCGCGAGTGGACGATTAAGGGGTTTAAGGGACAGGATCCGAAGCTCACCACGATTGATCCAGATATGGAGAAGGCTGATCAGCTGATTGAGGATGACAGTGCCGCAAGGTTCGATGAACTGGTTGGCAGAGTGTCCCACATCAGCAAGGACAAGCTCGACAAGTCCCACATGGCGTTGCCGGACCATGAAGCTGCTCCGGTACCGAGCGGTCAGGACTGCTGCGATAGTGGCGGAAATGAAGCGCCGGGGAGTGGAGGTTACGGAGATGAACGCCGTACACTTGGCGGCCATCTTATGCGCTGCGGTTCCGACGGACCCTGCTTTCTTGCTTCCTTACCATGCTGCATTCGTGTTTGAGGAGAGCATCGAAATTGGCGCGAATGCGCTACCTATGGATAGCAGTACGGAGCCGGCAGCTGAACCCTGCGGCGGGATGTGGGTGGGAGACCCAAAAGCCTGGCCGGAGTGGAAGACGGTTCATCAGCAGACGGCCTTGGTAAAGGCGGTCGCTGATCAGGCAGAGGCGGCATTCGGGGATCACCCTCTGTATAGCGGAGATGATTTCGGTGATGCGGAGCACCACTTCCACGCACGTGCCTGGATGAGCGAGAGGCCGAACGCATTGTTCACTCCTCCGGAGGTGGTCGTAGACGCGATGATGCTGACGGAGGGGAGAAACAGGGAGGAGATCGTTAGGTGTTCCTCGGGACGGAGGCTATCATCGGTCCCGTCGGTCAAGAAGTTCGCAACGGCCGATAAGCCAGGAATGCGGGGATACCTGCACGCGATGGGACACATGTCAGGTGTGGTCACTTCCCTGGCCGACGCCATCAACTGGGACCATAGACAGGTGTTGAGGATCTCGCCTAAGAACCCGGCGAGTGCCACTGATGTGGAAATTGGTCCCGATGACGGATGGGCATTCTTTGACTTGGCCATCAATTTCAAGGGCCAGACGGATACTGAGAAGGTCCTTATCCATGGAACTTCGCAATCCTCATTGTGGAGCATTCTGGGTGGCATGCAGGTTACTGCGTCCACCGCGAGCGATGATGCGGTAGGTGTATGGACGTCTTTAAAGGCGGTCGAGGCCCTGGGGTACAGCACTCTGTCGCACTACGGTCAGAACACGTGGGCGAGGGTCGCGATTTGCATCGCGCAGCCGGACGAGTCTGAGAACCTGTTCAGCGACAATCCCCACCTGAAGGGCGTCAAGAGAGGGGCCCAGCGAGTGTTCCCGAACGCGAGGCTGGGGATCTGTGGAATCTGCGTCAAGCTCGAGAAGCCTGCGGCAGACTCGCAATTTGTGGAGCTATGCAACTCAGGGGGCGATAGCACCCTGCAGTACTACAACCCGTTCGTTGAATGGAATCCGCATGCTCCATCGGTCGTGTGGGCTATGCACAAGTTCTTCTCTGAGAACTACATGGGACCGATAGGTCTATCTGTTGAAGAGGAGAACATGCGTGCTGCTCCAGGGACCCCTCAGGCTGCCAAGGCAGACGGTGGGGCGCTTTACGCCAGGATCGTGCCGAAGTCGAACATGTTTGAGGCCATCCGGGGTGAGACGTTCGAGATCACCTATACGAAGGGATACCTCACCGAGGTCAAGGATGAAGCAAAGGCCGTTGGGCGGGGAGCGCTCTTCCCGAGGGAGCTTGAGTGTTTTGAGCAAGCTAGGAAGGTGATGCGCCTAATCAGGAGCGGGAAGGTCGTCCCGCCAACAGTGGAGCTGCCGAGGGGAGGATACTCCCGTGTGGCGGTTGATTCTGCACAAATGGAAAGGCAGTGGGACGCATGGGCAGCTGCCGTGTTAGCGGATGTGATGCTGTCTATCTACCCATCCATCGTGCTGAACGAGATGAGTCGCTACCAAGACAAGATGGTAATCTTGCTTCGGTGTTTAGCGGCTAGTGGGACAGGCGCTGCGGTGAGGATCGCTGCGGCCTTAGCGGCCGGATACGGCCCTCCGGTGTTCAAGGAGGAGTCCGCGGCCCCGGATGCGACCGTGTTCTACCTGCTGGACCAGACGTTCAACACTGCATCCACAAAGAACAAGAAAGGGATGGACCCAGCGACGTTGGCGGAGGATATCCTCAAGTGCAGGACAAAGAATGATCGGTTGAGGGGTTCCCCGGATAACCGACCGTTCAAGAACTATGAGGTGCATTACGTGACCAGTACTCGTGATAACGAGGAGACATCCCTTCGGATGATGATCGACAAGGCGTACGAGCTGATGGACAAGCGGACGGAAGACTGCCTCCAGAAGTACAACAATGCGGATGCCGCAAAGTATGACCTGTACGTCTTTGGCCTCCGTGGCTCCTACCTGTTTAGGTGGGAGAGGAACGCATGGAGGGCAAGAAGCGATGCGGCGACCATGTGGAGTAGGGACGTGGAGTCGCTGGTCGCGCTCAACAACAAGGTAAAGGTGATGGTTTGCGGCCCAGGGCGATCGTTAGATCGAGAGGGCGACCAAGGGGTTCACATGCAGAAGGAGATCCAGGTTAAGATGGGCGATCTCCGCGCGAATTTGATCCCGGTGGTTTCGTCAGACGCTGTGTCATGGGGGAGTGAAGTTGACAGCTACGGCAGGAATCGGCCAGTCCAAAGGGCTTGGATTGTGGTGCCGGCTTATCTTGCGGCTGTCCCGGACTTTTTCTCCCTGACTAGGACTACGTGGCCTGGTTCCGTCACGTTGTACATCAGGGACAACATCCTCAAGTCTTTGAAGGAGGGTACTTCTTCGAAGATGGGTGATGGCGGTTCGATGTCTGAGTCCGAGGATGTCGATATGACAGGCGCCGGTCAGGGAGGACCGCCGATAGGCGTGAGCCCCGGCGGGCAATCATCCGACGCGGGTCAGCGTGCGGGAGGTCAGACCGCTGCCCCGAAAGCACCTCCTAAGACGTTAGTCACGAAGGAGATGCTGGCATCGGTGAGACCAAAGTCTCCACCGAACCCACCTCGGAGTCCGAGGGTTTCTTCACCTCAGGTCACTGCAACCGAAGTTGGGAATCGATGGTCATCGAGTCTCCGGACGCCTACGGCGACGATTGAGGAGGAGAACACGGGTGGCTCCACCGAGGTCGATGATCTCCTTCCCGATAGGGAAGGGATCAATCTCCCTACGGATACCTTCAATGATGGTGAGGGTCCGACCGAGGCTGAGGTGTTGGAGTTCACCGGAGACGTTGAGATGAAGCCGGAGAAGGAAGCCGAGGTTCCCGCTGTAGATGAGGAGGAGACTCCCGGTAGGGAAGCTGAGGTACCTCAGGCCACTGCAGCTATGACTGAGCCATCGGTGGAATCGTCTGCAGCAAGGCGAGCGGCGTCGCCCGTTGGGGAGGAACGCAGGGCTCGAGATCCTGTTGGTACTCAGAAGAAGGAGGAGGCGTTGGGTACGTTTGGCCCAGGTGTGCCAATCTCCTATGCTCCCAAGTACACGGACGATGACGGGGACTTGCGGGATACTGCAGCGACCCCGAAGGCGGCTTCGACCCAGGAGTCTCGAGGGGGCATTCACAATTGAGCAGCGGTTTTTTTGCCCGCAAGCTATTTTAGTGGAGAGAGGGACATTATCCTTGAAAATGTGCACCGCGCCCCACGCGCGGAAGCGCGCGGAAGGTTTGCGGAAGGGATTCTTTCGCGGAAGGTTTGCGGAAGCTTCGTGGTTTCATACGGACTGTTTCACTTTGTGTGTGTGTTTGCAAAAGCACGTGCAATATTTTGTTTACGTTGCCAGCTGCCGTTCTCACGTGTAAGAGTGAAGCTTCCACAAAAGTTGGGCCAAACCATTTGGGTGCTAGCGCAGCACACTGTGGCACCAGGCTTAGCACGTACTTTGCTGCCATGAGTCCTGCGCTGCCCAAGCTGTGCGGAATCCGTGGCTGTGCTGGATCTGTCAGTTGCTCGGGCACTTCGGGGAGGCTGCTCTGCTCGCAGAAGTCGTACCACGAAGGCTTTCTCGTAACTTTGCCGAACAGCTTGAGCAAAAGCTATGAGTGGACGACTCGGGGCACCCGAGCGCTGAAAGGGACACTTGTAGGCAGGGCCTGCTGAGTTGAATAGAAAGATTCGAGCGCGCCCAAGCTCAAACTGAAATGGCCAGGCTAAATAGCTGCGCGCCCAATAGACACCCCCACGATCTTGTGTAGGGCGCGGTTTTGCTATCCCCTGGATGTCTTTTGCAGGGTTGTCCAATCAAAGAAGCACTCAGCCAGGCGAAAACAGAACTCGTCCCAACATGTTTCCATTTTCTGGTTTGCAACCGCTCAGGTCAATGTTTGACATCAGCTCTGGCCTTTGGGGTACAACAGAACCGACTTTGGCAGGCCCAAAGAGTGATGCAGAGAAGGTCAAGGAAGGCGACAAGACTCTTGTGGAGCTGTTGGAGTCGGAGAAGTCTGACCTTGTTCTGGTGTCCTGACAGCGCGTTAGCAATGTTTTCAGATGTCGGCGACGTCGGGTTGTGCAGAACCATTAACTTGCCTATAATGTCAGTTGCAGGTTGAAGACCCGAGCTTGGCCGCGTTGATGGCGCCGCCTGAGCTTTCCAAGGCTTCCGGCAGCAGCAAGCCAAGCGCAGCAGAAGCACCGGCGGCAGCACCGGCGGCACGCGCCACCAGTGCAGCAGCGGCAGCAAAGCGTGCGGGGGAACTTGCTGAGCAAACCAAGGCTTCCGACAGCAACAAGGAAAGCGCAGCAGAAGCACCGGCGGCAGGAACAACGGCGGCGGCAACAAAGCGCGCGGGGGAACCCGCTGAGCAAACCAAGGCTTCTGGCGGCAACAAGGCAAGCGCAGCAGAAGCACCGGCGGCAAGCGCAACAGGCGCGGCAGGAACAACGGCGGCGGCAACAAAGCGCGCGGGGGAACCCGCTGAGCAAACCAAGGCTTCCGGCGGCAACACGGGAAGCGCAGCAGAAGCACCGGCGGCAGCACCAGCGACAAGCGCAGCAGGCGCAGCAGGAACAGCTTTGGCAACAAAGCACCCCAAGGCTTCCGACAGCAGCAATGCACGTGCAGAAGCCCCCGCTGTGGGAAGCAGCGCGGGCGACCAGCAAGAGGTGGCGACTGACTCGCTCAACAACTTCGTTCGCAGACGAGTGCACCACAAGGGCGCCAAGGTACCCGCAGAGGTAACCACGCCGCCCAAGAGGTCTGAGTCACAGGCCTCCTTGACAACTCCTGAGAAGACAACAGATAGCCCGCAAGGGTACGGGGGTCGGACCCAAAAGGCGGAGAACTGCTGGGTTTGCAGCGCGCCGAGAGAAAAATACCAAAAAGGGTCTCTTTGCTCGCTTTGCGTGCAAATTGGGCGGAAGAAGCTGCAGCACCAGCGCTTCCACGAGCTTCGTCAGAACCCCACTCTTCTTGAAGAGGTGAAAGCGCTGTCTCTCCGGCAGCAAGACCGGAAGCGAGCGCAGAGCAAGGATCCGGGTGCTGAAAGGATGGTGAAAGCGGCAAAGAAGCTGGAGGCTTTGGTGCCACGCCTCGAGCAGCTGGTGGCAAGCTTGAGTTCTTTGGGCGATGCCACGCAGACCGGGAACAAGCGGCCACGTAAGTGACGTGCCAATTGGGGTTTTGCGTTTAGCAGATCCTGCTGTTTGTGTTGTAGGCATAGCAAAGCGCTATGCTCTATGGGGTTTGCAGCGGGAAGCTGAGAGGGGCCAGCGCAAAAGAAGATGCGGCCAGTCACCCATCCTGTTTCTTTTACAAAAGAAGGGCCTCTTGATGCTAAGGTTTTTGGGGCAAAAGAAGGGCTTCTTGACTTTAAGGACCCCCCCCACCAGAAATTTGCATAGGGTGTGAACACACACGCACACACACGCATGGGAGCCTGGTTCTGACACTCATGCACACACAACATGTTGTGCGTCATCAGGGGGGTGAGCAAAGCATTTTCAAGGGGCATTGCAACTGCTGTGTTGGATGCTCATTCTTTCATATTGACTAGATTTTACCCATCGGTCTTCATACGGCAAACATATTACTATGGCGAAGTTTGTGAAGTGGAAGCAAGAGGCACCCCGGCACGGCTGCGGCTTGAACATGCAGTTGTGCAGAGTTTAAGGTTCCATTGCCTTGCGTGGTGTGTCTTGGTTTTGGTTGGAAGTCATGAGGCGTGATGCAGCCACGGGGTCGGGATGTGCTACATTGTTCCAAGTAATGAGCCATGCTCCAGTTTGGACGTTCCGTGTGCATTTGGTCAGCCAGTTGTTTTGCGCCTTGCGCAGCGAAACTCAACAACTCAACAGTCAGAAGCAGAGTTGCAGCTGGACACAACAGTGCGTTCTAGGAAGAGCAATTCAAACTCCAAACCTGTTGGCCGATTTTCGCGGAAGGTTTGCGGAAGGTTCGCGGAAGGTTTGCGGAAGGGCGGGCCCGTGTCTGCACCCAAGTGCCCACTGGCAGCCCCCCGTAGCCCAAGCCTCACACGTAGCAGCAGGTCTGGAGCAACACTAAATCTGTAACAGCAGTTAGACAGCCCCCCGCAAACCCTGCAGATCCGACGCTAGACATGGGCGCCAAGCACAAGCCATGGAGCGACCTTGGTAAGAAGCAGCACCGCCGCATCGTCCAGGAGGCTGCGAGCGTCGTCCACCGTCACTGCCAGAACGCGCACGAGGTCCAGGACTTTATCGCTCAGCTAGTGTCTTCCTTGTCGGAGCGCGTGACAGACTTGTCCTTGAGCTTTGACCACGCCAAGTGCTACCACTTGCTCCGCGAGCTCGGCAGCTTGAGGCCCTCCCAGCCGGACTGCGCAAACACAACGCAGCCTGTGTTCAGCGTTGCCCAGCTGGACTGTGCAGTTCAAGCCCTTCAGTTTCCTCACCAGGTTGTGGTCCAGGCCGGCTACAGCATTTCCCAACGCGCGTCCCTCTCTGCGCCCAGCTCCTCCTCGGAGGCGGTGCCAAGGCAGCGCCGCAAAGACGGGGCCGCCGGTCCAAAGTCAATAGCAGTCAGCACATCGAGATGGTCCGCAAAGTCCTCTCGCAGCACACTGCGGAGTCGGAGAGTGTTTGCGTGGTTGGCCGCGGGCGGAACAAGACCATGATGGTAGCGCAATACTTGCGCAGCACCAGGCACCGCATCTACTCTGATGATTTGGTGCTGCAGCAGCAAATGTCATGGACAACGTGGCGCAAGATCGTCAAGAGACACTTTCCTCATGTCAAGAACCCGAGGCGAAAGACAGATGTCTGCGAGCACTGCAAGCACCTAGACCGCCGCCTTCTACCTGCAGCCAAGCGGTTCTTCGAGAAAGGAAGAAAGGAGCTCCAGAGCATTTGGCCAGAGTATTTCAATGACTTCGACGCGAGTCCAGCCGTCCAGCAGTGCAGCAAGGACACCGACCAGTTCCCCTTCATGTCTCGTCTACAGTCTTTCGTGGCTGCCCAGAACCGAAGTGCTGAGAGCAACGCAGCGCGCCGCACAGCGCTGTCCATGCCTGATCGCATGACCCTTCACGCTGCTGAGGCTTCCTTCCTGCACAAGATGAAAGGGCACATGGAGCTGCTTGAAGCCTACCGGTGGCATCAAATCTCTGCGAGGAGACAAGCAGCTGCGCTGCATCATCTCCAGGAAGAAGACGGACTAGCTGCTGACGAGGCGCTGATACAAGTGGACTTCAAGGAGAATTTCCGTTACCCGCTCAGCAGCTCGAGTTTCATTGTCCCTTTTCTCGTGCTTTTGCCTCGGTAGGCCCTGCTTGCGGACCAGTGAGAATGACCCTTCTCTCGTCTATGTTCCATTTTGCGAAGCTAAGGTCAAGAAGAAACGGGCAACGAGTGGCATGCCCAGAACAAATTGTCCATCACGGTCTTCGGCGCGCATGCGCGAGTGCCAGCCCACAATGGGAAGCACAAGGAGCTCTACATCCTTCTCCTCTCTGAAATGCTTGATCATGACGCTCAAATGGGGAACATGATGATCAACGAGACATTGCGTCTCATTCGGGAACGACAAGACCTGCAGTGGGAGCGTGTCAAGAAGCTCGTAATTGCTTCTGACTGCGGGCCGCATTTCCGCTCGTACGAGAATGCTGCGCACTTCCTCTCCACACTCGCCGCTCGGTTGCATTGCGTTCTTCCTAATTCGCATTCTGCCACACGTAACACTTGTGCTGTCCTTGGCTGTCAAACCCTGCCCTGCCAGGTGAAGGTTTTGCATGTGGACATTTCCGTGCTCTACCTTACAGAACAGCATGGAAAGGGAGCGTGCGATCGCCTCTTTGGGTGGAGCCGAGCATGGATCTCAAAGTTCATCCAAAAGCGCCCCATCTACAATATCGCGGACCTGCTTGTGTGCTATCAAGAAGGCGGAGCAGACCAGGAACAAAAAGCCCTGATGGCACTGCATTTTTGAGCTCAGTCTTCAACCCTGGCAAGCATAGGCCAACCAAGCGGTTTTACTTGTCTGCGCCTTCTTTGAAGATCAGCCGTACCTACAGCCTTTCTGCCCGCCTTGACCGGCACTCTGCTGCTGGAGTGCAGGTTGTCAACCACGTCTTTTCAGACCTGGAACAGGGAAACCGAGTCTTGCCCCTACGGATCGACGAAGACACAAGTGTTGAGCGCGTGGAATGGCGGCGAGGCTTTTACGACAAGCCGCGCTCTTGGGAAGAAGCTGGCGCAGGCCCTGGCGATGAGAACGACATCACAAGGCGATTTGCTGCTCAAAAGAAGTTCCTTGCCGCAGACATCCCATTGCCAAAGCGCAGCCTGGAAGAAAAGATGTCTTCCTTGGCAAAGCGCCTGAGCAAGCAAGCTTCCAGAAAGAGACGGCAACTATCTCACAGCAAAGCCCTTCGTGCTCCTGCTGCTGCCTCTGCCCCCGCAAATGCCGACTCATCCTCTGCCCTCGCAACCGCCGACTTGGCTTCTTCTTCTTCGTCCTCGTCGTCCTCCACAAGCAGTTCGTCAGATGATGGAAACTAGTAGGTCGCTGCGGACCCAAGAAAACAAGAGCTTGCTGCGCGGCCTGCTGTCGGGAAGAGCTTAGCTACGTAGCTTTTGCATGGAATCCAATCTGCGCCAACACTTGCGGAAGCAACACTTTTTACTTACTAACTTGCTTTCACGGTCCTTTCTGCGCCAACGCTCGCGGAAGCAAATCTTGTAAAACATGTGCCGCGGAAGGTTTGCGGAAGGAAACAATGAAGAACATGCACCGCGGAGGTTCGCGGAAGGGACCTCGTGGCCCGTGGGAGGGATGCGGAAGGGTTCGCGGAAGCTTGAATAATGTCCAATCAAGTTTAAAGGGAATAAAAACCAACGCTCAATTATGCGAACACGCCGTACCCGGAGCATCCGGGGGAAGCGCCCGAGCTGAAGTCAGCAGAGGTTCGGCATCACCGTGAGCATAGTTCCTATCTGTCTACAAGGGGCTCACGGACCTCGGCGAGACCGGCGGAGAGCAGATCAAATAGGAGGTTCATCGTTCAGCATATCCTGGCCAGGGAGGCTGGTGAGCCCTTCATCTATGCCGTGATCCGGAACAAGGCAATCACTCAAGAGCGGGTTACCGCGGAGGAGTGGAGGAAGGCGAACGAGACTAGCCACATTGTGTTCCCTAATCGCGATAGCGAGTGGAGTGCGGTGTTGGAGCGAGCCGTGCATAACGATTACATGTACGGGGCGTTGGATGCTTCCCGAGCTGCTGGGAGGATCGATCAGGAGTACATCAATCCTCGAGATCGGAAGTCTACGCCGTGGGGTGATCAACAATGGAACATGAAGAAGGTGGCGTCCGAGGCTGCCCACATCCCGTTAGGGATGAGGCAGGACATTCAGGCGAAGTACCATCATGGACGAGCACCTCCGGGGGACTGGGCAGATATGCCCGATCGTGATGATTACATGGTTCGTGGTGTCGTTAGTGACCCGAACCGCAGGGCGTATGATTGTCTCCGAGCGCCGGGAGTGAGGGCTACCTTGCTGAACGCGCAAACGGGTCAATGCATTCCTTTGGATGATCCGACTTGGGTGCCGGAGATTGCATCATCACACCTGCTGGTAGGGACGATCACTACGATCGCATCGCATGTGGACTGCGCCCTTGGGCGTGCGTGGCGTATGCCAATGTTCCACCCTCAGCTGATGGCGGCGACGGCGATGCTGGAGAAGTTGCAGAAGTACTTCAGCGCGCTGAACGAAGCGGTGCTAGGCAAGCGGTTGGGGACAGCGCCTTTCAGCATGATTGCCGGTCACCTTGCTCCGGAGTTGCGGACTATCCCGACGAGGGAGCAGATGTCCGACACGCTGGCGCAATCAGCGGCTGAGATTATGCTGTCTCATGTGTCGGCATTGTCCCATTCGGGGTCTGCTTCCGATAGGAAGGAGATCATCGGAAGGGATGGGCTCCCGTTCGGGAAATCATGGTTCGAAGATGACCCTGAAGGAGCCACTTGGCCTGGACACCATATGGCTGGGGGTGTCGCTGTCCCGCTGAAGCCGAAGACGAAGATCGTGTGGGGAAAGCGACCGCATGTGGATGACGAGGGCGATGTGGATCCTGGGGCGAGCTCTTCGGGGCAACCGAGGACCGAGCCGGCCCCCGATAGGGGCGTCGGATCGGAAAAGGGTGATGATGTGACCCTTCCTGACATTGGAAAACTTTCCGTGACGGAGAAGAAGAAAGACGACATGGATGTGGATCAGGAAGGCTCCAAGAAGGATTCCGCCGGGACGAAGAAGCCCACGCCTCGGGATACTGGGGCTGGGAAGACAGACCCGAGCGAGATCACCAATTACAAAGGGGCTACATTCGAGGAGTATGGAAAGACTGCTCCTGACTATGTGTACAGCGGGGAGGGAGATGATCGAAGGATCCTTCCCAAGAACACTCCGATAGACATGGAGAAGTCGTTGCCAGCCGAGGCAGCGCTCTTGATTCCGAGAGCAGTGGCCACGCAAAAGGAGGCTGAGGAAGCTGAGAAGGCCGCGATGGAGGCCATCCGCGGGGACTATAGGCTTCCTGACGTGGGACAGGAAGACAGGGAGAAGGTCGACCCTCACACCGTGACGGATGAGGACTTGGCTGCGTCGATAGACGCGTTGACTAGGAGGTTGAGCGACATGCCTGAATGGTCGGGCAATCTAATCGACCCTGCGAAGTCTGCTGAGCTGGTCGCGGCGAGATGGGGCGGAAAGGCGAGTTATGACAAGCCTGAGGCTCCTCTGACTGAGGCTGGGATGAAGAGTGCGTCATTGGAGGATCGAGCCTATGCCCTATCGCAGCTGAACGAGATGGTGAACTTTCACAAGAAACACCTATGCTCTGGGCGAGGAGCGCCAATGGTAAGTGCAGCTGCTCCCAGTGGACCCTTTGCTCCTGATCAGGTGGATGATAGCAGGAGGTTCAGGCCGAGTGAGGCGGCGAGCAAGATGACCTACAATCTTGTGGTCCTGGATGGAAGGAAGGATTATCTTGCCGATAGGCGGGAAATCAATCCAGATTTAAGGGATACTGGGGTTATCCCTGATGAGGCCGCTACGTGCCAGATTGTGGTTCCCTCGAAGACAAGGTTGGGCGAATACCTCCCGAACTACGAGAAGCTGGAAACTGGGTGAATAGTGACCAGGCCATCTGGTTCCTGAGGGAGATCTCGGGCATGGAGAACGCCGAGATGTCGTGGAAATTCTTCATTCCGACGATCAAAGCTTTCCCGATAGGGCAAGTTGAGACGATGCTCATGGTCATGTACGATGGGAATGGTGTCCTCCTCAAGGAGAGCACTAGGTTAGTGGCCGTTAGGCACACGCGGATCGGACGTGACATGAGCTACAGTGCCGTTAGGCAAAGGTACACCCAAGAGGATGCACCTGGCGGATCTCTAATGTATGAAATGCACTGGAATGAACTCCCCATGGTGGGGTACGTCGTCGTGAAGTTCTCGGACTTTAGGAAGGCGGTCCAGCTCCAAAGGGTGAGGCGAAACGGAAAGGCCATGATCGAGATATTGATCACGAGGCCCGATGTGTACGAGACCATTGGGGATGGTAGGCAGGATGAGGGCCTGATCCCACTTGTGGGAACCATGGCGCCGAATGCCGAGGTATCGCCTTCGTGGTACGTCAGGGACAGGCTGCGGAACTACTCGGGTAGGTACGTGGTGGTAATGGTGGACCTTCGGGTGCACTGGTCCTTGGTTGGACCCGTGTTTTTGACGAGAAGGAAGACCCTTGCCGTTCGGAACGAGATCCACATGGGAGCTTGGAAGGCAGCATACATGTACGATGATTACACGATAGTGTACCATCGGGCATGGGACTATGGTGACTTCACCCCCGTTAGGGGAGAGCACAGGCGATCGCGTGAAGAGGTCAGGTTGAATGTGACCACCACGTTCTGTTTGAGGTGCGCGGAGATGACGCCAAATGGGATGCATTTGTGTCCTGGGTGTGCGCTCCCGGTCTTCTACCCGAACTTTATCCCCAACGCGGAGGAAAATGACTTCGAGAGGTGCCGCATCGTCCCGGAGTGGGTGAGGACCATGGGGCAGTTCAAGCCCAAGAGGATCCCCTCCGAAGTGGTCGGAGTCATCAAAAGGAACTTGATTTCCTATTCGATGGCGTCTGATCTGAGGATGACGGTGCAGAGCGGCATCAGACTGCCCCCTTATCTTGGCGAGGACAAGGGAGGAGTCGATACGGCGTGGGATGAGCTGGCGAAGGTGCTCTTCCAATTCTCCTATGTGTCGGGGATTTCGGCCTCGGATGCGTTCGTGGAAAAGTGGGTAGCGAAGCACCTGATTTTGACCAACCAAGTCGATAGATTTGAGTCGGTCACGGAGTACTTCCGGGCTAACCCAAGGCATGCTGCTCAGTGGGGTAGGCGTATGACGACTTCCGTTAGGAAGTTCGCTCGCCATGACACGTACTTGTCCTTCTATATCCCGATGGCATACGTGATTGGCTCCGCGGCGGGTCATCTGACTCCATTGTATCCGACCCATCGGAAGGACGTGGACATCCTGGCCAGTCATGCATTGATATCGCAGCATAGGCAGTACATGGTATCGGAGACAGGGTACGATGAGAAGAAGAGGTTGAAGGAGGCGATAGCCAAGGTGCAGAAGGCGATCAGTGCCGGACAGTCGGAGCCTCCCGCCCCCTTCCGCGACCCATTCGTCTACGTTAGTGACGAAAGGGTGAGGACGGTTCTTGATGGTCGTCAGCCCGAGCCATTGGACGTGAACGTCGAGGGGCTTCAATCGGTGCATCATGGGTCCTGGTCCCAAGCAGGAGCCGATCACCAAGGGCGGAAAAGGAAAAGGAAAGAAGGGAGAAAAGGGCGGTAAGGGCGGTAGTCCTTCCGGCCCACCACCGAAGTCAGGTGAAGTGCCAGGTAAAGGATCTGGTAAGGGCGGTAGCCCATCTGTCCCAAAGGCAAAAGCAAAGGATGATGCTGGACCAGCTCCGATGGAGGTTGATCAGCAGCGGCTCAGCCGAAGAAGACTTGGGTCGCGATAGCGGTTGAAGGAGCCCGGCCGAGTGCGAAGGCTAAAACGACCCGGTTCCAAAGGCCGAGCCAAAAGGGAAGGCCGCTTCAGTGTCTGAGGCGAAGAGTGCTCCGGCTCCGGGCTGAGGCTAAGGAGACGAAGCAGGCCGAACCGAGGGTTGAGGTCAAAAAGGAGAAGGTAGGCGGAGACGACGCTCCTGGCGGTAGTCGGGGGTCGGCTGAAGGGCAGAAGAGAGAAAGGAAGTCCCGTTGGGATCCCGATGAGACTGTGAAGGAGTCAACAAAGCGGGAGGCGTCAACAAGGCCTGACGACGTCGACAGCAGACCAGGTGCGGCAGCGAGAGAAGCTAGTGGGGATGATCTTCACTCCGCGCTTGGCAGATCTTCGGCAAAGGACGCGGTAGCACCTTTGACGGCCTCCAAGGCGATGGCAAAGAAGCCTGAAGGCGGTGAGATCAGGTTGCAGTCGGCTGAGCGAGCTGCGGCGAGCCCGGTGGAGGGTCACTTCCTGGTGCTGCCTGAGAGTTCGGTGGTGGACGCCCTCTTGGCGGTCTCCACCAACAGAGTGCTGAACAAGCAAGTCAGGGATTTCATTAGAAATGGTGAGGACGCGTCAGCACTGGAGGCTCTCAACCAGATCGTGACGAACTCTCGCTCTGGGAGGAGGCGTAGGGAATCGGATGTTTCCCGTACTCCTTCTCGGAGGTCCGTTAGGACCGTGGACACCAGGGATTCCAGAGAGTCGAGAAGGCGCAGATACCGTCCGCGGCGCGAGGATGATCGCGACCGAAGGAGGGATGATGCTCGTGATCGTCGTGATGATGATTCACTCGATCGGGAGCGAGATCGAAGGCGAGATGATCGCAGGAGATCCGAAAGGGATCGTGATAGGGACCGCGCGCGGGGCGGACGTGACCGGAGGAGGCGTGACGATAGCCGATAGGCTGAATCACGAGGATTGCGGCCGATAGGCTTGCGTCCATTCTCCAATGGTCGGCGCGGCGCGGAGGTGGTGATGTTCCTCCCGGACCGCTGAGGCGCGGAGGACATGTCTCTCCCGTACCGCTGCTGGGCTGCTGGTCGTGTTCATCGGGAAGCAGTGTGAGTGAGAGGGAAAGCAAACTGATGGGGGGTTACTCCCGGGTTTGCGGAATTCAAGCATTTTTCAGGTACGCATGGTCAGGAGTACCTCTTGCCGTTAGGCGAGGGTGCTAGATGGACATACGTTATCTTCTTTTTCATGGCTACTGATAAGAATTAAACTTCTTGCATTGTTGATGCAAACAGTTGTGACCTAGTGTCGTCATGTGGACCTTTCCACAAGGTATGTTGGACAGCGTTACCCCGATTAATTCGGGGTGGTGGCGGGAATTTAATGCCCGGGATGTCGCGCAACTGCCTTTGTGGGTTTGCTCCACCGCTGACGGCGGTAGTGTCCAGCTGTTTGCGGACGCACGCGAGCAGTTAAATCCTATCAGTAAATGGCACGCTCCGCCCGTCAAATGACGGACTCCTCGTGAGGGGGGTGTGATTAGCCATGATTCATTCCATCAACAGGGATGTCGCGGTAGTGACTGACCTGTGATGTTTGGCTCAAGTTTGCGGGTCCGTCGCGCCTCGGATGAGCGCCGGGTCCCCGCGTCGATCACCTTCGTGTCGGTGGAGAAAGAGACATCGGCCCGGGGCAGATTGGTGGGGTCCGCCCGTGCGGTTCATCGTCGATCAAGGTTGCGGGTACTTGTTTACTTGTTTTGGATTTTCCCTTTTGGTTGTTGTTCTCTGGTGTGTGGGAAACCCTGATCTTTGGGACCGGGGATTGGTTTGCTTTTGGGGAACCTTTCTTTTGTGGCTTGTTTACCCCAACTTACCCATTGCCTGGGCACAGGCTCGTGCCCGAATCACAGTATCCTTTAGTACTCTTTTACTACCCTACACGGGCAGATCCTCCAACGCCGCACCCAAGCCGTTTCCTAGACCAAAGGACAGACCCAGAACCGCCTGGGGTCCTTCTTAGGTCAGTTTGATCAAGAATAAATGGGTTCCACTGGTTTCGGCAAGGCTTCCATTTACCAGGCAAGCCCAGTTTTCCCAAAAGGCCACCCATGCCCAGCCCACCGGGCCGAGGGGCCGCGCCGTCGACGGCCTTGAGGCACCCCGGGAAGCTGCGCTGGTCCCAGGGCTGCGGCATCCTGCGCCTGAAGGTGGCAGAGAGCGTTCGCATGCGTTCGAATCGTTCGGGCGAAGGCTAGGTGCCCTTTGAAGCCGTTTTTTTTGGGGGAGGGTTCCGAGAGAAACCTAAGCTACTATAGACTACAGAAAAACCAGTGCCCTTTCTCAGCCCTTTCTTGGGTTTTGGGTTCCCCTACTAAAATAGACCACTGAAAAAAGTTGGTACCAACTTATTCTAACCTCTCAAATCTGGAGGACCTAGAAGCGTTGCGTCTTTGGTGCGCTAAGGAAGGAACTGGTTTTGGGGATTCGCAATATGAACGGAAACCACCAGTCGGATGGTTGGGGGTCATTCCAACTCATTCCCTGAGCACCAGCAAGTTGTTTTTTGGGGTAAGACAAGAAAAGCCCAGTGGTTGGGGGTCTCCGATATTTTCAGACACGCGCACTGGCGACTCAGAGGTTGAGGGCCTTAGGAGTATACACCTTGGTTCGGTTTCAGGTTCATTGACCGCGTTCCCGATGTCATGCCGCGAGGTCCTGAGTTCCCAATGTTTTCACTTCGAACAACATCGCCTTCAAAGGACAATTTGTTGGCAGCTCGATTGGAGAGATCAGCGCGAAACGCGAAGCGAAGGATCCAGAAGTGTAATCCTGCAAAGGGTATCCATAGGGCGTCCAAGAGGAAATTCAACAGAATGCAAGGGGATCCAAACAGGTCTTAAGCAAAAATGGCATTGGAGCTTCAAACAGAATCCAAGCAAGGCCCCAATGGACACAAAAGGATCCACGTGATATCCCAAAACGCATCTCACCGGAATGCAAAGGGAAAACCAACGAGATCCACATGGGATCCCAACGGATTAGCATGCATCTTGAGCGGCGCATCGTGTGACCTCGTGCTTTTTTCCCCTTTTTCTGTAAGTGGACTTCCCCTTTTGGCCCCAAAGGGCAATTGTTTTGAAGTGAGCCCTTCTGGACATCTTTCACAGGGCACTTCCCCGACGTGAGACAGGATGGCTCGCGGATCGGTTTCGAAGGGATGGCTCGCACAGCCGCAGCGCCGCAGCGCCGCCAGGTGTTCTTGCCCAGCGTCCGCGGAGCCCAAGACCTGGATGCCGGGCTCCTGAGCACGCCTTTCGGGAGAGGAGACTCCGTTTTTTTGTTTTTGTTTTTTTTGTTAGTTGTTTGCTGTCTTTCTTGCGGGAGGGACCTGGGTTTGGGGCTGACTCCGTTTTTAGGTTTATTCATATATATATATATTTTGTGCTCAGGGTTGGGGGGACCTTGGTTTGAGGCTTTGTGTTTCTGGAGCGTACCCTGTTTGGGCAGTGGTTTCAAGGAAACCCGAAGCAAAAGCCGAGAATTCCCTGTTAACTCACATTGAAACGTGGGCCAAAAACTTCAAATGGGGATTCTCATAAATGCCTGTGGCTCAACAACCGGTACCCAAAATGGAACCCTGGTAATTGGAAACATGGACCAAAACCAGCATAACCCCACCTGTTTAATGTTGAGCCACACCCAAATGTTGAATTTATCTTCGGGTTGGTGAGCCAAAAGAGAACCAACCACAGACGATTTGGAGCCGCGAAACGGATCCAAATAAGCTCTTGAGTTGAGGATCCCACAGGTGGATGATGTTGGACAACGGAGATTTGGGTGTGTCTTTTTTGAGGTTACCCCTGGTTTTGTGGTCTTAAAGGAAACCCAAAGGACAACCACCATTTTGGGGAGTCCCTAAAAAAGCAGACCCATATACTTTTGTTGGTGTGGTGGTTCACATCTGCTTTCAGTTGCTCTTGTCGTTGATTGGACACCGTTTGCCAACCATGCCAAAGTGGTAATTGTTGGGTTGGGGAATGTTGCCAAGCAATCCCGGAGGCGGTTGAAGATTGGGACGGATGCTGGACAAAGGGGAGAACCCTTCACTGTGACTCCGATGTAGCTTGCACAGATCAAGAAGAAGCAGCCAGGAACATGGACATCTAGGCAGAACCCTTGGTGCTGACTTGCAGGGACAAACCATTCTGGCACTTGAAAAACCACCACTTGTGCACCATTTCCCCTCGTTTTTTGGGCCTCCGAAAGTGGCAGTTGGTGGGAGCCCCACCGGAAAAGTGGAATCAATTTTGCGCGTGTCCGCTTCGTTGGCGGAACTCTTTGAGTCACTTTGAGTTGGATTTTTTTGGGACCGATGTGTTGGCGTCCTATGTGTTGGACTTTGGGTCACTATGTGTTGGCGTCCTGCCTCCTAGTTCGCTGATTCCAGCGCCATTCGAGTTGCGCCCGGCGCCATGGCCGCCTTTGGCTCCGTGGCTCGGTGCGGCACCCAGCGGGGGGGGGGGGGACTGGGTACCTCAGCCTGAAGATTCGTGGAATCTTCTAGGGGTTAACTTCCACTTCCATTCTTTCCAGGGATCCGAGTCTTTCTAGAAAGCCACCAAGAACCCCGGCGAAATGGCGATCGGTTTTCGGAAAAGAACGATGGCTGGAAAGAAGGGGGAATCAACCCCTAGAAATTTGTGGCTTGTCCTCGGCGAAACGAGCAAGGTTGCAAGCAAACAAGAAGCAGTCGTGAGATTGTGAAGGAGTAATGTTGACTCCGGACTCATCAACCTGTCTGGCAAGCAGTGAACCATTTCTCAAATTGGACACCCCGCATCAGCTACGGGTTGACTATCCTGGGTCCCACAACCAAAACGCATCCAAACGGTTTTGTCTCACGAGAAATGGGCGTTTACTTTTCGATTTCCCTTTCAACTGGGGTTTGTTTTGCACTTGTCTAGATGCGTCTCCTGGTGGGATGTTGTTTAAGGAGGAGATATGGGCATGGGTCAAAGTAAAACCACCAGAAAACCGCATGTTTCAGGCTTTGGTTCCATTTGTCAGGGTCCCATGTTCGGGCATGTTTGACCCACAGCCATATTAATATAGGGATGACATGTTTACCCGCCTCAAAGTCCCTCAGAGTGTGAGGCTCCGGCGCCTCATGGGACACCTGCGGCCGAGTACAGCGGCCGCTGGCTCAGCAGGCGCGAACGCGGACGCGGCGTGGGTTTGGCGCGGCCCATGGCATGCGCTTACTTGCGCAACCGCCCCACTTCCTTGCAGGAGGTGAATGACCCAAAAAAGAGAAAAACAGAAACAAACAACGACATACCCTATTTGGCTTCCTTTAAGGGAATCCCCTTCCGGTTCAAACCCCAACACCCGGACTCGGTCATTCCCTACTGAGCACCAGCAAGTTAAGCGCTTGATATCCCGAGTTCAGTCTCAATGTCATATCCTTGCGTGCGCAACGGTCAATACTTGCCGTCATCTACTCCAGTCAAAGGAATGACATGGGGCGCACGAGAACCAAAATCCAATGGCAGTTTGGGACACGATGAGTATTGACCCCGTCTCTACCTCATTTCCTTGGGATTGTTCACAGTTTAAAGGGAGTACACGTGCAATGGTCAAAACTCCTTCTGGCTTGGCCATGGTCCTCTAACAGGGCTCAAAAGATACCTTTTGCCCATTTGAAGCATGGCTTTTTCCACCAAACTAAAGGGAACCCACAATTTACGTAAGGATCCCTGTCTAATGGTTTTCAAAATTGACTAGGGGTTTATAACCTCTCCTTGCCCATCCGTTGCATGTGACTTCTTGCATCCCAGCATGGATGTGTTTGTCTTTGAGGGTGCCCCCTTTTTGTGGCTTTACAGAGATACCAAATGGAAAACCTCTGTTTTTGGGGTCCCCAAAAAAAGACACACCCACATAACCAACTAAAGGAAACGCCCGTACAATACCATGGCTCCCCCATGAGGAGGGCTCGATGGAGATAGCCCACACAAGGCACATGCGGTGGAGTCTAAAATTTGACGGAAAACAAATGGAAGCATCACTTTTGTTTTGGTGCTCGAGTTTCCCCTATGTCCGTACATTGCCGGACTTAGCCACGCCTTTTTCACTTTTGGCCTTTTTAGTGTTCCTGCATTTCCCTTTCAACCAGCAAACAGCTGCCTAGTCCGGCCATGCAATCGATCATGAAGATGCGGGAAGCAACCACTTAGTTTTCCAATTTTTTGCACCTGTTTGCGTCTACAGGGTCACTTCTGGGTCTGCGTCTGTCTGGCCCCGCTGAAATGGCCGGAGCCCCTGGCTCCACCCGCGACTCGGGAGGCCCGAGCTTGGGCGCGGCCGCCAAGGCCGGGGACGTGGCGAAGTGCCGAGAGCTCTTGGCCGCGGGCGCGGAGGTGAACTGGAAGGACCAGGCGCGGAAAAACCGAGCGAAAATAAGACGAAGCTTTTGCCGTTTCTAGACTTGGTGGCTCCCAGCGGTTCCTTTGCCTTTTAGCCTTTTAGTGTTTAGTGGTAGTTTCCATTAAACCCACTAAAAGTTAGTCACTTTTAGCGGGGGATCTGAAAAAGGGCAGCCCACTACAGGATGCCACATTAATAAGAGGGAGGGCACTGGAGGTTCTGCAAGTGAGCCAAATACCCAGTTGGTTGCTGTAGAATTTCATGTAGCTGGTCTCCTTGATTCATGTTTTTGGAAGACTAGTTTGGGACAGCCTGTGGTGGACAGCCTTGGTGCCCTTGTTTGGCAACATTGAATTTAGTTGGAAGTCTCCTCAAACTTGGTTTGTTAGATAGTTCCAATGCAAATGCTATCTGGGTCCCAAAATTCGATTCGCGGTTTCTCACAGGGCTCTGCCCCAGCATGTTGCGCACGAGCTTGGCAATGCATGAGATTCCAGCTTCCTGATTAGACTGTGATCCATTTGGAAAAAAGAAAAGCCAAGAGGCACGCACAAGAACCAGCAGACGAGCTCCAAGTGTCCCAGGGAAACGTGTTGTGCTTTCCTTTGGAGAGCGCGGGATTTGGTTGCAGGCCTTGGGAGGTCGTCCGTGCTTTGAACAGGTTTTCCTTTTCGGCTGCTTGGACAGGTCTTCAGATGTGGGACTTGGACAACGATTCGTTCGGCAGTCAGACGATCGTGAATCCCGTTTGACATGGAACCTGTATGGCGCACCTGGAAGGGATGGTTTGAATTGCAACCATGTCACGAACCAGGCACGAGCCCAGTCGGGGATTCGACGGCGCACAAATTCCTTCCCAGCTCCGTTGGCTTTTCTTGGATGGCCAGCCAGGCTTGGGAGCCAGCCACAATAGCGGCTTTCCAAAAGTCCCAAATGTCAAATTTCACCGCTTGCAATTTCGAGCGAATGGCAATTGACGAAAAAGGAAGAAGTCAAACTTTGCAACATTTGGACCTCCAAAATGGCCAAGCGGTGTTCCTTTTGGTTTCTCTCTCAACCCGTTTGAATCAAACAAAACGCGCCTTTTGGCGTTCCTTGTGGTTTTCCCCAGCTGGGCCTCGCCATGCCTCGCCCCGCACGGGCGTTTTGAGCGTCGCACTGGACGCGCCGCGCAAGCGCCGCCTCCGTCGCACCGCCGCCATCGCAGGCGGGGCGCAGCGCGCTGCACTGGGCGGCCGCCGCGGGGCACTTGGAGCTTTGCCGCCTGCTGCGCCACGCCGGGGCCGCACCTCGGGGCGCCATTGGCGGGGCGGTTGGCCGCCCATGGGTCTGGTAGTTACGACACACGCCCACGTGGAGGGGGGGGGGTTCTCGTCTTTTTTGGGATTCCGTTTGAGTCGCGGGTTCTTGTCTTTTGTGGGATTCCATTGAAGGGGTGTCTCGTCTCAAACGGGGATTCGGAAGGGTTTCTTTGAGGGTTTTCGCTTTGGCTCAAAACGCCCCGATTTGTGAAGTCTCTTTCTCTTGGCCTTTCCTTGATCTCCGTGAGACGCTGGCCACCTTGCGACGCGTGAACTGGGGAGCCGACTTGCGGTGCCCATAGCGAAGGCGACACAGATATGTCTAAGGTCAGTGCTTAAAAACGCGGAGGGGAAGGGCGATCCTTTCAAATCTGATTCATTTGATCAGTTGATATTCAAGGTTCAGCTGCGTTCTCTCGCGTTCTCAGGTTTCCAAAAGTAAACCATGGGTTTTGGATGGGAAAAAACGTCTATTATGTATATATGTACTCATATTGTCCCATATTGTCCCTGATTTTTTCCCTTAGCTGTCTGTCTCACAAAACATGTCTCCGATACTAATGTCTCGTTAGACAAATCGATGCATCCAGTCACTCTATCAGCATCGAGGACATCGATGCCAGATCTATCTGCGGAGAGACGCCGCTGATCCTGGCCGCGCGAGCCCAGAAATCCTTGCCCACCTGCGACTTCCTGGTCGCTGAGGGGGCGGACATGGAGGCGGGAGCAGTAGCCTGGGTGAATTACACAACCGAATTCACCCCAAATGGTGTTGTTTATGTGGGGAATAACCCCCCCAACCACCGCAAGTTTCAGGTTGGTGAAATATGATAGTTTCTCTGGCTACTCACCCAGGGATCCTTCTCTTCAATTCTGGGCCGAACAGTTTGCGGGGAAGATGGGTGGTTTTCTAGAGAGCAGGAGGGAGGAGGAAAAAGTCAGCCCTTCGAATAGTTGTGGGAAATAACAGTGGTCCAGCTCAGATGTTGGTGGTTGTAAACATCATTTGCCTGGCCCATTTGAGGCAAATTGTTCTTGGTGGGACATTGTTTTAAAGGAACAGATAGGGAACCCTGGACCAGGTTCTGGCTATTTCTTCGGTGATACCCTTGGTGGAATGCGTTCAGTTAGGGAGTCGTCTTTGCGACTATTGGGCGGGAGCCTTTGACCTGGAGAAAGGCCAACAAAACAAGTGGGGAAGAGGCTGCTTTGCATCGTCCCAGCGATCTACATTGCAGAAATGTTCGAAACTAGCAGATCCTAGGCCGATTCAGCGTCCGTAAGTAACAGGGCGGAATTGGCTGTTCCATGTTATTTTCGTGCTCCGCGCGCCGGCCTCGCATGTCCGCCGCCCGGGCTGGATGGATGGACGCGATGGATGGCGGATGAGAGGGAGAGAGCGAGGAGGGAGGGAGGGAGGGAGGGAGGGAGGGAGAGGGAGGGAGGGAGAGAGAGGGAGGGAGGGAGGGAGGGAGGGAGGGAGGGAGGGAGGGAGGGAGGGAGGGAGGAGGAGGGAGGGGGAGGGAGGGAGGGAGGGAGGGGGGAGGGAGGAGGGAGGGAGGGAGGGAAGGAGGGAGGGAGGGAGGGAGGGAGGGAGGATGGATGGATGGATGGGATGCGGTGGGCGGGTGGATGGGTAAATGGATGGGGGGGTCCGTGGGCCCGGCCGCCCGCCCGCACGCACGCACGCCCGCCCGCCCGCCCGCCCGCGCGCACGCACGCACGCACGCACGCACGCACGCACGTACGCACGCACGCACGCACGCATCAGGAATGGCTTGGGGAAGAGTGGCCCCATGTGGCCCCAATTGCGGGCGGTGCAAGGCATGCAGACGGCGCGCGAAACATGGGGGTTGGCGATGCTGGCAATGCAGCCGGGTCGCTGCATATTTGCGGCGTTTTGAGCCCTGCCCCAACTCGTGCTGCAACGGCCGCCCGGGCGGGGGCATGCAGACGATGCGAGGGGTCGGCGGCAGCGACCGTCAGTCGGAAGGCAAAGCCATTTTAGGGCTGCCGCTCGGTCCCGCCGACCCCTTTTTTGCTTGTTGTTCTTGCATGTGGAGATTTAAGGTGGGCCCATCGCTTGCTGTTGCCTTGGTTGGCGTTGATGGCCGGAGGGATTTGCTAGAAGAGGGGAGAACAGAAGAGACAGTTTCATGCCCTGAGCACGCGCTCCGAGGGGATTGACCCGAGGTCACCATGGCTGGGGTTGCGGGGAGATTGGCTTGAATCTGTCTCTTATGTTCTCATTTGTTCTAGCGGGGGGGAGGAGGCAGGGTGATGATGATGTTGGTGCGATGGTGGCGCATTTGGTTTTTACATAGCCCCTGGGTGGCTTTTGCTCCCGACCCCTCGGAAACAACCCCCCGTAAAGCGAATTGCCGCAGCAAATGTTTTAGTGCTTTCTTGTTTTGAGGGCTGCCCCCGGGAGTGTTTTTCTGTGTTTTTCGTGACTTCGAACAGGCTCCCAGGTGCCGCCCCTCCCTTAGTTCGGGCTGTTTTCGGGTTTTAGGTTTTTCGTTTTTAGCCGGTCCGATGATGCGGAGACGCGGGGATGGGGGGTTCTTGCAAGTTTCTGTGATGCCGCTTTTTGTGCTACGTCGCCCGTTTTGCTGATCCTTGTCGGTGCTCCCGGGCACAACCCCTCTCCCCTGTTTTGAGACGTTGTCCGCCCAGCCTTTTGTCTTCCTAGCTGCCTGCCTGCCTGCCCGCCTGCCTGCCTGCCTGCCTCGTCTGCCTGCCTCGTCTGCCTGCCTCGTCTGCGTGCCTGCTTGCTTGTGCGCCTGCTTTTTTGATTGCTTGCCTTTTGGTGCGCTGGTGAAACTCTTGTTTTTACATAGCCCCCGCAAAATATGCTTTGCAGTGATGCCTGCCAAATGAAGTTCTCTGAAGACTCTCGCCTGCGGAACTGCGGAACAGGAGGGCGGATGTTACATGGATTCAGAGAATGGTGAACTGGGCTGTGCGAAGGTGCTGCAAGAGAGAGCCGGGGACCCACTGCCGCTATGCGATGGCATGCCTGTAGCTGCTAATTACGGACCACTTGGAACGAGATCTAGACGCAAAGTGCGACTAGCGAGAACACGGGCAAAACGAAAGCAGAGGTTTGGCGCCTGGATGGAGAAACGCCAAGGACACGGACGATGACAATCATCACGCGCGGCGCTGGGGATGCAGAGGATGCTACAGTTCCTGCAGTTGCAGGTTTCTCGGACTAGCCAGTAGTCTCTTTCCTTGAAGGGACGATGATGGTGACAATGATGATGATGATGATGATGATGATGATGATGATGATGATGATGATGATGATGATGATGATGATGATAATGGCTGTGATGATAACTATCATCGCAGCATTCCAATGCTGCCGAACGGCACGCTTGAAATGTGAACATAAGAAATTTAAGAAGAAAGACATGACGATAGTTATGATAGTGATGATCACAATGATGATAACTATCACCATAGCACCTGTTGCGTCACCAATGCTGCCTAACGGCACACTTGAAGTGTACACAAGATGACATGATAGTGAGAACGATAATCACCATGATGACGATGATAGCTCTCTTCGTGCCACTCCCTGCGTCCCCAGTGGCGCACATGTTGATCGCCATCATCGTGTGACGATGACGATGACCATGCTGATGATGATAATGATGATGATGGCTGTGACCATGACTGGTTTGCGTCAATGATGACTTTCATGATCCGTATCATCACGGCCACCCTTCCCGTGCACCTCGCCCTGAGACAAAGGGTCGGCGGATTCTGGGGAGTAGAACCCCGGCTATGTTCTGATCAGATTTCACTTAAGGAAAAACAGCGATTGCAGTCCTCGCGGTTGCCCGAAGCTGTGGCTCCTTTTCGCGCCTTTGTTCAGTATGAGAACCATGAAAACGGAAAATGAGTGAGAGAAACTCCCGGGTAGCTTTGCGGGTTGCCCTTCCGGGGGGTGAAAGGGACAAGAGCTTGAAGCTTCCAGGCAAGGGCCAGCAAGGGTGCTCGGAGCCTCGGGCAGGGGTCTTTGGAGAATCAGGGTGCCCCAATTTTGGCCGGTTTCTGGGAGGAAACAAGCAAACCCGGTTTTTGCATACTGTGAGAAGGAACCAAAAGGACAACCATCATTTTTGCAGATGTTTTTGCACGTGAAGAGGCTCGATTCAAGTTAAAGAATCCCTTTTTGGCCTTGAATGTAGAAGTTGGGTTGTCTCAAGATGGGAGAAGAGTTCTCCGTGGAGTGCCCTAAGCACCAAACTTGGATCCGAAACCGGCAACCCCAGTTCTCCGTTTTCCAGGGTTCCATTTTTTTTCGGGGACCCCCACAAAATTGTGGTTTCCCTTTGGTTTTCCTTTAAAACCACAAAAGTCAGGGATCCCTCAAAAACGACAGACCCATCTTGCCCTTCCCCGTTGCATTGAAACAAATGCCTTTTAGTCCAATTGAAGGTGAGTTTTTTTTTGGCCGGGTGTTTAAGGCGGAAATAGGGGCGTGAGATTTTCTGGGTTTCGGTTTGGAACTCAACAATGGTTGACACGAGTTCAATGTAAGAATCGTGGCCCAAACGGTAAATTGTCCAAGTCTGCTCCGATACCACAGGCAGGGAATTGCCTTGACTTTGGATGATTCCTCCCGAGGACAGCCAAGGAGTACCTGGACGATTACCTCAAGGAGCTTGGGGTGTCCGTCAACTGCGGCCTCGGTAGCTCGTAGCGGTGCCGGCCGTCGATGGTGCAACGATTCAACCCCACGGTGAGCAGTTGCACGGCGTAGACGAGGCCACCTCTTAATTGGACCAGTTCCGACCTTCGGCCCTATGTGCCGTGGCGAAAGCTCGACAGCACGGGCCATGCCCGTGTCCAAAAAAAGGTCCCAAAGAAGGTGGCTTGGACTCTCCCTCTCTTTCTCTCTCTCTCTCTCTTTCTATCTCTCTTTCTCTTTTTTTTTCTCTCTCTCTCTCTCTCTCTGCAAATTGCTCCACTGCGTACGGGGCCAATCCTTGCATTGGTCAACCTCAACCCGAGCAGTGCAGGTGGCCTCGCTTGATTTTGCACCTGATGTCGCCGACGTTGCAGCGAGAGCCTCCCGTTGCGCCGGTGATGCTCAGGTCAAGGTGACCGCCAATGACTTGTGGATAGGCGGGCTTTCTGGTGACTTGCTTCGAGCCGCTGAGCGAATTGGGGACTCCAAGGCACTGTCGGGGACACCGACCCCATCGTGCAGGGCTGCTTTGAGCGAAAGGCGCGGTGAAAAAATCATGTTCCATGCGCATGTTTGACAGTCATAAGACATGCCCAAAAGCACGGAGACGATTTGTTTGAAGGTCGACCCCAACGGCGAAAATTATGCCTGGCGCCAGACTGAGCATGGGCGGAACATGCCCTGCCGCCCTGCCGCCCTGCCGTGAGCTTTGCAGCTTCTTGTGAGGTTTTTAGTGCCGGACGAGGACCCTCCCATACTGGAGCTGACCCTGGATAAGGACAGCAGAGTTTTGCAGAATGCCAACAAATGGGTTTAATCAAAATGGGAACAACCCAAAACAGTTGGTTTCCGTTGCACCCAACACGGGCATCCTCAACCTCGACAGCAAATGTAGTGAAACTGACCGCTGCGTGTCGCTGCGTGTCATGACTGACACTACACGTCGTTGTTTGCTCCTCACTCCGCATCTCTACGTATTGCACGATAGCTCGCACGAGCTGGTCATGCATATTGGCACCACTCCCAGCGCATTCTTGGCGCTTTCTTCACGTTCTCGCCATCATAGAGCTTCCCCCTATCGTTTCTGGGTGAATTATAACGACCTCACACGACCTCACCCCAAATGGTGGTTTATGTGGGGAATAGCCCCCCAACCACCTCATGTCAGGTTGGTGAAATATTATAATTCACCTAGATTGTTTGCTTTGTTCAACTTTGACTTGAAATCGGAGCCCCGCCCCAGCAGTGGCCCAGGACTCGTCAGAGGTGTACCAAACCTTCAGTTATGGCACCTTGCTGTGGCCGCGGCTTTTCAATGACGACATTCCGTTGGGCCGGGCGCTCGGACAGGAAACCAAAAGGAAAGCCACGGGTGCTTGTCTTAAAATACGGACCTCCCCCCCAAACAAAAAGGTGGGTTTCCCCTTGGCTTCCCTTTAAAATCATGTTGAAAGCGGGTTCACCCACCGTGACGCCTCGCTCAGGCGAGGGTCTCTTTGAGGCTGACCTCACGGATTTGCCTCTCCGCTCAGCTGAGTTGGGGGATTCGTCGTGAGCGTTGCGCGCGTCCTTGTGTGAGGGTAGCCTCCTTGGCTGGTTTAGAGGGAAACCAGCAGGTCAACTACCATTTTTAGACGATTTTAGGGGTGAACGTTGGGATTTGTGTCCACCAATCGTCCAGGAAAGGGTTCTACACAGTCAAACGATCGCTTTTTGGGGTTCTGGTCCACTTTGAGAGATGCCAAACATTGTTTGGAAGGTGCGTAAACGTGTTTCCTCCGCGACTGATGTTTCTCCCAGACGAGTCTCAAGCAAGACTCCTTGGCGTGCAACCGCTTTGCACACACGGCGTGCCTTCCTTTCCCCACAGGTTGCACTCCCCTAATCCTCAACCTGGCACACTGAAGCGACTGGAAGCTTCAAACAAACCCCACTGAGTTGACTCATTTGTTGCTTTCTTTCGAGTGGCATAGGCTCCAACGCATGTGCATCCACTCAGGCCGCCAGAGCTGCTGGAGAAGTTTCAGACTGCTCAGGACCGCTCCAGCCACCCTTCCGCAGCGCTGTTTGCCTCATGTCTTTGTTGGCCCTTGTTTTAAATGCGTGACATTCTTTCACCGAGAGATGCCCCAGGGTAGACTATTATACTGTTTGCTGGCTGTCTTTGTCGAGGCGCGCTCTGACGAGCAGTCACGCAAAGAGAGGCAGAAGCGGCAAATGATGACGGAGGAGACCTTGCGTAGCACAATCCGCAAATTAAATGCTTTCTGACCTGCAGGAGGAAGTTGCTGAAGAAACTGCGAGGCCGGAGAGTCAAAGTCAAGCTCCCGGCTTGCTGCACCAGCGTTCTTTGTCACTGACTCAGGTTATGGAATGACGAGTTTGCAAGACATGGGATACCACACCGCGTCGATTCTTTGGAGGCCGCTGCGAGCTTGTGAGCCTTGCTACATCTGACATCTTGGCATATCCAGGATAGACGCATCGACAGCTACCAGCAGTGAGTCTGTGAAGGTGTCTGGGCAGCACCCCCGTGGATTTCCAGCCCACGGATTTAGAGATTGGCTGGACTTAGGGGATCAGAAGCCCAGACAGCTTCTCGTTAACGAACCGAGTTTTGAGAAGCGCTCAGAGAAAGTCTTGCCGGCCGGCTCCAGTTGACCATGTTACTCCAGGTTTGGACATGGGCACTCAGCAACCCGCGAGTGTTTGACTCCATGGCTTTTGACTCACTGTCACTTTCAAGTCCGACAGCAGTCTTGTGTAAGCCAGGACATGACAGAACACACCACAACACAACAGAATACGGCGTCGCAGCAGCAGACAACACAAACGGTATTACATAGCACCACTCATAAATAAATCACAACACCGCAGCGTAAGATGACAACACATCTCCACATGACAACATGACACGACACTTAGCAGAACCACATCACAAAGCGTTGCAACACATCACCACACATCAGAATGCAAGACAGCACATGGAACAACACATTACACCATATTCAGCCCATATCAACCAACTGCAAGGATGTACAATGCATGACGACACTTTACGGCACGCCGTGTTACATCACGCAACATGTAACGCAACAACACCTGTCACGACATCACACCATATACGGCAAGACGCAACACAACACCTCCACACCACTCACAGAAGGTCGCAAATATTTTTTCCAACACAACGTCACACCCCAGTGCAACAGACTATGACACAACATAAGACATGGCAACACTTTGTGACGCGGCACAAACAACCCAGCACGACACAACACGACACAACGCAACACAACACAAGACCCCAAACATATCGCAACATAAGAACATGCGCTGATATTGACACTTCGGGATGCAACATTACACATGAGAACACATCGCAACACCACAACATCACAACGCGACACGCCGCGTCACAGCACCGACCAGCGCAACAACAAACAGTTGAACCACAATACGTCACCGTCTACAGCAACACATGGCAACGTAAGTCGACAGAAGATGCATGCGTTTCTGGAGACCAAATCCTGAAACTGTGGATGCAAACTGGAACCCTACTTAGGGGGGAATATGATTACTTCCTTCACGTCCATGGGTTTTGCAGCGCTGGTTTCGTCTGCTTCCTCTCCAAGGAACTTCCCGGATTGGCATGGCTCAAGGGCGGGACGAGCCTGAGTCAGATTTGCAAGGTGCGGCAGATGTTTCAAGAAAAGCGTGACCCAATGAAAAGAGGGAGCCTCATTTTTTTCGCAGAGGCAGTCAAAGATTTTTTTTTCAGGACGTCCGCTGCGGTTTTCCAGGTGTTGGCTGCGTTTCGGCATGGCAACAGCATGGTAGCTTATGCGCCATGGACCCATCCTCGCGGGCTTCCGAATGGTGCGGCGCTTCTCCAGTCGCGCGCCAGGCGTTGCTCCAAGTCGCCACGGGTTGGCTGAGCCCCAAATCTGTTGAGCCCAGCCCCAGCTCTCCCAAACCGGGTTGTGGAACCAAGGGGTTTATCCCCACTTCTGTGATACAAGGAAGTATCCCACTTTATACAAGGGCTTAGTCTTTGGGAAGCCCTTTCCGTTGTATCACAGAAGTGGTCATTTCCCTTTTGGCAGCTGCACTGCAGGTGCATGCGTGTTGAGCACGTGGGGAAGAGTTCTGCAGACCCTTCCCTTTTTGTCAGGAGGCGGCGACCGGCGGGCCGACAGCTTAGGTTGACATCGGCGATTGCCGTGCTGTTCTTTTGCTGGCTCTGAGCCGGGAATGTTGGAATGACCCCTATAAACCATCCCGTATGGTTTCCTTTAAGGTGGGCCATTCCCTACTGAGCACCAGCAAGAAAAGGGGCAACTCCAAAAGCAGCAAGTAAGAACCTGGAGTTTTGCACATTCATCCCCTTCATCCCCTTCCGTTTGTTGATCAGAGGTCGACGTAAAGCCATGCCGGAGGTATCCGATCGGGAGATCTCCTACTCGATGGTCATCCACGAGCTTGCCAGGCGGTGCCCCAAATTTACCCCTCCCCCCGCAGAGTCCCCAAGCTTGTGCAACCGTACCCCCGGCATATATGGCTATGGATTCTATTCTTGGAGTAGAAATATGCGCAGGGGTGGCAGCAAACACATTTTGTGGGTTGTATAGTTTCTGCATTTCAGTTCCTCTCCTCTCTCTCTCTCTCTCTTTGCTGCTGTCCGAGGGCTGTGCCCGTTTAGCTGCATCTTCAGTTCCAAGACCTAAACCACGACATGGCTGTGGGTCAAACATATGTACCCAAAATGGCTTGCCCTGGCAAATCGAAACTTCAACTACAACCTGCGGTCGGATTCCTGGTGGTTAAAATTTTGACTCACACCCAGTTGATTCCCATCCTGCCTTATTCACTTTAACCCAAATCGCCAACAGCCCCAGTTCATGAACATTTTGACATCCACATCCTTATGCATTTGATTTTGACTCACACCCACATCCCCACATCGAGTCGACCGCCGACCGCGAGGCGCGGCACCGACGAAGCGACGGTGGCTTTCCTCCAGGCTCGGCGACAAAGGCAAAGCGTGAGCCCAGCATGTTGCACTCGGTCTGGGGAGTACAATACATAGTTGTATAAACATGTGTCGCATACAAATATATATATATATTTATTTATTTAGAGAGAGAGAGAGATATATACACTCTTGCATATATATATATATATATATATACCCTGACAATCCAATGTATGCATATATCGCCTACATTGGCCGACGCCAGCGTTTTTCAACTACATTGACCGATAAACCTGAATGTAGCCAATTTTTGGGGACATTCAAACCGACAACTTCCGACAAGGGTTCCGACAAGCCTTCCGACAACAAGCTCGCCTCAATTTCGACGACTCTATCCGACGACGCCCTCCAACCACCCTTTTCCAACGCCTTTCCGACCGCTAACTTAACTCACAATGCAGGAAAATACAAAGGCGCGCCGTAAATTGATGTACGGACAAAACTTAAACTGCGAATGACTGGCAACAGCTACAGGGCACAAACAGGGCACAAAATGATTCGAGCCAACCCCGGCTATCATTGTCAGTAAATGTTGGTTGCCTGGCACGCAAAAGAAGGAATCCACTAGCATAGTGTAGCAGATCCCGCTGAGGGCTTCCGATTGTAACGTTAACCTTTTTGATGGGCTGGCTTGCTTAACGAAACAGTGTGACGACGAAGCACGTGTGCGATAATTCAAACTTTTCAGGCCACGCCATGAAGCACATTTCCAGCGCAGGATCACACTAAGGCAACGCCGGTTAGCAAAGATCACTCAACAAACATAATTATTGCGCATGGAGGACAACAACTCCTTGCAAAACACCTCGCAGCAGGAGATCCCGCCAGTCACTCTCAACAAAACCTATCCAAACGCTCATGGGGGTTGATGCCCCCCAAACTAACGATGAAGCAGAATGATGTTACATCGTTGTTGTCCACAGGAACACAATTTCGTCAACTTGCCCGTGTGTAGCTTAAATGCGTGTTGCTTCCTGATTGCTTGCAAGCTGCAACCTCTGCCTTTGCGAGCTTAGTTGCTATTATGTTTGATGCATGCCTACGCAGGGGCGATGGGTCATCATGACAAGCTTGTTCGCGGGCCATAAACCGTCAACCGAAGGTAAGGGGTCTAATTTCCAACGATCACATCTCCAACCAAATACTTGCCTAACACCATGCCGCAACCCAGTCCAGAGCGCAGGCCCAACTTAAAAAGCCCTGGTTGTTCAAAGCAGGTGTTTCATTTCTTTCCAGGAGGCTCACTTTAAACGCATGCTAGCCTGCTAGCAGTTCCCAATCACCATTCGAGCGGCAACTGCTTGCCAAGCGAAATTTCACTGGTCAGATAGTGATTAAGGCTCTAAGCCTGCCATGCCCCCATCCCCCAATGCAAAATTCACAGACTTAACAAAAAACAAATTGCTGTACTTAACAAACGTGGATGTCAAACGAGATGTGCTGGGAAGGGCTCAAGCGGCGGTCTTGAGGAGAATGATTGAGACTGGACGACATGACGCAGTCCAAGCCCCATATGTTGCTTTGCAAGGACTCGGTTTTTTGATGAAACCCAACTATAAAGGACACACGTAACATGTTTGTCTATTGCTCTTCTTGATTAAACATGTCCTTGTCAGCTTTTCTGCGAATGTTTTGGGCTCAGTGCTTTGCCCTCATTGGGCATACGCGTTAGTAAGCCATTTGTTTGACAAGCGTTTCTCCGCTGTTTCTAAGCCAGCTTGCCAGCTGACGCCAACAAGCAAGCCACATGACTTCCAACTCACGGCGCCAACAAAAATCGAGCCTCGTCCGACGTGTCATCGCGCGAAATCACGCGTTGCTTCTCGTAAAACGCGTGGACAACACACGAACACAGTCCAGCAAAAATTCACGCTATTTCACGCTATTTCACGGTTTTCCGTTAACGTAAGCAAAAATAAGAAGACAATCCGACAACTTTTCACGCCAAATCACGCCAAATCACGGTTTTTCGTTTGCACAAGCAAAGGACAGGAACACAATCGAGAAGAAGTCACGCAAAAACAAACGAAATTTGTTGGGTCGTTTGCTCCAAATCGCTAAGAACATGGTAGGGACATACTTTGGTCAGCCAGGGGGAATAAACGGACCTTTGCTGAACTGCTTTTGGGGAGCCACATAGCAAAAATAGGTACTTGTTGGGCCTTTAGTGGACGTTCGAACTTCATTGAAGAGTCCTTTGCTGACAGGGAAGTTCATTCTTGCGCGGCAAGCTTTGAATAGGCAAGACTGAGCTTTTGCATGGTTGATGCGAGCCCAGAGCTGATGCGAGTAGACAATCCGGATGCTGAGTCTCCAGCATGCCAATCAATACTCAAGAGCTCTGAAGACATGCATGCTAAGCTTGGTGGCTCCTTATCCGAGTTTACATAGCACTTAGTATTGGCAACCTAATAATTGACATACATGTCGTGTGTGCAGCATCATATATCCCCCATGCTCAAGCGGCAAAACGCCAGGTCTGCCCAATCGCAATGCAGTCATTGTAAACCTATAAATAAGAACACCGCTTTATGTTCTGAGCTTAGAAATTCATTATGTTGAGCTGCATGTGTACCTAAAGTCTTGTACATGTGTATACACAATAAATTTGCACATACATAAGATATGTATGTCTATGTTTTATTTAGCGGAATTAAAAACAACGCTTTTTGGTAAGATAAATTGGAGTTTCTTGTTGGATGCTTGGACATCTTGCTGCGTAGATTGAGCACACTTGAATGACCAACAGTTACTGGGCGACAGTTGGGAGTCGACTCGGTAGGCCAATTTGGTTCGGCGCTCCTCATATCTCAAACATTCGGCACAGCCAGAAAAATGTCCATATTTGCAATTGCAAGTGTAGGCTGTAGTGTTGTAACATAAATCCCTTACAGTTGATAGATGGCTGTGCTTTCCAATGCGGCTCAAGGTCGGCAAGTCCGTTCCTTTGGCTCAGAGCATGTTGAATTTGTAGGGTTTTTATTTCAAATACGTATAACTCGAGATCAAAGCACGTTTACATGAGCAATAGAGCTCGAGGGTGGCTTTGCGTTGCATGTCCGACCCCATGTTGGTTGGCAGCGATAGTGCCAGTGGTCGAACAGTTTGCGTACTCAATGCTTAGAGCGGCTTTCTCATAAGAGTGCACCAACGCTGCACACACACACACACAGTCCCATAAGAACTGCCCATATGCACGAACAGAATCAATCTCGCAATTGTGGATTTCGTAGCCTGCTCATCCGGAAAACAACACTTGCAAGAGTCTGATGGCAAGCTCTCAACCATCGCTAGCTACATACATCATCAAATGTCCATGTCAATAACGTGGTGTTTACACTTGCTGAAACAAGTGCAGATTAATGAAAGCGAAGTTGCTACACAACAGTGCTTTGGCAAATAGAGCAAGCTAGCAAGTAGGATCATTGGGCCCCTGAAAAAACAAGTATGCTCAATAAACTCCGTCACACTCGGGTTCAAATTTGACTATCGGACACGAGCTTCGTCAAATCTCCTCAATTTTCAGGCAATATTTCGACATTCGACGGGGATTCGGCGAATGTATCATTTTTTGGCTATATTTCGACAATCCGACAGGGATCCGACGAATGTTGTCGTTTTTTTGCTACATTGCCAATGTACCCCAAAAATGGCTACATTGCAATGTACGCCATATTTGCCTACATGGATTCTCAGGGATATATATATATATATACACTCTTGCATATATATATATATATAGATATACACTCTTGCATATATATATATAATGTAAGTGTATTGTTTGGGACACCAGTGAAACTGGAGCAACAAGCACGGAACACCTAGCAACAGCTGTTGCACGCTTCAACATGGCTATGATGGGCTTTTGCGTTGTCCGCCCACTGAAAGCTCGAATCTTCAAAGTTTCGGAGTGTGGAACCCAAGGGATTTGGGCAAATGCTCGATAGATTTCTCGAAGGGTAAAGTTTTATTGGGGACTGTACCACCCCATAGCCCGTACCCCAAAGCCCATTGTGGTTAGCAGGCCTGCCAGCCATGGTGTCGTTTTGGGTGTTTTTTGCCGTAGGTGGTGTTTGACAGCCTCACACGTGGATTCTATTTCATGGATTAGCCGATGCTAGGGTGGCAGAAGATGGATAATAAATTTGAGGGGCTCTGCCAAACTAACTGGTTTCCTTTTGGTTTTCCGATAGTTCCGTGATTCGAGATGTGAACTTTCGACCACTCCACAGGCTATGGAAGCTGAGAACATCCGGCCGAATGCCTTCGTCTATGAAGGCGCTCCGGTTAAACCGGAGCCGAGCGAGCGCCTGACCCAGAGGATTCGGAGTAAACGGACCGATCGCTTGCAGAGGACAACAATGTGTAGGAGCCGAAAACAACCCAGTTGTTTGAACCCCTTCAACTGGTCACCCGATGTATGCTTGATGTTTGTTTTGTAGTTGCTGAAGAGGCGCCACACATGCCCACCGGCTTTCAGAAGTTGCTGGAATCCACACATCTTGAACTGGCCGCTATCGCCACCCCGGCGATGAGATCCAGTTTTTAAATATCTCTGGCAACTTGCGGTAAGGCTCAGGGTTCCCTTTCAGGGCTGGTTTGTGCGGACACCGCCATGGGGGTCCAAATCTTTTTAACAAGCCATCATCCCCATTTGCCTACATGGGTAACCAAGAGATCCACCAAAAGGAAGATCGCTTACTATTTGGCCATGGGTCATAGCCAATGGTACGATTTTGGGGTAGGTGCACCACCCCATTTAGTCTATTTTAGTGGTTGGATTGGGATGTTCACTGGGGGTACAGGGTTTTGACCCATGGCCATTTGGGCTTGCCTCCACATGCCAGCTGTGCTCACGAGCTTCAAGAATGGCAAGTGGCAGAAGGCTGCGGAGTGGTTCGGCCCGGGCCTTGGAGCGTCGGAGGGCTCGCTTCGCTGGTGACACGAGCCAGACGGCACGAATCACTTCGTTGGGTTTGTCTGCAACGGGAACCCCCCAAGGTGGTTTCCTTTTTCGGTTTTCCTCTGAACCCCAAAAGGTGTAACAAAGCGAGGACACCACCAGGTACTTCCTTGCAAGTTCACATGGATCCCAAAGAGGGGGCCCTCCAAAAGGATATTTCTCTACGACTGGAACTGGTTTTTGGGTTCCATGCGTATTAGTAGAGAAGATCGGGGATGACCAAACCCAAATGAGGGGATTTGTGTCATCTATTTTCCCCAACCGCACAGCTCTGTTTCGTAGGTCATAGCAATGGATGAATTGATTGGAAGTCTATTGCTGTTTCGAAGGATATGGGGGCTCCCATGTTTCCCAGTAAAGTCAGGGTCAAGCCCTCCCTAGTCTTGGGAAACCAAGTCGTTGTCCTGGACTCACCTTGTCATCACTGGACCGAAGGGGTGTTGTATGCATAGGTGTCCCTTTTGGTGGTTTTGCTAAAAAAAAAAGGAGATGGGTTTCGATTCCTGGTTTACCAAATCGGTGGTTAATTGAATCTACCAGGGAAACCCATCTATTTCCAACCTAAAAGGACACCTATGGTTGTACGCCTGTGCACTGACACCGATGTCAGGCAAGATGTGTGCTGCAGCGGGGGGCTGAGATGCATGCCGAGCCTGCCTCCCCAAATGCGTGAAAGCAGAAGGCTTAGGAAGACATGGGTATGGGTCAAAATTCAACCACCAGGGGACCACAGGTCTTAGTCCATGTTTCCAGTTGCCAGAATTCCATTTGGGGTAATTTTTGAAATCGCAGCCACATGGTGTTGCGTTTTTTTTGTTTGAGAGTACCCTTTGTTTTGTGGTTTGAAAGGGAAACGAAGACATGGGAGTGCTTTGTTTGAAGGTCCCATAGGGTGCCCCTTCCCTTTTCTGTGATCTTGAAGGGGAAAGGACACCACCTTGATTTTTCGCTGGGCCCCTCCCTACTGTGGATGGACGAAATCCTGCACCACTTTGAAACCATGAAAACACATAGGTTGTCGGATTTTACAGGGGCAAGAAAGCGCTTCCAGTGTTTCTTTGCAGGATTTCCTCCATCCACAGTATGTTACCCAAACTGACATAGACCACTCACAGCATGTTCCGGCGCTCGCCGAGCGCAGGGCGTGCGTCCCAACGTCATGTGCTACCGCGCGGTCATAGACAGCTGCGCCAAGGCGTCGGCGTGCGGAAGTGGAAGTGGAAGATTGGCGGGGATTTGTGATACGGCCATGGGCTTTTCAAAATCCAAATCGTACCCCCAGTGCCCAGTGAACAGGACCCAATCCAACCACTAAAATAGGTTCTAAAAAGGGTGGTGCACCTACCCCAAAATGGGATCCCATTGGTTTTGACCCACAGCCATACCAAGAAGCTCTCCTCCAAGGTGATAAACGTAGTCATGGGAGTATCGCAGATTTCGGGTTAAATGTTGACAACCATTGCCATGTTTGCCTGATTGTTCAATTTTGAGCCAAACGAGTCGACGAATGTCCCGCTCAAATCTTGTGGCAGTGTTTCTCAAAAAAGTGTCTTGAAGCCCATGATCGGTAGCTTTCAAAGCCGGTGCGCAAAAAAAGCAACAACTTTTGGGAGCCCCCGCCTTCTTCCACCACTCAATCTGATATGCGAGAAAGCATTTTGTCCGTATGGGGCCAAAACCACATGGTTTACTTCACGAGGGGCCCGTGCTTTTTACTCAATCTGCGCGCTAGGCAGGCCAAACGGCCGAGGCAGAGAGGCTCGGAACTTGGGCTTCGAGCGCGGGTTTTTGGGTCTGGGTCGCGGTTTGGATCAGCGACACGTCTGCGCGAGGATCCGAAGTAAATGAAGTTTGGTTCAGAGAAAGAGCTTCGAGACATGGAGGGCTCAAAGGAGTAGCAGAAGCATCATTTCCCCATGTCCTCTTGAGGAAGCAATTGTTTTGACCCTGGTTCAGTTTATGTCCAGTGGAGCTTTACAAACCCGGATTTGTCGTGTCTATGTTCTGGACACTTGGGTAACCCCCGACCTAGTTATCAATGGATCTACCAGTTCGATTAGCAATTCTTTCTTTTTCAATGAACCCCTATTATTTCTGGGAGGGCCATTGGTTTGGGTCAGCATGATTGGCAGACAGCAGAACTTGCGTGTGCGGGTGTGTGTGTGTATGTGTGAGTGAGTGAGTGAGCGAGCGAGCGAGCGAGCAAATGAGTGAGTGAGCGAGTGAGTGAGTGAGTGAATATCTTAGTTTGTTAGTTTGATTGTTTGTGTGCTTGCGTGCTTGCTTGCTTTGTTGTTTCTTTGTGTCTTTGTGTTTTTTTGTTTCTCCCCCGTTTGTGCTTGTAGTGGTGTGTTGTGTTTGTGTTTGTGTTTTTGTGTATGTGTTGGTGTTTGTGTATGTGTGTTGTGTTTTGTGTTCGCGCTTGTGTTTGTGTTTGTGAGCCTGTTTGTGTTTGCGTGTTTGTTGGGGCTTTTGTTTGTGTGGTTGTAACTTTGCGGCGCATGTTTGGTTGGTTGGTTCGGTGGGTTGGTGGGTGGGTGGGTGGGTGCGCGGGTGGGTTGGTTGGTTGGTTGGCTGGTTGGCTGGCTTTTTGCGGGTGCCTTTTTTTCGGGTTCCTTTAAGTGCCAAACCCAGAGGGAAAACAACCAGATTGGGGTCCCTGTATTTTGACGAGAACCCACTTGGCAGAAGTTCTTAAGGACTTTCCATTGCAGGTGGCTATCTGAGATGAAGGAGAGGTCCGTCACTCCTAACGCAGCGCCGAGCCCAGTGCGTGCGCGTGTTCAGCTGACAGTTGAAATCTAGATGATGCTTGCTGGGACAGGTTTCGCCCCATGGGTGCGAGTACCCGCGCTTCTTACCCCAATGATTTTGGGTATCTCGAATCCTATTCCCCGCTTTTGATTTTGCGTCGTTGCGCACTCGGAATTCACTTCAGCCTAGGCCTGCTACAACGCCCTCATCAACGCTTGTGCCAGGCGCCTCCGGATGTCAGACCCAAGGTCACAAGATGCGCTAAACCTGCCACTCGGAGTCAACTCCTTACAAGCAGGTGACCTACAAAAGCCATGTCCGGGGTCAGGCAATGTGAAAAACGAGGCTCGCCGGGCTCATACCACTTTTCCCTCGATCGATGGGCTATGAATGTTTATAGATGTTTGGCGATGACATTTGAATACCACCTCAAAAAGTGGTTGATTGACATGCATCGGTTCGAGACCCATTGAAAGATGCCACCCATTTGCTTTCAATGAAAACATATATGAGAGTGGTGGAGTCTCCGAGTATTCATAGGGTGGCATCCATTCCATCCCATCCCATCCCTGCCATCCCCCCCATCCCTCCCATCCCTCCCATCCCTCCCATCCCTCCCATCCCTCCCATCCCTCCCATCCCTCCCATCCCTCCCATCCCTCCCATCCCTCCCATCCATCCATCCATCTGTTGCCACCAGGTTTCAAATCGGCCGAATCGCAGGCGCGGTCAGGCCGATGCGGCTATGGGCTGGTTGGCGCGCATGCGCGCAGAAATGCCGCCGGACGTGGCAGCGGCCTTACCAAAGCGGATGTGTGCAGGGGTACCAGGAGTATCACGGGAGACCAACAGGGAAGTCTACCCTGTTGTCCATGGGGTTCCCCTTGTTTTTGACACATCCCTCGGCTCCTTGGGTTGCTTTCCTTTGACTTCCTTGTACCGTCTCCAGCAAAATACCACAGACGAGCAGTGGGCCTTTTGGATGCGCAAGGATTGCCCTGAGGTCTCGTACAATTCTGCGCTGCACAGCTGCGCCAAATCCAACCCGCAGCGAGTGGCGGAGGCGAGTCGGCCAAAGGGCGCTTCAGTCGACAGGGAGAGCCGGCTGCTATGTTCCACCAAGCCCAAACCAACCTTAACACCCCCCAAACCCCACCCTCCAAGATGACCCCTGTTTGTTCATTTTGTGTGGCTCCTTCAATGTTTCGGCGACTTACAACCCTAGTGGGGTTGGATTGACGAAAGCAGCATGAAAGCGGCACCCTGGAAGCAAGAACTGCGTGGCGTGGCCTGGGAACGCGCACTTTCATGCCGCAGACTTGGATAGCTTGGCAGATTGCAACCGTGCTTCCGGGTGCAGGGTTGGTTGCCTTGCAACAATGGTTATAGCCTACCGTGCAAGTCTGAAGATCAACGTGGGTTGCTGTACCAGTCATAGAGGGGAAGGCAAACTCCGACAGAGCGCACCAGCGACGGCTCTTCAGCCCAAGTACTGGAGTAAGCCGATCGCCCACTGGTGCCGATCGGCATGGTGTTGGGGAAGTGCAGGCCGAAGCGCTCTTCAGAGAGATGAGGAGCGAGGGAAGCCGGTTTCCAAGGTATGTGGCACATGTGCCCCAAAGTGTGGATGTGGCTGGAAGGGAAAACGCAAGGACACTCAGAGGGACCCATTCTTTGTTTGGACGTTGTTTGAGGAGAAGCCGACTTGATGGATGTTGTTTCAAGAGAAACGAACCCTTTTGATGTGTTTTGAAGGCAAACCCAAAGTGGACGGGTCATCAAGAGAGGAAACCGGGAGGCATGCAGCCATCCAGCACCGGCAGTCGGCAGGACGCACGGGATCAACCCAACCGCTGCGACGCTGAATTTGCTGGACTCGATCCTGGGTGTGGAGCGGAGGCCGGGATGTTATGCAATCATTGGAAGCTTATTGGGCTGAATGGGGTGCCAAGATCAATATTAATAAAACCACCATATAGTAATGAACACCAAAAAATCTACAATTAAGGAATGAGTAGACAACAACCTTACAGTTCCGCTGGTGAAGAGACTCCCCGGATCTTGCGAGGAGGAATCAAGGAACGAGTCAATCAAGCGCCCACAACCCGCGGCCCCAAATTGGTGGGTTGAATTTTGGCGTCTCAGACTCAGGGTACCCCCAAAATTGGTGGTTTTCCTTTTGGCGTCCCATTAAATTATTAAACCCACCAAAAAGGGGTTCCCCAAACAGAAAAACGGGTTCCCCAAACAGAGACGTCCTGCAGGAACGCGCTGTGCAGCGAGCTGCGGGTGGATCCAAAGGCCGAAAGCCCGGTGTAGGAAACCCTGCATATATCGTTTTAGGATACAAGAGTCTTTCAGGACTCCCCCAATCAGGATCCATGATAGGGAGGGCAACCCAGCGGGGGGGGGAATGATGAAAGGTCATGGAGCCCCCCCCTTTTTAAGTGCTCCAACGCATGCCCTGATGTCCCCAAACGTTGCGTTGCACATTGCTTTCAAGAAAGTTCTGAAGCCTCGAACATCTAAGGGTTGAAGCAAGTGCGTGACTGCGCTTGGTATATAGGCAAGTTCTATGCCCAAGGTAGCAGCTAAGGCCATGAAGCCCTGGTCGAGGTGAGCCGGCGCCACATCTAGCAAAAGAAGTGGCTGCCACTCCTCCATAAATGGCGACAACGCCGCCTTGTGTGTGATGTTGCCTTTCTGGGCTTTCACTGGCTTCACTGCTAGGGTCCTTGTTGGTCTAGCGGCGTGTGGCCGACGAAGCCTCCTTTGCGGCCAATGGTTTGCGGATTAAACCTGCCACAAGCCGATCACATCACCACAGTGCTCTGAGATCACTCAAAGGGGTTATGGGCAAGAACCAAAAAGGAGCGAAGCAGGTCGTTTTGCTTTGGTGTCACACGCGCACCGAAGACAGGGTGGACCGCGGCTACCGCAAACTGCACAACGAACAGTTGCGTGCGCATTGATAGAATGTGGCCCTTGGTACTGACACCATCTGACACCTAAATCGAACATCAACTCTTCGCATTGTCTGGTTCATTTTTTCATTCGCACTGTTGGGGGACCTGGTCTCCCATGGGCCAGACTTTCTCCAAGAAGGTGGACGTGTGACGGGAAGCCACAGGGCCGCAGGGACTGATTCCTTTTCCCAGCCATCCCCCTGGCTTTTTAGCTATTTAGCGTTTAGTGGAGTCCTTTTAGCCCACTAAAGTTAAACTAGCGGAAGATCCGAAAACGGACAGCCCAGCTTTGAGACCCCGCGTCCAACAAACGCGGGGTAAGCTTCGTGGCCAACAGCCGTAGGCCATCCGCAAGGACCGGGACCGGCACCGCACGGCCGGATCCTCATAGAGCCGCGTCCAGCTTTGCCCCAAAAAGGGCCGGGTCCGTCGGTGGGTTTTTTGTATACAAGGGCCAAGGGAAACGCCCCAAATGGAGGGTTTTTCCCGCTTATTTATCTTAACCCCCAGAAAGGGTACCCGAACAGACACACTTTTTCGTCCATACCTGGGTCAAACAAACGGGAATCAAGTAACCCTTAGTTGGTTTAGTGCTTGATACCAAAGATCGCCAACCTCCGACCAATTCGAACCGCAATACGTTGTAGCTCAAGGAAGGGTCAGCTTTGTAGGCACCCCCAAGCCAACTAAAGGTTCTACAATGGTTTTGCAACAGTGTAAAGGGGGGGTCAAATGGACAGGTTGGGGGGTTAGAGCCAGATCCAGGGAAGAAATGTAGCTGACCCACAGAATCCACCAGAATGTCTGCCAAAGACGTCGCAACCAGCGAATGAAACTCCATGGGTTTCAAGAGCTGCAGATGCCTGTGGCGTCTTCCTGATTGGCAGCCGAGGTGGCCCCTTTGTGCGAATTTCACCGAACCATCAAAGGAGTGTGGCTCTGCCAAAGAGATTGCCCGTCCAGTGACCGGCATCAACAAAGCTATTGAGAGTACGTACGCCTGGGGAGGCCCTGGCTGCGCATGCATCATTGTTTGCCAGCTTCCCATAATTTGCTTTGGAGAAGTCAGGGAGTAATGCATACGCCGTTCCTTGCGCTTTTGACTGGCCAAAGCAACAAAAGCAAGCAAAGTGTGACCAACTTGGCAATCCGGACCAGGATCAGAGAGCAAGCGTTTCGCAGGGGTTAGGGGTTGGGGTGGGGGAGTGTTGGTTCCTTTAGACTCCATTTTCTGTCTGGGCCAGAGCGGCAAAAACGAAAAATTGCACGAACGGAAAAAAAAGGAGAAAAAAGTGTCTTCTTGGAGGGTGCCTTCTCTGGGATTGCATTGCGATGATACCAAAATGGGGAGAGACCTTTTGTGGGTTCCTCCCCCCCATTTTGAGACAAGCCCATGTTGCAGGCAAGGACGCGGTGTGAGAGCCTACATTGCCGAGCATTAGCGCCGAGCGTTTGAAGGGGCAAGAACTGCAAGTCTATTTGAGGTCTATTATCCCTGAAAACAGAAGATGACCCCAAACAAGCACAAAGGATTCAAAGGATGGTAAAGGCGGCCAAGAACGCCTTGCGTTGGGTTCATCTCCAAAATGGGCCGTGCCACCTTTTAGAACCCTCTTGCCCGGGACGGTTTGGCTGCTGAGGTAAAGCCGTTGGACGATTGAGGCGCACCCGTGTCCATACAGGTGGAACTGTGGAGCCGTTTTCAAGTGCTGATTTGCAGCGTTCAGAATCTATGCGTGCAGCAAATAGACATTTAGGTGTTTGTCGACCCTTCGAGTCATGGATTTATGGCGCGATCACGCTGTCATGCATGCATTCATTCCTTTGATTGTTCTCTCGAGGGGTCACTCCTTCACTATTTCATTTCATCATTCCATTATTCCATCATGCTTGCATCATTATTTCCTCCATCATCATTTTCATCATTGGCATCATCATCATGTTCATCCATCATTCCATCATCCCATCATAGCATCCATCATTGCCTTCCTTCCTTCAGAGCTGTTTGCCGCAACTCTGCACTTTCCGCAGGCCATGAAAGCCGTTTGACGCAGGACGAGCTGAGCGGTGAGCGGTGAGCCTTGACGCTTTCCTCAGCCGTGTTTCCGCACGCGTCGAAAGGCGGCAACAGGCTACATGGCATCCGGCTAGCTGACTGGCTTGTATCAATTGGGCTTATTCAATTGCTAGTTTCCATTCCCGGTCTGACCGGCGTCCGATATTCTGCGTACTGCGCACTGGCTTGGAAAAGAAGGCTTGCAAGTTGACCCATTCTGGCGCTGCAAGCCCATTTTGGTGAGTTGATGCCTGAGGTCAATTCCCTGATTTTGGCACCGACATTTTGGGTCATTTGGGTTTGGGGAGAGATGAATCGAATGAAAGCTCTATATTTGCACGGAGATGCAGAGAGTTTCCATCGAAAGCCGGGACGCTCGCGGGGTTGACACTTTGCCTTCGGCTCCAGCGACATGGCTCCCTGCGGAGCCTTTGCCCCAGATCAATGCCCAACTTCTGACGATTGGCTGGCTTTTGGAAGGAGATCAAGGCAGATTTGTTGCACAAATACTCAAACTTACGTCCTCAGGATTCCCGAAGCCGTCGTGTGTCGACATCGTGAGACATGTCATGGGCGCGGCGGCCTCAGGCCCGACCCTTTCGACTCTTCGGGTTGCTCCGAGGGAAAGACATGGGCAGAAAAACAGAAAGGGTCGTCGTGGGGCCTAGAAGAAATCTGCTTGGTTTCTTTGGCTTCGGGTGAAACCAGATGTCACAAGTCTCTTTGCGGCAAGGGAGAAACATGTCTGAAGCAAAATTGTGGTGCCAACTACTTGCACCAACATCCAGGGGTGAAAGTACCCTGGGATCTTAGCAACCTATACTTACTTTTCTCATCTTTTCTCTCAAATCTCGCCCCCAGGGAAAGGTGCAATCAGGAAGGAAAGAACCGGGTTTTGAGCGCCCGACAGGGAGCGGCACTTTTGTTTGTTTGTATTTTTTTCTTTTGCATTCCTAGCTGGGTGTGTCTTCTTTTTGGGGTTCCCTTTTTGGGGTGTTTTTTTTTTGAAATGGACACCAAGCAAACAAAAACACATATATTTTTTTTGGGGGGGGCCCTATTTCGGATCTTCCCCAAATGGTTCCGTCTTAGTTGTGTTGACCAGGCGACAACTTGCGGATAGCCAGGTGGATGGTTCTTCTCCGAGACAGTGCAGGTGGTCCTTGTGCCAGATCCTCAAGTAAGCTTTGGGAGCAAGGAATGGGCGGCTCATCTTTTTTTGCGAGTGGGTGCTTTGTGTAGATAATCTAGGGGTACCTTCCCCACTCTTTCCAGGGATCCTTCTTTCTAGAAAACCTCCAAAAACCCAGGGAAAACGGCCGGTTTTTGGAAAGAACGATGGTTGAAAAGAATGGGGAATCAACCCCTAGAGATACGGCAAGCCAAAAAGAAACCGAGACCATGTTGGGGAACCAACCTTAAAAGACACCCGAATGAACCTAGGGATCCACAAGGAAAGGGGTGGATCAGTTCTTGGCCATCCCCTTTCTCCCTGACAGCAAATGCGCTCTGACTCGAACCAACCCCTGTCCCACATGGACAAGTTACAACCTGCTTACAAAGCTGTCTTATTTTGTGAAGCCTTGCGTTTGAGGGTTTAAGCAACTTACGAGGACTATCAGTTCTGTCTGAGGTCGGGGGACCACGCTTAGCGGGATCGAATAAACATGCTCCCATGCCTGGATCCCATTTGTGACGCCAGCATGGGAGAGTTCGGATGTCAGACAGAATCCCAAGGAGAGGGGGACGTGAGCATGCCGGATGATAGACATTCTGACTCCGTAGCGGGCATGCCTCGTTTACGTGAAATCTGAGGGCCAGAGTTCACTCGCATTGAAGACCCATCATCATGACATATCATGACTAGAACGTCTCCTCGTTTCTTGCGGAAAGGATATGGGGCGAAGGAACGTTTGCTCCGTATACTTGATTCTGGAACAACGGATGACTTGTTCTACAAACCTCGGGTTTTGGCCAAGGGGCTGAATTGGGGGAGCCGTTAGATCGAGGCTAAATGATGCGCGGAACGTCAGCCTACTTCCTGGAGAGGCGCCAAAGCCGGCCATGTGAGCGTGCCGGCTGTGGCTTGATACTGAACCATGACCGACCGGCACCAGGTGGGTGGTGTATGTTGCGTTCCGTTCATCCACCCCAACATGTGCGTTTGGCGGAGTATGTGACTTCAGAGCTTTGAAGGGGCCAAGGGGACCTGCACGTACTGTAGCACACGTTCAGTGTGACATGCGCCTTGAGATGCGAGAAGAACGCTAGATATCTTCTGCAGATGTGGCTTCGTCAGAGACCTTGAAAGCTCATTTGATTTCCGTGTTTTGCAGGAAACAGACTTGCTCCAACAAATCAAACAGGATCCAAACGTGCCAAGGGTTTCCCTTCAATTTCCCTCGCGACTTGGTCTTCTCGCCTTGCATCAGGAAGGGACCTTGAGGTCGAACTTTTGACGAACCCTTCCTTTGTCGTGCTAAAAGTGGCTTTCAGCCACTCAATTGGGGCGACCGATTCCGACAGAGACTCCTTGTTGGCTTTCTTGCTGGAAACAAAGAAGGGGGCATTCGGCATGTCCGCTTTTGAGAACTCCCAAGCCTGTGTCTAAACGATGGTTTAAACTATACTGTTAATACTAAGAAATAAACATACTAATGATTGGTGATGATTATTATTGCTATGGTTTAAAGAATTGAGATGGTTCTACCCAGGAAATCCTCCTAGCCATTCAAACAAGAAAGGTTCTACAGGGTTCCTTAAAAGATACATTTTGCAACCGGTTCTACAGGGTTCCTTAAAAGATACATTTTGCAACCATTTGAAACATGTAGCTTTTTCAACACAAAAAAAAAGAGTTGGAAACCACCATTTACAAGTTGCAATGTTCAGGTGTTTAATGCATCCGGATCCCTGTTCTACCTGACTCCTTGATGGAAGCAGTGGCAGGAGCTCAGTGCGTTGATCCACTTGGATCCCAACGACAGCGGCAGCTACGTCTTGACCAGGCGCGCGATGCGCGCGCGACCGGTGGCGGAACGTGCGGAACGCCACCCTGCGGTTATTGAGAAAAGGGGCCTGCAGAAGCAATGTGGGTCAAAACCAATGGTACCATTTTGGGGCAGGTGCACCACCCATTTTAGTCTATTTTAGTCTTGATTGGGATGTTCACGAGGGGTTCGGCTTTTGACCCATGGCCATATAATGAACACCCTGCCAATTTCTGGGTGACCAATCCCAGACAATCCACGCAGGTCATACTTGGTACCAACATTGGACCCGTTTGGAGGGTGAAAGTGAGCAAATATTGGATACATGGATTATCTGGGAATTCCTATTTGGACAAAACATGTTGCGCGCCATTCTGACAATCACCGCAGGGAGTGTCCGGCCAACTTGCGGTGGGCTCAGTTCCGAGAGTGAGGGCATGGATATTGAATGTTCCTCAGGTGGCAACCTTGGTTCGTGAACCAACCCCACATGAGCCACGTGCTCAAAACCCGGGTAGATGAAGGTTAGGAAGGGGCAATCCCAACCATAGCTGCGGATATCCGCCTTCTTAATTCTTGAAGCATGGTTCTGGGTCGACCATTTTAGTACCGAGTTTTGATTGTGACTCACATGGCTGTGGGTCAAAGCCAAGGGTACCATTTTGGGGTAGGTGCAACACCCATTTTAGAACCTATTTTAGTGGTTGGATTGGGTCCCGTTCACTGGGGTACGATTTGGATTTTGACCCATGGCCACATCCAACCTCGCAATGCAGTACCCAGCCGCCCAACTTGGAGCTTGGCCAGTCCACTCAGGTCAGTCGAAGGTGTCTCAAACAAGCGGCCCCTAAAAACTGGCTTCCTTTTGGCTTTCCCTTTAGCCAAGCAAAACGGGCCCATTTTGAGGAAACCCCATGTGAGCGTAACACCCAAATTCCAAGTCCAAAGGACAAAACTGCCAAAAACAAATTGGAATCAAGTTCCTGCAGAGAAGCAGGAAGCAACTTGCAAAAAGCAGGAGACTCAAATTCCGAATCCAACAGATTGGAATCCAGTTCCCCGAAGACATCCACGGACTTCGCCGGGGAAGCACCAAACGCCGCCCGGTTTCGCCGGCGCATGAGCCGCCGCCGCCGGCCTCCGCCTCCGTGGCCGCCTCCGATCCGAGGTCGGTGAGCTCCACCAAGATCCTGGCGGTGGAGTTCCGCGGCATCGTCCAGGGCCTGCAGGCGGGGCGGGGAATCGGATGCGGCGATCGCGGCTGGGAGAAGGAGAAGGAAGAAGCAGAAGAAGAAGAAGAAGAAGAAGAAGAAGTGAGACAACATAACAACGCATGGTTGTGTTGATGACATGTTTGTCAGGTTGTTTTTAAGAATGGGAAGTGGGAAACCGGGGGGTTGCACCATAATTTGCGTTGCAACCAGTAAATGGGTTCGTCTTGTTTTGATGTTTCATAGTGCCCTTGATTAGTTTCAAGGAAGCCAATGGACATCCTCCCATGTCGTCGGCTCCCCAATGATGAAGGCAACCCCAACATCTCAAGCATCCCAATCCTAAGCGTCGACTTGGGTCATTCCCATCTCCCCATATCCCGACGTCTTGTTCAGGACACCGCCAGATGTCTGGGGGAGATCACGCTACCGCTGCATCACATCGCCAGGCAGTGCCTCGGCGTGAAACAGTTGGACCGCTTTTCTGGCAGTGGCCAGCAGGGCTTGTTTGTATTTCCCTGTTTGGTGGAATTACACATCACCTTCTGGAGCCATTGGACGGAATCACCAGGGTATCAATCGGACTTCTCTTTCTGCTGTTCACCTTTTCCATTGAGATTTCCTCCGCTTGGTGGCGTGTTGGCGGCCCGGGGTTGCTCACTTGAACTGAAGCCGGGCTTGAAGGGTTCGATGTACGCTGGACAGGTGGCTAGAATCCGCTTTCCCATTGGTGGTTTGGAGCCCGGTGGTTCGGATGTCAAGGTGGGTGTTCGCATTTGCCCACAAGCACCAAGGATTCAACTTCTCAAAGCAAGCCGAGCCCAAAATCAAGGGTATCTTGAAATACTACTTGGTGCTTTCCTTTTTGGCGGATTGACGCATCACCATGGACCCACTTAAAGTAAGCTTCATTTAAGCAGAGTGAGTGGGAAGGTTTGGTAGACCAAGTTTCTTGATGCCGAAGCTGCTGATCTTCCAAAAACGAAGCATCCCCAAGAAGCGTTTTCATGTTGTCTTCGTGGGACACATCGAAGAGGTCGACCTCCAAAAAGACGAGTTCCCTTCGCCTTTGCGGTTTTCTCCATGTGAAACCCACCACTCTGGTGGTGGGTGCCCTGTTTCTTGACACTCGTGAAGGATGGAGAGATGCATTTGGCCTAAGGTGTGCTGGAAACCTGGTCCAAGTCTGGCTGCCCCTCCAGCCTTCGCCCGGCCCCCATGGATGAAGTGTGCAGAAGGCCTGCCTCTCTCGCTCTCTCTCTCTCTCTCTCTCTCTCTCTCTCTCTCACCCCCTTCTGTTTTTTGTTCTTGGTATGCCGGAACCATCAGTGACAGATTGCCGAGCCTTGGGAGCCTTGGGCAATACGTGCGTTTTCGGTAGCCTTCCCCCCGGAGCATTTAGGATGCCCTTCTATCCGATGCACTAAGCTGTCTTTTGCAAATCCCAAGTGGTGACTCATGGGGCATGGCGGTGTTTGTGTGGACACGTTGAATAGGACCTCCACATCTCTTGCCGTTCTTGAGAGCGCCGTACGTATATGAAAAAGACATATAATATGTATGGAGATGTAGATGTTCTTTGGTGTATACATATGATTTCTAGTTCACTTGGAGTTGCAGCTTAGGTTTTGGGCGCTCTCTCGGCGCTTCCTTGCCCAGGTTGCTGGCACAGGAGGAGGAGCACATCGAGCACTTTGACAAGGCACCTCTTGGACGAGATAGCATGCCCAGTGGAAGGTTGCATGTTGAAGACCAGTGCTTCATGGCCACCAAAGGGTCCAGTGTGAAGGTTGCTTTTTTGCCCTGAACACCAGCAAACACAGACACACCAATGTGGGCATAAGTTTTAAGTGGGGACCCTTTAGTGGACATCTGAATTCAGTGGAGGTTCATGTTCACCAACCACTGCTCAGAGGGGCTCCATGTATATATATATATATATATGCAACCCCCCCCATGGACCCTAGTTTTACTGCCTTTTGGGGATGGCAAATCTAGAATTTCCAAAATTACAACAGTTGCGTGTCTGAAATCGGGGACTTGACGAACCACCCACTTAACAACCTGTCAAGGCCTTATTTGGCCCGTTTGGCCTTGTGTTGCCCTAGGCTTATTGAGTCACTTGCCGGGTGAGGGGGTATGTCCCTGATGTACTGGCCCTCTAAGTTGACTGGCTGGCACGTTAGTTTTCAAAAATGTGTTTATGTTCAATTACAGCTTGAACAAGCAAATCCTTTCCAAATAGCAGCTACATGAAAATGTATACTTTAGAGCCTCCGGCTCAGTCCGCCGACATTGTCCTCTCCCTTTTCTCCTTCTTCCTCTCTTCCTTGTCTCCCTTGTGTGTTCTGTCGTCCTCTCTCCCTCCCTCTGCTCCCATCCTCCCCATCCCCCCAAGCCTCTCTCTCCCCAATCTCCCTCTCTCGTATGTATGCATGCATGTACATATGTATGTATGTATGTATGTATGTATGTATGTATGTATGTATGTATGTATGTATGTATGTATGTATGTATGTATGTATGTATGTATGTATGTATGTATGTAATGTATGTATGTATGTATGTATGTATGTATGTATGTATGTATGTATGTATGTATGTATGTATGTATGTATGTATGTATGTATGTATGTATGTATGTATGTATGTATGTATGTATGTATGTATGTATGTATGTATGTATGTATGTATGTATGTATGTATGTATGTATGTATGTATGTATGTATGTATGTATGTATGTATGTATGTATGTATGTATGTAATGTATGTATGTATGTATGTATGTATGTGTATGTATGTATGTATGTATGTATGTATGTATGTATGTATGTATGTATGTATGTATGTATGTATGTATGTATGTATGTATGTATGTATGTATGTAATGTATGTATGTATGTATGTATGTATGTATGTATGTATGTATGTATGTATGTATGTATGTATGTATGTATGTATGTATGTATGTATGTAATGTATGTATGTATGTATGTATGTATGTATGTATGTATGTATGTATGTATGTATGTATGTATGTATGTATGTATGTATGTATATGTATGTAATGTATGTAATGTATGTATGTATGTATGTATGTATGTAATGTATGTATGTATGTATGTATGTATGTATGTATGTATGTATGTATGTATGTATGTATGTATGTATGTATGTATGTATGTATGTATGTATGTATGTATGTATGTAATGTATGTATGTATGTATGTATGTATGTATGTATGTATGTATGTATGTATGTATGTATGTATGTATGTATGTATGTATGTATGTATGTATGTATGTATGTATGTATGTATGTAATGTATGTATGTATGTATGTATGTATGTATGTATGTATGTATGTATGTATGTATGTATGTATGTATGTATGTATGTTATGTAATGTAATGTAATGTAATGTAATGTATGTATGTATGTATGTATGTATGTATGTATGTAATGTATGTATGTATGTATGTGTAATGTAATGTGTAATGTATGTATGTATGTATGTATGTATGTATGTATGTATGTATGTATGTATGTATGTATGTATGTATGTATGTATGTATGTATGTATGTATGTATGTAATGTATGTATGTATGTATGTATGTATGTATGTAATGTATGTATGTATGTATGTATGTATGTATGTATGTATGTATGTATGTATGTATGTTGTATGTATGTATGTATGTATGTATGTATGTATGTATGTATGTATGTATGTATGTATGTATGTATGTATGTATGTATGTATGTATGTATGTATGTATGTATGTATGTATGTATGTATGTAATGTATGTAATGTATGTATATGTAATGTATGTATGTATGTATGTATGTATGTATGTATGTATGTATGTATGTATGTATGTATGTATGTATGTATGTATGTAATGTATGTATGTAATGTATGTATGTATGTATGTATGTATGTATGTATGTATGTATGTATGTATGTATGTGTATGTATGTATGTGTATGTATGTATGTATGTATGTATGTATGTATGTAATGTATGTATGTATGTATGTATGTATGTATGTATGTATGTATGTATGTATGTATGTATGTATGTATGTATGTAATGTATGTATGTATGTATGTATGTATGTATGTATGTATGTATGTATGTATGTATGTATGTATGTATGTATGTATGTATGTATGTATGTATGTATGTATGTATGTAATGTATGTATGTATGTATGTATGTATGTATGTATGTATGTATGTATGTATGTATGTATGTATGTATGTATGTATGTATGTATGTATGTATGTATGTATGTATGTATGTATGTATGTATGTATGTATGTATGTATGTATGTATGTATGTATGTATATGTATGTATGTATGTAATGTATGTATGTATGTATGTATGTATGTATGTATGTATGTATGTAATGTATGTATGTATGTATGTATATGTATGTAATGCATGTGTGTATGTATGTATGTAATGTATGTGTGTATGTATGTATGTATGTATGTATGTATGTATGTATGTATGTATGTATGTATGTATGTATGTATGTATGTATGTAATGTATGTATGTATGTAATGTCATGTAATGTCATGTAATGTAATGTAATGTATGTACTGTAATGTATGTATGTATGTATCCTTGCACTTCCCCTTTGCTCCCCAGTATTTCCCGCAAAAAAAACACGGTTTTTCCAGCGTTTTCGCAAAGAGGACGTCCAAAAACATTGAGTTTTTCCAGATTTTCGGCAAAAGGATGCAGGAAGCCCAAGCCAGCAAAAAAGCCGGCAGGGGGAATCGAGCCTGGGACCCCTGTTTTGCGACACCGGCTCCCCGAAGACTACGTTTAGTGGAACGTCATCAAATTGCCGCGCGGTACGTGGGGGACCCCCCCCCCAAAAAAAAACCTACGTAATAGACGTCGGGCGGGGGGGGGGTTAGGGGGGGGGGTTATCCTCTATCCTCTAGTAAGTATCCGACACGCCGAGCAATGTCGGCGGATATATATATATATATTTTCGGCTAAACTCCAACTAATCTATCACAAGAAGTTAGATGGAAGTTTTTTTCCAAATATAATCCAAGTGGTAAATATAATCTAAGACGAACACAACTCAATTTGCTTTTGACAATATCAAGTGAATAAAGACTACATCTCAAATATAATTCATATTAAGTATGGCTAAACATTTGGAAATTCAAAATAGGATTTGTGTTATTTACATTCTGGCCCTTTTGTAGCATAAGAAAGGTCCGACATTGAACTTGTTAGACGGTGTTCCAAAGGGAAATTTCAAGGGAAGAGAGGTTCAAAATCTAAAACTATCTCGAAACAGGGATTCTAGCTAAACCGTTGTATTTTTTGTTCTATTTGCGCAGGAAAGTTAATTCTATCTCAAAAGGTGGAGGTAGTAGATGAGCAAATGTGGACAGGTAGTTGAAGAGGGTGGGGGACGGTGTGTGAACGTACATACATATGTATATCTATATATACACATACATACACACATATATAGTACCCCCAATGATCCTGCGCCTCCTCATAAAATACGGTAAAATACAGTTTTTTTGAGCGTTGCACCTGCCTTTGTTTACCTCCTGGAAAGGGGTCAACATGAGCATAGCTGACATGAAGCTCACCAAAAGCACTTGAAAGTTTGTCTAACCAATAACTTGAAAGTGTGTCCACTGGATCGCTAAGCACTTGAAAATTTGCTACTATCGGATGGAAGATTCAATATTGAAGATTACACAGAACACTTTCCTGAGAATTGTCAATCCTGGCCAAACCCAAATAGCATTCAAGTTCTTCTAACACTTGAAAGTGCTTTACCACTGGATTGGGGATTCAATATTGAGGAGCCCACAAACCACCACTTTCCTGAGAATCATCCATCCTGGTCAACCCCTAAAATGTTCAAGTTGTTCTATCACCTCGAACATCCGTTACCACTGGATTGAACTATTTCACGGAAAACTTTTCCGAGAATCTTATTGAACACCGAGAGTATTGGGACAACCCTGGATTTGTTTTTGTTTTTGTTTTTTTAAATAAAAAATATGGGATTCAAGATTCCCAGAAAATATTTTCTCAGATTCTTGAATCTTGAATCTTGAATCCATATTTGTTCAAAAACTTTTAAAAAATATGGGATTCAAGATTCAAGATTCAAGATTCCCAGAAAATGTTTTCTCACATTCTTGAATCTTGAATCTTGAATCCCAGAATTTTAAAAATGTCTGAGCTGTTCTTGTATTCTTTGATGCATTCAAACTCTTTCAGATTGCAGGTGCTGATGTCATTGCTTTTATCGCATTTGTATGCATGCATGCGTATCATATACATGTATGACCCTCCCCCCAATTTTGACACAAATCCAAGAAGCAAAAATAAGCATAAAACACTGGAAAATACAGGTCAACCGCACCAAACCAGGGTCCATGGGGGGGTATCATATATATATATATATAGCCTCATTATCATGGTTAGCAAAACAAGAAAGTCAAAGGTGTCTATGCTCCAATTTGGGAAACATGGACGAGCACAGAACCAGGGACTCGCGAAGTGTCCCATGCTCTTTTGGCGGACTTAGGTAATCTTCAGAATCCCGGTGGTCCCCCAAAAAATCACACACACACACACAACCAAGAACTCAGAGGCGTCCTTTTTTCAGACATGCTTCAGAAGGCGTCCTTCTTCGCGCATGTTTTTTGTCTCACTTCCTGAGTTCATGAACTTTAAACTTTTTGGGAGGACCATTTTAGTGGCAAACACAAAGTTTGGACTTGTTGTGGGCCATCCACTCAGCCAGTGAGTTTGTGGTGTTGCAGGTTACCCACTGGACCAAGTCCCCCACCTCCCCGCGCGGCGCTTTCCGCGAGAGAGGCCTTGCTGAAAGCTGCCAGAGACCCTCGGAAGCCCATGGCGCGGTTCGGAGAAAGCGGGCGAGGGATCGGAATGGGACCTGGAGATCTCTATGTGGGAATGTGTGTCTTTGTGTGTGTGTGTGTGTGTGTTTTTGGAGGGTGCCCTTTTTTGGGGTTTGTGGGTCAATTGTCTTCGTGTTTTTTGGAGGGGGCCCTTTTTGGGGGTTGAAAGGGGGAGCCGAGAAGGAACACCGAAGCCCATGGTGGGGGGGGTCCCGTGAAAAAGGAATGACGCGCGCAGATATCCGCTTGTTCTTAGGGCCTTTCATCCTGTTTCTTTCGGGGGGGTCAATCCGCACCGACGTTCAGTTGAGCCACAATCAAAACCCGGGTAGGGGACGATCCCAACCATGAATATCTGCGGATATCCGCCTTCTTAGTTCTTTACATGGTTCTGGGTGCACACTTTTTGTACCGGGTTTTGATTATGACTCAGTTCATAGCTGCCCGACGCTCTTATTGGAGCTCGTCATGGCAAGCCTGCGGCACGCCTACGGCACGGTGAAGGGATGGCTCTTCTTCAAAGATCCAAAGACACGGAGCCCGCTAAACTGTTCAGGGCTCCTTAAAAGATACATGTTGCAACCAGTTGAAACATGTTGCTTTTTCAACACCAAAATAAAGTTGGAAACCACTATTGCAAGTTGCAATCTTCAGGTGTATAATGCATCCGGATCCCTGCTGCTTCCATGGTAAGATGCGTTCCATGTCAGCGAGCTAACGAGACCTTCCCGCGAGCCGAGCCGACCTTTTCGCACCAATCACCCTGTGCAGGTGTGCATTAGTTTGTACGCCGGGAGCATTCCGCAAGCCTGCGCCACAGCTTCTGGGCAAGCGGGTGTTGACAAGGTTACGCGGATTGGTTGGGCCAAAGCGCCCCAAGGAGGGACGCCCTTTTGGCGATTCGCGGCAGTTCCATCCGGTGGCAGTTCCACAGGCACGCTTGGGGATTCCTGGCTTTGGGTGACGTGCCACCGGAACCGCAAGCCGTTCATTGCGGTATGTGACAGCCATACTGTCAGCAATGCTAAGGCCAGCAAGGACTATTTGTTCAAAGCTCCGGCAAGTGAGAAGGCGCGTGAGAGGAAAGAGCAGCAGTCCAGCCATCAAACAACAATCTAAGTCAGCAGATTCAATCATGAATCATTTCAAGATTGTCATGCTCCCAGTAGACTCATTCTTTGCCTGGACGCACGTTTTGGCGACTTGAATCACGAGCAGCCGCCTTCCTCCACACCCCATCATGACAGCGGGTTGCTTGAGCTTCGTGCTGTTGACGGAGGAAATCCTGCACCGCTTCCGCAATGCTAAAGTGGTTCCAGAAAAGCACCTCCCGCTTCGGAATGGCTGATCGGAAGTTTAAGGCTCGGCTGCAAATCCGCAAATCCTAACTCTGGGGGTAACTTCCCCATTCTTTCCGATCCTTTCTAGAAAACCACCAAGGGAAATGGCGATCGGGTTTCGAAAAAAACGGCTGAAAAGAATGGCGGAGTCAACCCCTAGACGAATCACCTTATTGCGCCATGCCAAGCCGGGTGTGCGGAAATGGAGCTTCGGTTCTGTCCAGGCCAAGCGCTTCTTGGGCCTTCAACAGTACCACGCCCAGTGTCGAGCGAGTCGGAGCGACTGGGACTGGGACCCCCTGATTTCTGAATTGGCGCATCTGCAAGGATGACTTTAGCCATATTGTATGTATACCGATACCTATTCACGTATATATATATATATTATGTAGATATTCATGTAACGCGCATGACTTGGCCTAAGGCCTCCTCGATCTCGTTTTATGGACATTCGCAGGATCGGCCCCTGACCGAATTGTCACCACCAAGCTGAATCATGAGGTTGTGTTGACATGATGCCAGACCGAAGCAAAGTTACAAGGTTCACGTGTGTCATGTCTTGAAGCCATGTGGAGTCGACGTCCAGCTCCCTAAGAGAAGTCAGACTGCAGGCAGAAAGTTGCGTGTTTCTATTGGCATTCCCTTGCCAAAGGCAAGCTTGCCAGAGCAGATGAGTCACACCCAAAGCGGGGCGGATGGCTTCTGAGTTCGTGAGAAACCACGAAAAAAGCCGCCACGGGCCAGCGCGCACTCGTTTCACCGAGGTCGCACAGTCAGCATGCGAGGATGCTCCAGGCTCCAGCTTGATGTGTCGTGTTTATAGAAATCTGGGGCTGGGCGTAGATCTTTGTGACGTTCGCTTGGCTTATGTTTTCTCGGTGTTTATTCTTGGTTGCAGTTTGGCGCATTTTCTTGTGGGGGAGGGGGGGGGAAGGGGGGGAGGTGCAACAAACAAGCTGTCGACCCCGGCGCCTTTGCTCTTAAAGCGTCAGGCGTTGTACCGAGAGGTTCGCAGCCAGGCTGGAGTCATGCACTTGGGCAGAGGGTCACCTGTGCTACTGTGGACTATATGTGTATAAATATATATTTCGTAGGACCACCCTCTCCAATGCCAAGGTTTTCCTGCTTAGACATGTACAAACAATGCAAACACCTTGGTATTGGGAGGGGGTCTGTATATATACATATATATGTATTCATGGTTGTATCAGCATTCTTAGGGTTGGTTTAAAGGGAATTCGATATTGACACACGCCCATATGTGAAACATGGGCACCGGGGGTATTGGGTCTAGCCAGACTTGTTGCATTTTGATGGCTACCCTTCTACCAAGGAACCCACCACAAACACCCTGTCAAAGGAAAGGGGTCTGCGCAAGACTTCGACCCGTTACAGGATGCCGAGAGGAAAGGAGTCCTCATGGGCATATTGGAAGCTTGTTAGAAGCCGCCCGCAACTCATGGCTTAGCGTTTGTTTTGCGGGTTGAGCGAATTGGCACATGGCTGCTTGGCATCGGAAACGAGCAGCTGACAGATCGAGGAGTTCGAAAGCAGCCTGGAGTGACTGCATGCTTTTGGCCGACGTTCTCGATGAGACTTACAGAAGCCTTGAGAACCGTAGTGCTGGCGTAACGACAAGGCCAGCGTGGAACCAAGCAGAAAGAAGCAACTAGGTTTGGTTGGTTCCCAATCTTTGGGTGTTAAACCGACCTTGGTAAACCTAATTTCGGGAAGCCATTTTGGGAACCCAATTCTGTGAAGCCACATTTGGGAAACCAAGAAAGCTAGTGTCAAAAAGGAAACCAAGTTTGGGAACCACGGTTTCACCTTCACCTGCCGGTTCGGGAACTGGCGGCTTCAAGCTGCTGGAGGATCAGAGCTTCGCAAAAGCCCAAACACCACTTGACTGCTGTTGGGTTGGATCTTTAGACTTTAACCTTTGGGAAATCAAGGGTTTTTTTCACTAAACCCACAAAAAGTGATAAACACTTTTTGCAGAGGGGTCAACAGCAACCAAGACCGATGCTGGGATTATTGAAAGGGTTTGCAAATGTTCCCTTGCAACATGTGGTACCGAGCAGGCGCACCAGTCGGCTCTGGCGGGGAATCCTGGTGCAGGGGTCCCCTTTGCGTGTTTGTTTTTCTTTTTTTCTTCTTCTTTTCTGAGGGTGCACCGCCTTTTTGATGTCAGCGGGGATGGAAGCCACGATGTTTGGGGTCAAGTTGAAGAGACTCCCCATCACTTTTTGGCCCCGTTCAGCGCCAACATTTGAGAATGGCTCAAAGATGGGTCGAAATCCTCTTTGGATTTGATAGATCCATGTCAAGCGTTTCAATCCGAGTTCATGGGAAGAGCTAACTTGGCCGGGCCGAGCTCGGGACATTGTAGCAATGGTCAAGGGGATTTGACCTAAAGTAGGTGACAGGGAGCCTAGAGAACACTTAGGTATTATATTTTAAAAGTATGTGTTAAACACCACAAGGCAAATGGCTCGCTAGAGTGATGGCTGCGAGCTGGTGAGTGCGGCTGAGCCTGAGCTCTCAGAGCTTTGCCTTAAATTTGTTTGGAAAGACAAAGTCCCTCGGGGTCCCAGTTCGCTCTCAGAAATCGAGGCCTTTACTCAAAAAACCCAGCAGAAGAGAACCACAGGAACTTGGATGAGACTTGGCTGAGACTTGGCATTCGGAAACCAAGCCTGAAGCCAAGCCCATCGCGGTCTGAGGACTCGTCCAACCGCTCCAAGGACGGCTTGGCGGATTCCTGGCGCGGAGTCCAAATCCGATTAGACGATTCGACGGGTCAGCTGTGGATGGTTGCGAAATCCACTTCGCACTACCTAAGAAACCCTGGAGTCTGATGATTCCCCTGTAAATACCAAGCACTGGTTTCCCGTGGTTTCAAAGTGGTGCAGGATTTTGTCCATCCACAGTATGGCTTTTGAAGGGAATGACAAAAGTTCGAGGAGAGTGAGTTGCCTGGACTGCAGCCTGTGCTCAGAGAACTATTTTCTGATACTTTTGGCTCATGCTCACCGTTTTCTGAGATCTCCCAAATTTGAGCATTTGTTCTGCCCATGCATTTGCAATCTCTTTGACGCACTTTGAAGCAGTTCTGGATTCAATATGATTCAGTATTCCAATTTATCAGGACTTTAGTTTCAATTCTTGGGTCCAAAACTGCAATTTGATGTCCCATGTTTCACAGGCTCCAACCTTTGGACCTCAGAATCACCGGCACTTTCTTGACTGCTATTGAGTTGGATCTTGAGACTTTAACTTTTTGGGAAAGGAAGGTGTTTTCTACTAGACCCCCCAAAGAGTTTTTTTAAGAAGAATGAAGCCACTTTCTTGCAGGGGGGTCAACAGCAACCAAGCTCTGAGACCATATTTTTGTGCTGGGCCAAGTCCTCGAATCTCGGGAGAGTCGCGTGCACGAAAGGTCCCGGCGCGAGGAGGGGCCCGGAGCGGTCGGGGTTCGAAAAATGCGACGTCGAAGCATCGGGGGGGTCTCTTTGTAACTACCCCAGTAGTGCCCTTTTACCAACTTTTTTGGGGTTTTGGGTTCCCCCACTAAAATGGGCTGCAGAAATTCTGTAGTCTATGTTAGTGGGTAAGGGTACCCTTGCTGGGATGGCGGGAAAGGGAAACCAGAAGGAAGCCAGCCACCTTTTTTGGGGGTTCACCTATTTTAGAATGACAGTTTGCTACTATTAGTTTGGGGAGCACATGGGAGGACCACACAAGTTTCCGCCAAGAACGGTTAAAGGGAACCGGCCATGTTACGGGGTAGTTTTGAGCATGTCATGTTCGACCCAGTTTCATAGGCCTTGACGAGTGACCGCGTATCACAGGGCTTCGTAGAGTCACTGGTTCGCTGGTTTTTCCATGCCCTCGTCGGGCAAAGTCTGGTGAATTAGTTAATTCTCCAAAATTGGGGAACCATGGAAATGAGGGCGAGGGGGTGGGGGGGGGGGGGGTGGCAGGTCGTGTTGGTTGCCCTTGAAACCAACCCAAAAAAGGTACCCTCAAAAACGCCTCATTCTCATTTGTCAGTTGCTCATGCATTAGCGGTTGGTCCATCCGGGAAGGACATGGACAACTCACAACAAACAGCCAAAGGACTCACAAATGTATCCATGTCCTCGGGAAGCACTCCTAATGTTGACCGAGTTCCCAAACAAACCTAAAAAGCTCCCCCAAAGAGATGCACATGGATCTGCCTTTGTTCGAGGGTACAACCCTTTTGGTTTTAAAGGGAAGCCAGGGAACCCTTGGCAGGTCAAACTCATTTGAGACAAACACATGAGGTTTGTCTTAAAGGGGGACACTCATGACGAATGGTTGTCCTTTTCCTTTTGGACTCATCCAAGATTTGGGTCACCGAGCCTCAAAAAATGGACACCATAGGACCCCCTAAAACAAATCCGTGTTTGTTCTTTTGGGTACCCTCCAAAAAGACTCCCCACATTATGGGTGTTTCTCCAAATGAGGGATTTTTTCCAGGTGGTTGGGTTCTTGACTTCCCTGTCAAACCCTCCGATCAGGGTTCCCTATGTCGCGACGGACTCATACATAAGAACACCCCGGGGTTCACCCCGGGCGAGATCTCTCCGCAGGCCTTTGACCTGCCAAGCCCCGAGGCACGGGAAAAGATCGGACACACGACCGAATTCACCCCAAATGGTGGTTCAAAGTTTATGTGGGGAATAGCCCCCGTTAGCCACCGCAAGTTTCAGGCTGAAATCTCAGAATTCTCGGTCGATTTTCGATGTTCGACGGAGCTTGGACCACAGAGCAACAATCAAAGCCCAGGTGAATGAGGGAGGGACAGTCCCAACCAAAAAGGGGAAGATCAGAGATCCGCCAAGGGGGGAAATTTCTGCAGGGTTCAATGGGTAGACCATTTTGATAGGTTTTGATATGTGACTTGTAGGTGGGTTCAAAAAAAAGCTTTCCCGCTAGAATTTGGAGATGTCGAATCTTGCATCCTAGAATCAGAAGTGATTTCTCCACACCAGCAACCCCCCAAATGGCCAACCCCCAAAATAAGTTTCCCTTCAGACCGGGCTCCAGGTTATTGGGCACCCCCGAGTCCGATCCCCAAAGTTTCATCGTTTTCTTGACGCAGTGCCACCACCGCAACCCACTCATTTGGCGATATGAGCGTTTTTCGCAGATGCGTAACTTGAGCGAGAAAGAGGCCGGAGGGAAGTGGGCCGCAGACATGTGAGATGCAATGAGCACGAGAGCGAGAGCAGGCGATGATTGAATAGGAAATCCTCAAAATCACATACCTCACTCCACCTATCGTTCTGGCCACTGCAAAAGGGCTGGGCCGGATGTGCATCAGTTTGATTCTGAGCATTGCATCTCCAAGTTGCTTCCGTGCTCCTTGATCAGTTGGGTAGGCCGTTTAGGAAGAAAGGCCCAAGCGCCTTTAGGCTACTCTTGCCTACCACTTGCCAAGTTCAGCGCAGGCTTCGCCCCGAGTGCTGCAGGAGTGGGGTGCATCAGTTGTCCCACTGCGATCTGAGTCGTGTGCTGTCGCAAGCCAAGGCGCCTTGGCGCCTTAGCCAGGAGACCATGGCTTCCTTGAGGGAAGAAATCAAGTCCGCATCTCAGTTGTTTGGTTGTGCACATGCACCAAATGGGTATGGGTCAAAATTAAACAAGGAATCGGACCGCAGGTTGAAATGTCCATGTTTCCATTTACCAGGGCAAGCCATTTTGGGCACTATTTTTGACCCACTGCCAAGTGGACCTGTCCACTTCAGTAAGATGTTCGCAGAGGAGCGCCCGGAGGCTCGAACCCATTCCGCAGCCCTTTCAACTCAAGATAGGCTCCAGCATCTCGAGGTGTGTGAAATATATTTATTGGAGGCCATGCCTTTTTGGATGTCACTTGCCCTGCTTAGCACTGCCCTTGGCTTGCGGCAAGGCGATGAAGCAGTTGACATGGATGTAGAGCCGAAGCAGTATTTCGGATGCTATCGGTGCAAACAGAATGAAGGAACCAAGAAAGACCCGCAGTGGGTTATGCGGGGCTCGGTAGTTACGATCAAGCACGGATATTTTGACGTAAATCCCTCAGCCGTGTACTTGTATCCTCATACTGAAGTGTACCACCTGCCACATGGACCAACTTCCCCGCGGCAAGATGTGACCGACACCTACAAAACTGGCCTGGGCAGCGCGCTTTCCGGTTCAGGCGTGACGAAGATTTGCAAGACTGTGTGCGAAAAGGAGCTGCAATGCGACTCATTTCAGTTGTCGAGCTGCTGGGAGGAGGTGTTCACAGCCACAAACTCATCTTCATCATGATCGGTAGCAGTTCTTTGGTTTAAGTCTGGCCTGCAAAAGCCGGCCGATGTAGACTGCCTGGCACCGCTGCACGTGAGAAGAAGGAGACGCTCTCGGGTCCCGATGGCTGTCGTAACTCTGAGAAATTTCTCCGTTCAATTTCTTTGTTGAGCAGGTATGTGCGACAGTATGAACTGCCAAGCCAATAACGTACTTCCGAGGCAGCAGAAGGGCATGCGATGGATGACCTTCGACACCAAACGCATTCACCTCTTATAGCTTGCGAGATAGATTGACCGAATTCGATTACTCAGGGAGACGACAGCAGCTGCCAACGAACGCATCAACAAGGCCCGGCTGGGTTGATCATTCGCAGAGGCACTGGACTCACATCTTTCCCACCATCAGGGCGTGTCTTTTCTTGAGGGTACCTTTTGTGTGCTGGTTTTAAAGGAAACTAAAAGAGCAACCACCAGTTTGGGGGTCCCCTATTCTAAAAGGCACCCGTTAAAGAATCAGGGACTCACTCACTGTCCCACAAAAGTTTCGACCGCATTGACCGCTCGAACAGCTGGAACTCTCGAGGCTGGAGAGAACATCGCGACGCTGAAGGAGATGATCAACGACAAGCAGGCGGGGCGCCATTTCTTCACGGGGGGTCCCTAAATGGGGCTTGATCAATATGCCTGGCCCCCAATTTGAGACCATGGGCAACCTGTCCGATGTAATGTGTCGATTCTCATCTTCGTGGTTCCCCCCCATGGTCATCCCAGGTTCGTCGGGGCGGGGTGCGTCAGGTGGAGCTGATTCAAAGGAAGA
>CAUJNA010003207.1:382944-480444 GCA_963377175.1 Effrenium voratum
ATACCGTGGATGGACGAAATCTTCTTCCCCTAGAAATACCAACAATCAATGGTTTGTCATGGTTTCTTAGGAAGGGTGGTTTGTTCGGACACCGGAAGGTATGGTTGTGGGTCAAAAATAGGGTAATCCCAAATTGAGACCCCAGTAAATGGAACCAAGGACTCAAACCTGCAGTCCGATTCCTGGTGGCTTAATTTTGATATGGACATAGGGCAAAGAACGGGGAAGTGGAGCTCAAGGGAAGCTTTGCTCTGAGCCGACTTTTGTTCGGTTTCCCTTTCAGCTTGCCTCTTTGGATCGGGCCATGGCGGGCCGGAGGTTGGGGATGAGAATGGTAAAGCACCAGTCGTCATTTTGGGCAAGCTCCCAGTGCCCATGCTTCAACGGGCCGGACTTGCCTCTCAAAAAGGACACGACATGCAGGTGGCGGTCGCTTTCTCTCTCTCTCTCTCTCTCACTCAAAACAAGTTGTTTCAGCCAGGGATTCAGAGCTGCACACCGTCCTTTCAGGTGTCTGTTTCCTCCAAACCCAGAGAGGCTTACCAACTCTCCGAAGAACCCCCACGCAACTCCACAAAATCGTTTGCAAGAGTTTGCCTTGGTTTCACCTGGAGGCGATTTTTTTTCCGAACACCAACCGTCAGGTTACCCTTAATTGGTGGTTTGGATTGGTGGTTTGGGATTTGAACACCTGAATCTTGGGAAATGGGAAACCACCCCGAACCACCAAACCACCAATCTAAACCAATTCGGGGGAAGCACGGAAGCACCATCCCGCGCGATGTGGTCAACGCCAATGGTATCATTTTGGTTTGTAGGTGAATTTTCACCACCCATTTTAGGACCTATTTTAGTCTTGATTGGGATGTTCACTGGGGCTAACCGATTTGGATCGATGTGTTTGTGCTGTTGGTTGAGGGGATCCTGGCCTCCACGGTCTTTCCCGACGCCACCGGATGGCTGGGCTGCAAGCGACGCCTGGGTCCCGATGGCATGATGTACTTTCGGCCGCTTGGACGCGAATCGGGACGCGAATCGGGGAGGTGGTGCTTTTTGTCACCCCGGGTAAACCCAGGGGTTCCCTTTTTGGGGAAATAAACCACCCTTGGGTTTAAGTCTCTCTGGGATCAAATGGAAACCTGGACGGGTCTTTCACAAAGTCGGAATTGGACCCTGAGAACTCAAGGCGTGTATCGGTCAGTGTGAAAATGGGAATCGGACTCTCCAAATTTCCGACTTTCCTCCCTTCAAAACCATCCCGAAAAGGGGTACGCTCCGAAATAGGTGGACCCCTTTGGACGCATAAGGCAAACCAGGAAACCAACCCAGGGTCCAACTCATTTTGAAAAAGACCCACATGTTTCTTTGTTTCCTTGAACTTGATCATTTGTGTGCGTGTGTGTTGTTGTTTAATGTGTTTTTGTCTTTGCGTGGTTGTGGTTGTGACTGTGCGGGCATCTCGGTTTATGTGCACGTCCGTGTGCGTGTGCATTCTGCGTGTGCGTGTGGGTAGGTGTCCCATGTTGGTGGCTTTCCAAGACAACTCAAAGTACACCCACCAGTTGTGCGGGGGCCTCATTTGGAGCCCATTTCAAGGTCACCATGGAGCCCTGGGCCCAGACTTTTCAACTCCCTGTTGCGAGCCAACGACAAACATATGGCTGTGGGTCCAAACCCCGTACCCCCAGTGAACATCCCAATCCCCACTAAAATAGGCTCTAAAATGGGTGGTGAATTCACCTACCCCAAAATGGGATTTTATTGGTGTTGACCCACGGCCATATAGTGTATGTATATGGGTATGGGTCAAAATGAAACCACCAGGGGATCACAGGTTTTTTTGTCATTGTTTCCATTTACAGGTTTTAGTCATTGTTTCCATGTTTCCATTTACCAGGGTGCCATTTTGGGTTTACCCTATTTTTGACCACCACAGCCATATTTAAGCAAAAGCCAGGCAAAGCAGCAGCCACCTGAGCGCCTTCTCGGCGCTCTGCGACATTTTGCTTCTGACGCTGCAGAGTTTGTGGCTCCTGGGCCGCGCGGCGCCGCAGCAGCTCTGCTCGGACACGCTCTTCTGCTGCTCCACGTCCACCACGGTCCTGGTGTGTTTGGGCGCCTATGACGCGGTCTCCAGGAGCCAAACGGAAGATGGGGTGTAGGGCCGCTTCCGGAAGCTCTACCAGAGAAAATGCCGGTGTCCTTTTCCCTTTTGGTATTTTAACAAAAGACACACTCCCATTTTTTGGTTGCCAAGACTCAAACCCAGGGATGGTTCATGCTAAAACGTCTGGATGATCCTTTTAGCCCAAAGAACCGGCAACTGGGAAAGGCACCGCCTCAATCTTAAAGCGCCCGGGATTTTTGTTTGGCCTGGTGAAGGATTCCAAAAATAGGCACAGTTGAGTGTCATACCAACTGCACCATTGCAAAAGCGTACAGGACCCGGTTCAAAAACCTCCATTTGCTTAAGAATATATATATATATATTTTCCCCTTGTTGGTTTTAAAAGGAAATCATCACTACTGGAAAGGTTTTTTTATTTTTATTTTCCTGGGGCCTTAACCAAATGGAAGCAAAGGCTTGCCTTTGGTTTTTTGGCGGTTTCTGGCTTTCAGGAGCCTGCCGCTGGAGGACACGCGGCGCGAGCGGCGCTCTGCGATCCTGGGGCTGACAGGCATCATCCTCTGCAGCATTTTGGCGGCGGACGTGGCGCTCGCGGTGGGCAGCAAGCTGCACTACAGCATCTCGGCGTTTCGTGGTTTTCTCAAGGGCGTTTTCGGGTATGCGGTTTGGAGAAAAGTACAATAGCTTGTATGACAGTAGCAAAACCTTTGGTATATCACCTCCAAACCCGCACCTGAAAATGCCCCTAGTTTTCAAGGTCTGAGAGGAGACTGGGGCAGAGGCTTCTGGACAAACTCCACCAGGGATGGATGAAAGTCTTTGAAGGGCTAAGAATCCAGGATTTCAAGTCCACAATAAGGATAGAGGGCCCAAGGTTCCCCGCTTTGGCATGGTTTGAACACCCCTGCGGGGCTGTGTTGAACGAGTTTCCTTTCCGTTGGACATATAGAACCCTAGTATTTGGGTGGGGAGGCACGTAGTACTACAAGCTTCCCGTGAGGGTTTCTCTGAAAGGTTGCCCAACATTGGGAGACGTTCCGTGGCTTTCGTGCGAAAGCAAAAGAAAAACAACGCCCACGCCCTGGCTCAAAGCAAGCGCACCCTCCCCTTCGCCCCCCAAAATGGTCGGAACTTCCTGAAAATTTGGTGTTCGATGCCCCAAAAGCCGTTGGAAATTCCAAGTCCCCGACGTTTGCTCCAAAAAAATCGAGTGGCTTTGACCTCGCTAGCTGGCTCAGCAGGGAATGAGAAATGGAATGACCCCTATAAACCATGCAACAGATTGTTTCCTACCAGGTTCTTTCCAACTCATTTCCTACTGAGCACAGGGAATGAACCTGGAGATTCCCTTAAAAGGAAACCACCAGTTGGATGGCTGAATTTTCTCTCGGGGTCATTCCAACTCATTCCCCGCATCTCTCTCCGATCGCAAGTGTTTTGGGGTAAGGCTTACCAACACGCCTCTCGTACGAGTCTGAGTTTTGGGTTTTTTTTGGTCCCCGAATTTGAGAAGACACGCCTCAACCGCACCGATCGCAGGCGTGGACGTGGTCCTGGCTTTGCCGTTGGCCTCGCTGATGTACGCCAACCCCGCGGTGGCCATGGCCGCCAGCGACTGGGCGGAGACAAAAACGCCGACTGCGTTTTCGAGCCCCAAGGCGGAGGCGGGGAAATGCGAGAAAATCCGGGCTTCGTCGTCGTTCTTCTTCCTTTTTTCGTGTTTTGGGGAGGGGCGTAGTGGAGGAAAGCTTGTTATTATTATTATTATTATTATTACTATTATTATTATTATTGTTATTATTATTATTATTATTATTATTATTATTATTATTATTATTTTTGTTTTTTTATTGTTATCATTGTTATTATTATTATTATTATTATTATTATTATTATTATTATTATTATTATTATTATTATTATTATTATTAGTATTAGTATTATTATTGTTATTATTTTTATTATTCATATTAATATTATTAATATTTATGTATTTGTTTTTTTGGGAGGAGTTGGTCGGCCTTGAACTGGTTGGTTTTAATGGAGGTTTGAACATCGCCTTTCCGCTGCGCATGTTGATTGGTTTCCCCCCTTTTTTATAGGGAGACAATAGAAGGCGGCACAAAACACCTGGACCTTGTTTGTGGATGCTTTGAAGGGAAACGAAAAGGAGAGCAACCAGTTTTGGGCCTTGGTTTGAGTTTTTGTTGGGTGTCAGGCTGCGCATGTTGTTTTCCCCCAGATTGCTGCAAGCCATAGGTAGGGGATCTAACTTCTAATGAGAGGGGAATATGATTTGCAAGATTGACGGCTGCGTGCTAGGCGGCGCATTTTGCAATGGGGGCATGCAGGTGACGGCACGGGCGCGTTTTTGCGAAATTGACTGCAGGATGCCATGAGGCATGCAGTTTGGGGTTCTGGTGCAGGTACTGTGTTGGGATGCAATTTGGGCTGCTGTTTGAGGTGCTGGCGACGGTGCGGGCGCATTGTTGGGAGATTGACGGCTGGGGGCTGTGGGGGTGCTGTTTGGGGCGCTCTTCGGGTGGTGCTGTCAGAGGTGCTGGTGTGCAATCATCGGCCTGTTTTTCGCTATCTGGGGTCTATGCTGGTGTAACTTGTTTTTCCAGGCGGACCTGGGCATGGTACCGGTGTCTCCGTGCTGCTTTCCCTTCGCGAACCTCGCTGGGAGATATTTCCTGCAGACCAAGCCCTTCGATGTTTCCCGGCCCCGGTGGACGGCAGATGAGCAGAGGAGGCATGAAAGTCGGGTTGGTTTGTTGCGCGCTGGGGGTGGGTCAGGAGAAAGCAAAGGAAACCACTGATTTTGTACGGAAAGCTGGTAGGTTGCCACTTTGTATGATCGCCTTGGGTCTGGCCACCCTCAATTGGTGGTTTGGATTGATGGGTTAGGGATTTGAACCCCATGATCTTGTAGAGGGCAAATGAGAACCACCACCTAACCTCCACACCACCAAGACAGACCTCCTTTGAAGAGGCAATGCTACCCCGGCTTTCGGTTGGCAGGCATCGCCAAAAGAAGACGGAGATGACCAACATGATCGAGGCGACGCGGGCAAAAACCGCCGGTGAAGGTGGTTGGTGGCCTGCTTTGCAAGTGCTTGTGCCCAAAAAAGGGTCCCATTTTGAGACATACCCACATGAGCAACGGACAATATTGGCAAGGTCTCGGGCTTGGATGTGCCCACTAAAACCGACCTTCCTTGCGGGGTGATGTTTAGGGGGGATTGAAATTTGGGACCCCTAGTTGATGATTCAAACCTTTGCAAACCCTCTCCCCCACCCTCCCCCTTCACCAAAGAAGCCTCATCTTGCATTTGATGTTTGCTTTTTCAATCTCATGCCCCTATGTTTGGGGACCGCCAAACACACACAATGCAAAGGTGGCGGGTCATGGGTGTCATGATGCACTTTCAGGAGGCCGACTTGCAACCCCAAAACAACAAGGAAACCCAAGAACACATGTAGGTACCAGCAGGGAACCCGCAGGGAGCACGAAAAGAAGCAACATGAGCTACCTACCCCCAGTTTTGACCGTATGTCAGCCAAGCCAAATGGAAGCAAGCCCGGGGAAGACAAAAAGCTTAGCCCTCCCCCCCCCAAAAAAAAAAAAGGACGGAGAAGTGGGTTTCCCCATTTTCCTGGCGGCTTCAAATGGTTTGCAGGATCCCCCAATACTCACAAACCCTCCCTCCCCCCACCCTCCCTCCCCCCCCCCCCCCCACCCTCCGCTCGCCCGGGCTCGGAGGCCACGCGGCGCCGGTGCCGAGACCTGGAGGCGGCGCTCCAGGCGCAGGCGCAGGCGGCGCAGCGCCTCGCCGCCCGGCGGAAGGCGGGGAGCCGGACCCGTCGGGTGGTGACCCGTTGGGGGGGGGGAGTGGATGGTGGATGCACTGAACAGGTGTCCCCGGCTCGAGAAGATCTCCTCACTCGCTGGTTGTTTTTTTTGCTTTGTTTTTTGGTTTGTTGTGATTTGGCAGCCAGCAGAACTTCCCTCGTGCTTGGTTTTTGAGGGTGCTGCAAGATCAGCTGAGTGTCCGTGGCACGATTGGGTTAAAGTGACATGATGTGTGTCACATGTTTCATAGGTTTCATCCTACCTTCTACCTTCTGATGTCCTTTAGGTGTGGTTTCTCAAAGCACGGTGAAATAGGGGGGTTGAGTTACCTCCAACATAGTCGCATTTGATGTTTCGGGTTGCTCTAAAGGAGATGGACTCTGGGTGGGTTTTCAAAAGCCTCGTAAGGCTTGGTTGGGATGAATGGGCATTTGTCATGGCTTTTGTTTGGGAATATCCCTCCAACCCGTGGGTGCTGTGAACGGTGCAAGCTCTCATCGCGAGTACGCGAGCCGCAGGAGGCAGAGTTGGGTAGATGCTGTGAGCTTGAACCGCCAATGTCAGACATAAAGAGCTATGTTTGAAGGGGCATCCGTCCAAGTTCGGATTTCTGTTTAGCTGATTTTCGCCCGTGGAATGTGTGTGTGTGTGTGAGTGCAATATGTGGCTCTGTGTGTGTGTGTGGGTGTTTTTGAGGGTACTCTTTCGGGGTGGCAAAGGGAAGCCAACCGGAAAAGCCCAATTCTGGGGGTCCCCCTATTTTGAGCCATACCCATATCGATCCTTTGCATTGAACCTTTGCAAGGTAACGGTTCCCTGGTACAAACTGGACATGAAAGGCCAACAGTATGTAGACGTCAATTCAGAGAGAAAAACTGGATGGCCAAATTGGATAACAATGTGACTTTTTGTTTGATCCGTGCAGCCAATCGCGATTACGCAGGTCCGCTGGTAGAAAATGAATTGATCATTCTGCAAAAATCGCAAATTGCCGTTGCAATTTGCGCTGGTAGTTCTTTCTTTTCTCCGCTGTTCATACTGTGGATGGACAAAATCCTGCACCACCTAAGAAGCCCTGGAATGGTCTGATTCCCTGTAAATACCAACAGACAGTGGTTTCCCATGGTTTCAAAGTGGTGCGAACGGATTTCGTCCATCCACAGTATGACGGCATTTCATCGCTTGAGATCCCATGGTCTTGGCGTCTTTCGGATCAGGAGGCCGAGGAGGAACTGCGGAGCTCTGCCTCCGAGCAGGACCGGCAGAAACAACCCGGGAAAAGGAGTTCCGGGCTCCATGTGGGTGTGGGTGAAACATAGGGTGATCCCAACATGGAGCCTGGAAAGTGAAAAAACAAGGGCTAAAACCCGGCCTGCTAGTGAAATTTTGACCCATATCCATGCGAATTTGCAGGGACTAGGTCCCAGTAGTGCCCTTTTACCCACTTTTTGGGGCTTTTGGGTTCCCCTACTAAGATAGACAGAAAAAAAGGTTGGCACCCTTGTTCTGACCTGTCTACTGGACGGGAGCTAACATCCTTCTCGCATTTTTCACAGAGAAGGCAACACCCGGATCAATCCCGGATCCCGCAGGAAGCGGATCTGGCCGCGCTTCGGGCGCAGCTGCAGGCGGAGCAAAAGGCGGGTGAAATGTTGCGAAACCGAATGGCCTCATTGGGTGTGTGTGTTTTGTTCGGTTGTTGGTTTGTTTGTGTGTTCGGTTGATTGCTTGTTTCTTGCTGTATTTGTTTCTTTATTTTCCTTTTTGTCCTTATTTGTTATTTCTTTAGTTATTTCATTCCTCTTTGTTTGTTTGTTTGTTTGATTGATTGTTTTGGTTGGTTGGTGGGTGGGTGGGTGGGTGGGTGGGCGGGTTGGTTGGTTGACTGGTTGTGTGTTTGTGTCCTTGTTTTGTTGGTTTGTTTGTTTGTGTGTTTGTGTCCTTGTTTTGTTGGTTTGTTTGTTTGTGTGTTTGTGGGATTGTTTGTTTGTTTGTTTTAGTGTGTGCGTGTGTGGGCTTGTGTGTGTGTGATTGTTTGTTTGTTTTGGTGTGTGTGTGTGTGGGTTTGTGTGTGTGTGATTGTTTGTTTGTTTTAGTGTGTGGGTGTGTGGGTTTGGGTGGTGCTTGCTTTGCTTGTGTTGTTTGTTTTGTTAATTTCGTTGTTTTGTGTTTGTTGTTGTTTGTGTGTTTGTGTGTTTGTGTGTTTGTGTGCTTGTGTGTTTGTGTGTTGTGTGTTTGTTTGTTTGTGTGTTTGTGTGTCAGTTTGTGTTTGTTTGCTTGCTTGCTTGCTTGCTTGCCTATTTGTTGCGTTGTTTTGTTTTGTCGTGTTGTCTTGTTTGTTTGTTGTGTTGTTTCGTCTTTTAGGCTTGTTTTGGGTATGTTTGTTTGTTTGATTGTGCTGCTGGCTTGCTTGCTAGTGTGTGTGTGTGTGCAAAGAGAGTCCTAAAGGACAACCCCAAGTTGGTGAAAAATGAGGGGTTCAGGTTGGCACTTTCTGTCATTGGAGGCCTTTAGTGACAAAGTCCTTGGAATGACTCATGTTTCACAAGGTGGTTTTTCCGCGCAACGATGTGGCCATGGGTCAAAAGCCCGTACCCCCAGTGAACATCCGAATCCCCACTAAAATAGGTTCTAAAATGGGTGGTGAATTCACCTACCCCAAAATGGGATCCCATTAGTTTTGACCGACAGCCATGTTGGTCAAGCATCTCAAATCGGCTTTGAAGATACACTGGAAGGGCTGGCTTGTGTGCAAGAGGCCTGCTCACGGATCAAAACGAGTGCAACAACATCTCAATGGACTCAACTGGCTGTGGCTCAAAAAATGATACCCAAAATGGCACCTTGGTACATGGAAACAAAGACTAAAACCCGCGTAACGCTAGCTTCTTAATTTTGAGCCACACCCAACTAAGTTGGGGATTGTCGAAATTGGGCGGGGGCTTTCTGGTATCCCCTAAAGGCAGCGGGCAGGATCCACATATGTTTGAATGCCCAGCATTTTTGGGGGGCCTGGTGCGATAGAGTCCCATGTGGCGCTTTGACCTAATGTGGCCCCAGCATTTGACCATATTTTGCACTTGTGTGGCCCTGCTCTTGCGTAACTATGCGTATAAGTTAAAAGCCAATCAACCCCTGTTGTATCCTGTTGTCCGACGTGCAACCATGCTTCCAACCGAGTTACCTTGTAATTGGTTGGAACATCCAAGTTTGTCACGGCGTACAAAAAGGGGAATCGAACGTCGAGAATGCGAGTAACATTAGCTCCCCATCAAACAATTGATCGTCCTACAATTAACCCTTTTTAGCTAGGCCATAAACAGTAATTCAAAAGGAAGCGAGCCTTTCTAAGGAGGTCAACTACTAGTTCAAGCACACACCCGGCGTTCAAGGTGGCAAAAGTGCCAGAGGAGCACTTTGCGTCTTTTTGTCAGGCTCGACTTGCTTAGGGTTTCGATCCCGACAGATACGCGGGATTCCGGATCCGGAGCCCCGCAACACCTTGAGCCCCCCCAAAGGTCGCCCATAGCCCACTAAGAAGGGGTTTTAGTTTTCTCTACACCGGGCTGGATCAACCTGGAATGGCTGGATTTTCTGGAGGCTTCCCTTAGAGGCGTATGAACCGACCCCAAAATTCCCGGACCTCGGTTCGTGGAACGACCTGGGGCACATAAAACCACCAGGTTCCCGGAGTTTTCATCGCATGGGCTTAGGCGGTGGCTGAGCTGAAGCTCCCGCGCTGAGCCGGATGAAGTCTCACCTCACGGAAAAAAGTCCGCTGAAGGCATGTCGCATGGAGGGCCCCCGGCTGAGGTTTTTTGGGGTCCCATTGGATTTGTGTCCGTTTCTCACGAGTTTAGAAACCAGAAGGTTGAGAAACCAAGTGGTTTCCCCGGACTGAGTTAAGTATCTCCTCATACGATTAGGTTCCTGTCCCTTTGGTTTCCCCCTTTCTCTTTCCCCGGAGCAAGACCGGTTCCACTGCCTGTCTTCAGTTGGACGCCTCAACATGGTGTCACACACGACAGGCTTGCCAAATTTGTGTGTCCCTCCAGTTGGATCATAGATGAATTGCCCACAGTGCGTTCCTTTTGCAGGTCAAGGTGGTTTGCCCCATGTAAGACAGCATCCGCACGTAAAAATGTTGCGAACAAACCGCTCGGACCAACAAGCAGCTGGGACTGTGCCACGTCCGGGGCGACTAGACGACGTGGGCCTGCTTGCTTAAGCGACCTAAACTTGACCGTATCACTATCGCCATGTTTGCATGAGAGTTGGAGCGCAAATGTTTGCATGGCATACAAGTGAATTGCCACAGGAAGCGTACAATTGTTGATCCATTGGATCCTGTGTCCATCGATGCAGACCACCTACTGCTTTGCAACACCTCAATCATTTTTTGGGCAAGAGGCGGAGTCAATCGCGCTCGACCTACCTGGACTGTCTTTTGATCACGCCCAGGAGGCTGATGGCTGGCCCAAATCCTAACGTCCATCCATAATCTGTGAGTAATAATCTGGGAAGGAGGTTTGGCTTCAGCTGGGCCCAAATCTTCAGCGCCAGCGCCAGCGCCAGCGCTAGGCACTTCTGCTGATCCTTCGAGACTTCTACGGCGCGATGGGGCAGGAGACGCCTCGCTGTGAAGACGCGCGACGCGCTTCGGGCTTCGGGGTCAGAAATGACACTCAAGGCACTAACGTTTGATTGGAGCAACCTAAAAATAACATGTCAAAAGTTCCGCAATTGAGGTTCAGCAGCAGGCAGTCCCCCTACCACAACTAGTTGCGACAAGAATCCCTTGTGATTCTTTCCACGATTTTGAGTAGGCTTCTTGATACCATGGTTTCGACTGTGATTACGACTCAAATGGTAGTGGAAAGGACATGCGCCCCCAAAAGTCATTTTGAGAGGCCCAAACATGTCCAAACAGTTTCCGTTGAACTCTGTTTCCTGTAAGACCTGCACTGTGTTACCCAATCTCGCTCTCGCCATCTTGCTAGTTCTCTCTCTCTCTCTCTCTCTCTCTCCCTGTCTCTCTTTCTCTTTGTCTCTGACTATTGCTCACACATTCGACATTTGCTTTGCTTGTACATGTCTGCGTGTTGGTTGAATTTGGTTGTGACGCCTCTTGGCCATTTTGGCGTGACAAACCATGCATCAAAAGGAAAAACCACCATTCACAAGCAAAGTGGTGCAAAGTGGTGCACATTTGCATCCCCCCAAGAAAATGAAAGAACGCACATAAATGCTCGCAGCACTGAGCCCAAGCACGCTTGCAGCTCCTGTGATTGAGTTATCCTTGCTTTGGCCACTTATGGCCTATGGAACTTGGCCTGATCCATATAGCTGTGGCGCAAAAATAGGGTAACCCCAAAATGGCACCTTGGTACATGGAACCAAAGACTAAAGTCTGCGGAACTCTGGCGCTTTAAGTTTGAGCCACACCCATATAACTTGGAAAAGCCGCAGGGCGATTGTGAGCTCTATGAGGCCCTGTCAGCCTCCCTCTGCAGATTCTCTGGCTTTCGGGCCTACAACATCCTGCATTGATTACTCCGGACCCCCCGACAAATGCATGCGTTGTTTGTGTGGGTGTGTGCGGGTGTGTGTGTGTGTGTGTGGGTGGGAGCGTTTTCTATGTACTGTTTTGGTCTGGATACGTGCAAAGCGGTACATGGTGGCCAACATTCTGGCAGCAAACTAGGCAAAGACTGCGTGGGTTGAGGGGCACGCCGTAGACATGACAAATTCCGGGAACGCAGTTTGTGGATCTCCTTGTTTTGAACAAACAAGTTGCAACGAGCGGCATTTGATTTACGGGTGCTTATGTAAAGCAACATTATCTTCTCAGAATCGAGATCAGAACGCAGTTTGAACATGCTGACTGCAACTGGATATGGAAAAACATGAAATACACTTGCTAAGAAATTGGAGCATGCGCGGCCAATGGACAAGCCATGGGCAGGCAAAGGCAATATGCATGCACTATGCAAAGGAAGAATGGTGGAGGGTCGAACAAGGTACCCCAGAGCAGCACATATGAGTTGACGCTGTGTGTTTGTCGCGTTTGCGACCGCTTGGCGAGCGAACCAACCGTCAGGAGCCACCGGCATTGTCGCGAGGAACTCAGAACCAGTCTTGACGTCACTGAAGATGTCACACCAGGCGGGGTTCTCAGGTCCTGTCTTTTCCATGCATACATGTCCACTTAAGTGTTGACCCCGCAGACCTGCATCCCATAGTCAGATCGTAAAGATGGACACCCGGCACTGTAAAAGTCGTCCTCAGTGCGGATTGGCGGCTTGATAAGGACAATGGTGAGCAAACACCAGTCGAGGACTGCACGGTTTGCTCGAGCTTTGTTGTTTTCGTAAAGATACCTTGGCTCGATCTTTCGTGTTTGGATACCGGAGTCGGGATTGTGGTAAGCAGCAATATCAGTCAGTGAGATGTCCAATTTAGGATCCAACATGTCCAGCGCCCAGGGATGTCATGGTTTGTGTGTGTGTGTGTGTGTTTGCATATAAAAGGACCTTGTCCAGTTGTTTTTGAGCAGCACGCAGTTGTTCAATTGTAATCATCCCGTCAAAGCCAGCATCAAGAAGCAACGTACCTGGAGCTGTGCGGTGCTACCTCGGAACAGGCACCACAGGAGCCACTTTCAGCCGGGAAAAGGAAGAGGATGAGCACCACAGTGGGCTGATGTGCGCTTCAAAAGGCTGGGGCAGTGGATTTGATCTTCCCCATCCCGTCGCTTTTGTCCAACACATATTTTTTGGAGCCTTGGCACATATGCGCCCTGGGCAGAACATTTCACTTGAATAACACAAACACCGGGGGCCTCAACACAGTCGGAACGGTTCCGCGAAAGTGGTTTGGCAGAGCGCGAAGGTGTATAATACAAGCTGAAATGAATCCCCCCACCGAAGCGCAGAAGAATTGATCGCAAGGACCAAGAAGGAGCCCGAGAAGGCCTTGGTGCGAATGTTGGCGGATGAATAAACCCCTGGATTCATAGGGTGTTTCTTCCTCTCCTGCACTTTGCGAGGGGCAAGAAGCCTATGAATCTAGGTTTATTCATCCAGGGACATGTTTGTGGCCTTATACATGCTGCTTCTAATACTGACTCTTTGCTCATACGAAGAGATGTTGGCAGGTTGGCCTGTGTCGAACCCATGTCTACCGCGGTGAACATGGCAGCTGGGAAGTCTCGAGCACGATACAGCGCACAGATCTGGTTGAAGAGAAGTTGTAAAGCAGTGAAGCAGTCAGTAGAGCCAACACCGACAGTACTGAACATCTGTAAATTCATGGGCCACTTTCAGTGGTGCTCACCCAGCTTGACAAAGCCGGAAGCTGCATTTGACCAGCTATGGTCCGAAGGCGCGGTTGCCCAGGATCTGCCATTTGATGCGCTCCAGCGCAAGTGATTTTGGGAATCCCTTGAAGCCTATCGACGGCAACCGAGTGCCAAGTCAAACGTCTCAAACACCAAGGCTTTGCAAACTCACAGGCCGCAAAAAGAAGCCAACGGTTTACCAGGGGCGGCTTTTTTGGGGGATGACCCCCAAAATAGTGGTGTTCCTCTTGGTGTCCCTTCACCAAAACAAAAGAATCGGCGGGGGGGGGGGAGTATTCGCTCGCTGAGGTCCCTACGCCGGCATGGCCTCGCTTTGGCCGTGGTAGCGGTCGGTGAGAAGCTCAGAGCCGCTTTCCTAGGGGTAACTTCCATTTCCATTCTTTCCAGGAACCCGAGTCTTTCTAGAAACCAAATGCCCTGGGGAAATGGCGATCGGTTTTTGAGAAGAAGGATGGCTGAAAAGAATGGACAAGGAATCAACCCGTAGAGCTTTGGGACGGCTTGTCACGGGTAGTTTTGATGGGCCGATGTGTGGAGGCGGTCGACGGGTAGGGTCGAGGTTTGGGAACATTTACATGTTGTTCTTTACATGCTGGGTTTTGGGTTGAACGATGACCGTGGCAACAGCCCGGAACCATGCGCGGGCATATTTGGAGTACCAGTGGCATTTCAGATTTGTCGGTTGTTTCTGAGCCTTTGCTTGGTGAAATGCATACAAAGCAGCCACATTGAACCAAAAGAGCGATGTGCTGTCACGTTCGAGGACGTGTGTCACCTTTGGATCACCATGTGCGTCACCTTTAAGGTGACAACAGAAACCACAAAGTCAGAAACAAAGAAAAGCAAGCAGATTTTGCGGGTGTCACACAGATCAGATTGTGAAAACGCATGTTCCAAGACTTGCTTTCGGAATTTCTTTCATTTGCTTGTATAAGGTCCCTGGAAAAAATATGCTTCTATTTTTTCCACCAGTGATAGATAGATTCCCGTTGGAAGGCAATAGCGGAAGTGTCCAAAGCTTGGCTTAGGCTTGGAGGCCGCACGCTGGGCCTTCGCAGCACCAGGCGAATCGTTTTTTCTTTGTGTTGTCCCCCTAGGGGGGCTATAGGCCACGTGAATTTGTCTCTGAGTTTGAGGGCAGCCCCAGCCTTTTGGAAGAAGGAAAACCGGTTTGCCTTTTTTTTATGGGTCCAACCAAAAAAACACCCATATTCCAGCCATTTTGGCCAAATGAGTTGGGGGGGAGCGGTCAATGCGAGCCGTAGATGATGTTACTGTCAAATCCAGAGTTTGAAGTTCAAGCTGCTCCCCAAGCCAACACCAAGAAAGAATCGCTGTCTGACCCCAGACAAGCTTGGTTCCTTTTTGGTTTCCCTTTGAGCACCATCCAAAGTGCCCAATAGACCCCCCCAAAAGAGGTGCTCAGCAGGGAATGAGGCAATGAACCTGATTCCCCATTCCCTTAAAGGAAAGCGTAGGGGCATTCCAACTCATTCCCTGCCTATCGCACCAATCGCAAGAAAAGGGGCAACCTGTCCCTGGCAGGCCCCAGATGGTCCTCTGTGTCGGAGGCGCCGGCCATAGGCCCGGACACCCCTCCCCCCCCCCAAGCAATTTTCGGGGGCCCAGTAAAGAAAACCGGTAAGCCAACTTGGTTTCAGATTGGCGTTTCCCATGTTTAGTACTGGTTTAGAATTGGTTTAGTGTTGCTTTATACTGCGTGAGTCCTGACTTGGTATTGCGGTTAGTATTGGTTTAGTATTGCTTCGTGCTGCCTTAGCACTGGCTTAGCATTGGTTTGTGGTAGTTTAGTATTGGCTTAGTATTGCTTTGGTTGTCTTCGGCCCTCTTCGGTCCTCTTTGGTCCTCTTTGGTCCTCTCTGCCGAGTACTGGTTTTGAATTGTTGGAGTACCGGCTTTGCCCTTGTGCTAGCTTAGTATTGGTTTAGTATTGGTTTTCTATTGATTAGTAGTTGTTGTGTTTTTGTCCACGCTTTTGGGTGTCCCTTTTGCTGAATTGTCATTTTTACTATTGAGTATTTGGGGTGGCCATGTACTACCCCCTTGGAAATTTATCGACTGAGCGGACCAATAACTCTGGACAAAACTATTTTTGTTTCGGATGAAGTCCCGGTTTTTCCCGGACAACCAACTTTACTATATTAGATGCCCCTTTTCATATGGGGGGGGTAGATAGTATGTTTGGAAAATCATTATTGTATTTGGTACCCCTTGATTTATCGGTCCTTGGAAGTGAGTGTGTCCTTTTTTTAGGTGACCCCCAACATGACTCTGTTCCTTTTGGCCTTCACTTAATTTAACAAAAATAAAAAGTACCCTCAGACGCAGACACACCTCCATTTTCCTCCCTGCTGCCGTTGCAAAACACCTGCATGGAACCCCGAAAACCGATCCATGGGAGTCTCCGACGCGGTGCGGAGTAAACCTGGTGGTTGCAACCACCTTGGATGTGGTCCCGCGGTGTGGCAATTTGTGGTTGAACGTTACGTCCTTGGTTGAAACTTGGATAGAAACTTGACGCATGCCCCCCAAACAAGTCAAACCACGGATATCACATGTTATAAATTATATACAGGCATGCCAATTTGTTCAACCTCAACCCCAATCAGACTTGTTTGGGACCACAACAGAATACTGCCCACACGGGTGGGTCTTTCTGAGGGCCCCCTTCGTTTGGTTGGTTCCAAAGTAAAGCCAACGGGAACCATCCTTTTGCGGGAGTTCCCTTATTTGCAAAGAGTTTCAACAAATCAACCAACCGCTGTCAACCACGTATGCTTCTTTTCGGGGTTCACGAAGGGGCCAACTTTGTACCATTTCGGAACCAGGTTGACTTCAAGGGTCAGCAATTGCTTGGTACTTAGAATGCAATCGCACTCTGAGTTCGACAGTGAGTGATTCCCCAAAACTCTTGACTGCTATTGGGTTGGATCTTTAGACTTTAACAAATTGGTTGAAATAAAGGTGTTTTCCACGAAACCCCCCAAAAAGTTCAAACACTTTTTGCAGGGGGAAAGGTCAACAGCAACAAAGAACTTGCTCGAGTGAGCCAGACCCTTCTCAGCTCGAAGCCTTTTGCAGGCCATAGCCGTCCAACGCCGCCAATGCCACACAGGCACGCCCGGCATGGAGCTTCGCCCAGGGCAAATTGTATTGACCTAATTCAGGCTTCAGGAGTGACATCTCCAATTCAAGTTTCCTTTTGGGTGCCCCACTTTCAATCGCGCCAGCTGAGCTGAGCGTGACGGGCTACCTCGAAATTTGTTTTGATGTGTGACACTGTTTGTTTAAACACAAATCGGTGTGAACTGTGGTCCCGGACCCTTCGGTGGGCGGCAGAGTCAGGGAATTCATGTACCACTTTAAAGGTGGTTTGCAATTTATAATTATGTTTCATAGCGCAGGCGCCTAGGAGCAGCGGCCATGCCTGAAGCCGGAAGCCCGGTGACGCGACTGTTTTTTCTATGCAAGGTGCTCCTTGTAAAGCGGCGAAACACGTCAGTGTGTTTGGTGGCATTGGGGAGAAGGTTTGGAAGGGCGATGCTAAGACCACGCTGAATTTGAGGGTGTTTGAAGGGAGTCAACAACCTACGGGGATTGAATCAGGTCACCAAGACAGTTCCCACAATTCAGCAATGGTTTTACCCTCCGTTTAGTTGGTGAAGTTTTTTTGGGGGTAATGTTAGGTTGGACATATGGGAAACCCTGAAACCATCCCCAATTAAATGAGGCAACTCATGAAATCATTCTGAGTTTGTGGAGGATTTCCCCGATTCCCACAACCGGATCCATCATGAACTGCTGCTACCAACATACATAGTTTCATGATGTTTTATGGATCAATTTCTACTTTTCAGGAAATTCCTTGCCTTCTATTTGAAGAGGGGGCACACCCAGTACCCCAGATATGGCTGTTTTTGAGTGAACCTCTTTGGCAGATACCATCGCAAGCGTTGGTACACAATCTCCCGGTGCGGTGCAGCTTGTCATATTTGTTCTGCTGACCCAACAAAATCCTTGGAGCGTTTCGTTTTCCCACTTACTCGCAAAAAGTGTTCTTTTGCAGCGGATCAATTGGACAAGCCAGTTGAAATTGTTTACTCAGTTTACTCGTGCCCAGGCCCTCTCCTTTGTGCAAGATCTCATTCAACAGGCTCGGAACCGCTTTCGGATTCTGCGTTCGGCCTTTGTGAAAATCGCCACGCACAAAGTGAGTCGTGAGTTGTGCACCTCCGGAGCAGGGGGGTCCCTTGGACAAGGGTTGGTGGATTCCCTTTTGAGCCAGCTGAGCCCTCACTTTTTAGACCAATTTGGGCGAGTTTCCTCTTGCTTGAAGTGTAAGGGGGCAGCATAGGGAGCCATGGAGGTTGTGCCTGACCAGGTTCCAGATAAGGTTGCAGAGTCTCGCACTTGGAGTCGCCATGTTGAAGGTTTCGCAGTTCGCAGAGCACCGAGGATGGGCCCCATGGGCATCGTTTACTTCTTCGGCATATACGTGGCGGTGCCTCACCCAGCATTTGTTTGGCATGTCAGCACAATCAAAACCCGGTGAAGTGTAGGGGACTGTCCCAGTTCTTTACACGATGGATAAACCCTGCGTACCAGGCTTGATTGTGACTCACACGGTGGTCGATATTTGTTGGTTTTGGTTTGCCACTGATCATATCTTCAAAGTGATGAACTAGTGGTGAACTTTGGTATCACAGAAAGCGATATGTTCCAGCAGTGTGGCATCTCAGGGTTTTTCGGCCCTGAGAACACGTAAACGTGCCAGTCAAAATTCAGCGTTCTTAGGGGAGTGGATAGAGCCTGAAGTGTTTGCGCTTATCTCAAGGCATATCTCACATCTTTTGTTAGATCCCCAGTTGGAGATGAGATGTCCTGCTCATTTCCTCCATCTTGTCACATCAAATCGTGTGTCCTGTCCAAAAGAAAGGCCTGCAATCTCTGCACAGGGCTCATCTGTGTTTGGGTCAAAAATAGGTACCCGAAATGGCTTTCCCTGGTAAATGGACACAATGACGATTCAACCTTTGACCCATACTCATATACATATATTATATGGTCGTGGGTCAAAACCAATAGGATCCCATTTTGGGGTAGGTGCACCACCCATTTTAGAACCTATTTTAGTGGGGATTGGGATGTTCTCTGGGGGTACGATTTGGATTTTGACCCATGGCCACATGTTTGGATTCTGTCCAGCTTCGGTGCATTTTGCTTTTCGGCGGAGGCTGAGTGCTTGGCACTGCCAGCCGCGCCGCTCACCTTGTCTTCGGGCTATCTTTTCGGCTGGGGACCTCTGAGACGGAAGAACTCGCAGATCCGACGCAGAAAAACGTCGGAGTTCGGCGAAAAAGCAGTTACTCACTTCCTGTGTTTCTGGACTTTAAGCCGTTTGGGAAGACAAATTGAGTGGTAAATAGCAAGTCTGGACTTTGTTTGATCACTCAGGAATTGAGGTTATCATACTGGTTTGGGTCCAGTGAATGAATTCCGATCTGAAAACTGATTGGTTAACCACAAACGGCCGACTGCTGGATTCTGTCCCTCGGGCTTCATCCATCCCACTGGGGGGAAGCTATCCTAGGCCCAAGGAGAAGCTAAGGCCTTGACGAAGGGTGATGGTAGCTCACTGCATCAAAAGTTCAGGGTCTTTGGAGGGACATTTCGGAATGACCTGGCTGTGGGTCAAAACCAATGGTACCATTTTGGTATAGTAGTTGGGATTGGGATGTTCACTGGGGGTACGGGGTTTTGACCCAGCTCCCCATTCCCACTATGGGGTTTGTTTTGCGTAAGTGCTCGCCGCTTGCCACTGCGCCCTCATCTCAGCTCAACATGCAGTGGAGCCACCGTCTGATGAGTTGGTTTTTGCAACTGATGCTACCACAGTTCCATGCTGGATTCGGACCTGCTGGTGCATTTGTTTGACAAGCTCCATGTTGAAGAAAAAGAACAGCAAAGCAGAAGCAATGGCAGATAATTTGTTCTACTAATTCTAACCCTGTTGGTATATTCTTGTTTGAGGGATCTTGGCCACAACCGGCTTTGCGGCATACCGTGCCCCAATTGGACCCTGCTGACTAACAGATGGAAATTTGGATAAGGCACTTTCAGTGGTCGGCCAAATTGTGGTGACAGGCTTTGTTGATTGGTCGGGGGAACAAGTTCTTTGGGGCTCCCCTTTTTCACCCACCAAGCTTGTTTGTTTAGGTTTGGAGAATGAAAAAAAAGGTTCCCCAATTCCTGTTTTTTTTTTCTTCTCAACACATTTATATAAACTCATCCATTTTATCATGTTGATTGGTTGGGGGACTCAAATCCCTTGTCTTGAGGGAACCTTTTAATTGATGCCCGGGAGGCCCCAGGATTCACCCGGGTCCAGGTCTGCCGGTGGGGGCTGCCACCTCTGTGCTCGCGGGCACAACGGCGGCGGCCATCGGATTTTTGGTCTCTCGGACCTTTCTTCGGCCCTGGCCTCGGATGGCAAAATGCCACCAAGGGGCATGCGTCAAGAGTAGAAGCCGCAGCTTTTCTTGTGATTTCCATTGAAATCAAAGTGAAAAGGGTACTCCCTCCAACAAAAAGGCAGAGATGGTGTGTATATAACATATGAATATGTATGCATGTACATCCCGCCGGGTCTGTTGTTGTCAAAAGCTTCCTAACTGCATGTTGCCTCAGTTTGAAGCAAATTTGACCTCAAAAGCGTGCTTCCGCGATCATGCGTTCTGACACAACGTGGTCATTCCGCCGGTAGGCACAAGAAATCCTGCGTTCAGCGTGACCGTTGTTTCTTTGAAAACCACAGCTGCTCGCTCAACATCATAGCATGAGTTCACCTCGAGATGTCCAGTGAAAAACGCTTGTTTTGTAACCACTTAAATGGTTTTCCCTCTGGCAAATGTTCAGTGTTCAACAGCTATGACTTAACTTCCAATGAAACTATAGTCGATGCGACAATTTGACGCCGACAAGCTATTTGAGCAAGTTGGGCAGTCTCAGCAGCGATGAAGTAGATCGAATCTGCAACTTTTTGCGAGCATCACGTCCTTGCTGCTGATGGAAAAAGCCGTCACCACCTAAATAAGAACAGTCGTTTGGTACCTCGCGCTCACGACTTGGCATGTCGCTCTTTTGACGGTGCACCAGCCCAAGCGCGCAAACGACAAGCAAATATGCACCACCCTCATGTGTTTCTGTTCAGCTACTACGGGCGTGGGCCATGCTGTGGGTGACATCAGTGGAATGGACACGCTTGCCATGTTGCGTGCGGAGTCACTGGACGGGCACGCCTATCATGTTGGACAATGAATCATTGATGTGCCTTTAGGTTTTCTTTTTTTTGCTAGCCCCGGCTCGGGGCTCAGCCGCGAGCAGAGGACTGGTTGGTTGGTTGGTTGGTTGGTCGGTTGGTTGGTTGGTTGGCTGGCTGGCTGGTTGGCTGGGTGGCTGGCAGCTAAAGCAGCTACTGCGAAAACGAGCCGCACAGCTCGCGCAAATCAGCTCCAAGAAAAGCCAAACCGACTCAAAGTCAACTTTAAACCCTCCCAACTGCATTCTGGATATCAGCCCCTTACCCAGCCTAAATGAACCCAAAACAAGCCCAAGACCCGCCCTCATTATATAAGACCTCAGCAAGCCCAACTCACCCCAAACCAGCCTCGAGCAACTCTGAAATGCCACCAAATCAAAGCCAAAAGGCCCTAGTCTGAGCGAGGCCAGTGATTCTGGGGATGCGGCCCACCAACCCGATCCCCAACTTGGAGAGACAAGCAAAGGTTCCCAGCCAACCTCTTTAGAGCCACATGAGATGAGGGAGGCCCTGTGCTGATCCGGGGCTGGCAACAACAGAACTCAACCCAAACAAGGCAACCATCAGGCAGAGGATACAGGAATTTCACTGCTTTTCTCCAGTTCTACAGCAATATATGACAACAGGCAATGGGTGGCCTGAGCCCTGCTCATATCACCCCCAGGCCAATTGCCGCTGGCAGGAAACCGTTACTTCTATTCGCGTGCGATACTGGGGTAGCTGGCCAGCTCCCATCCAGCCCAGATTCGTGTCTCTAACATGAGGCCACAGATCTCCAAGATAGCGGAAGGGAACGAGACCTTCCGCAATATCAACAAAGCCGCGGCCCAAGGGAAGCGCGGAAGTCGGAATTTGCCTGGCAATTCATTTTGCACGGTTGGGTTGATTTGTGAAGGGAATCCATTGCGCGCTTGGTGAATTGTGATTGCCGATCAAATCACAATGAATTCAGTCGCCTTTGCCGATCTTCAATGTCGCTTGTCCCAAGTTTAGCCATCCTAGTTGCGCTACAGGGCAGTTGACCCCTGCGAGGGGGGGGGGAATGATGGGAACAGGGCAAAGCAGCCCCTGGACTTTTGTACACGGGGTTGGTTTTTTACCGGACACTTATAAAGCATTTGGACGTGCCGAGCGATCGACCTCCGAGGCGGTTGAGTCAGCACCCCGGAGATGGCTTCGGAATGGGAGCTACTCTCTTTGGGGCATTTCTCACCATTTCTGCAAAACCCAAGCAAAGGTAAGTTGTGTCCCTTGTTCTCTTAGAAAACCAAGTGGGTTCACAACTTTGAGCACCGCTTTGTAAACAATTCGTTCTTGCTGCGCCCAAGTTGTTTTCTCGATCTTGCGGTTTTCGAGTTGTTGCCGAGGGTGTGCACGTAGGGTGGAAGCTCCTTGGTACACTCACACTCCTGTAGTTTGATTTGATTTGTTTCTCTATGTGTTTGTCTCTCTTTCTGCGTGCCTTTCTGTTTGGCTCTGGTTGTCTTTAGTCTGTGTATGTCTGTGTCTGTGTCTCTCCATTTTCTCGGTCTCTGATTGTCTCTGTTTGTCTCTGTTTGTCTTGCTTTGCCGTTGCCTGTCTCTCTCTCTCTCTGTCTCTGTCGGTCTTTGTCTAAGAGTCTTCGGTTGACTCTTTCAGTATGGCTGGGCCTTTGAGTGGGGAGCGTTGCGCTGATGCTTCCCTCATTTGGGCCTCGTTGAAGGCAGTCGTTTTTCTGCCCGCGGTGAACCCTCCGTGACTGCGTGGTGCCGGATCAGCCTTTTGCACGGATTGCGCGTGGTCGGATCGAATGCGTGTTTTGCGGACCAACACCCTGCGTGGATCGCGCGTGTCGGGTCGCTCTAGCCCCGGTGCCCCCAGTTTCCTTAGTTTAGGCATGTGTCACAGAACTTCATGTGTAGATACATTCCAGAATGCCTGTGTGTAAGTGTATATATATATATATATACATGCGCCTAATGTTGACCCTAGATGAATCAACCTCAGTTTGTTGTTGGGGAATCCCCGCTAAACCCAGGGACACCCCCTTCTTAACAAATTGCGGTTGATTAATATGGGGTCAACATTGTTCATTATTATACATATATACACACGTACATTGCATGCACATATTACACATTCATGATATACATGCTAGAAACATCCCCTACGCCTGCAAAGGTCGTGTGTATATATATATATAGGTATGCCCTAGGGGCTTGCCCACTCGGCCAGCCGTTTAGCTCTCCGATGCTTTAAACTTTAAGCCCGCTTTCCGCAAACCCTCACAGAATCTCAGTCCTGAGAACCGTCAAAAGCACACGGAAGAGTCGAGTCAAAACCTAAATCTTCGAGCCCTCCTGTGGGGTTTCGCCTAAAAATCGCCTTCGTCGAAATTTCTCTTCGATGCGCCATGGCGATGCAGTTGCTGCCAGCGCAGCTGCCGGTGATGCTGCCAATGATGCAGCCCAGTTTGCTGCTGACGCCAGTGGCAGTGCCCGTGGGTCTCGACATCGCCACGGAGGCGGGAGTGCCAGGGCTGATCCCAAGTGGATAGGTATCTCCAGTGAAGAAGTCCCACATAACCCACAACCCATGTATAATTGGCGTATTCCCAGTTAAGAAGTCGTAAGGGAACTTGGCCGTACCCACAACCCGCAATTAGTATCCGCAAGGCCGCAACCAATAACTCATGATTCGTGTCCCCAGTTAGGAAGTCCAACGGAATGGGACTTCAGTGGGGATATGAGTCACTGAAGTGGATTCATTCTGGGGGAGCTTTATACTGGCCGAAGAGACTTTGCGAGAACAAGACACCTACCGTGGTGTTTCAAGCCTCAAGGTGCGCGATTTCCTCTGGCCCAGGTATAGACCAAAGACCAAAGGAGGGCTGAGGCCAGGTATCAAAAAAACGATTCGGCAGGTCCAGCGCTTGATCGAGTGCGAAAGCTTCAGACCTCTTTCACTGAGTGTGGCCGCCTTAGCTCCTTCTGCAACTTGACATTGCTTGACCTGTTTGAAAACATGGTTTTTGGGGTTCCCTGAAAAAACTGGCTTGATTGTGACTATGTCGGGTGTGGGTCAAAATTAAACCACCAGGGGACCGCAGGTTTTGGTCGTTGGTTACATGTAGAAGGGTTCCATTTTGGCTACCCATTTTTGACCCACAGCCATGTCAATCCACTTAGCTCGAAGCACAGCGCCTTCAGGAGACAGAATCCAAGCTCAGCACCGCCTCGCAAAAGTTCTTGGCTTCGAATTTCCTCCACCTGGAACAGGCTCGCGGTCTCATGCGACGTCTCATTCGTTGTGGCACCAGATTTGGCCGTGGTTGTCAAAACCAGTGGGATACCATTTTGGGGGTTTTCGCTGAATTCACCACCCAGTTTAGAACCTATTTTAGTGGTTGGATTGGGATGTTCATTAGGGGCACGATTTGGATTTGGACCCATGGCATGGCCATTTGCCGCCGCAGGTTTTACGGCTTCACCCGCAATTGGTGAGCCTTTGGGAGGAGGCGATTTGCGGACATTTCGTTGCCAGTGATCCTGTGGGCAAGGGCATATGCCAGGGGTCAAAATATTTGCTGATTTGGGTGTGCTGGATGGTCCACGACTTTGTGAGGACTTTAGACAAGCACTGCAAGGGTTCCTCCATGATCATTTTGGAATGAGATGGGGGGCGGTGATGTTCAAGCTGAAGCGAGTTGATCATTTCCACTCTCAAAGCCAGCAAAGGCTAGTTTCCAGCCGTTAGTTTCTAAAGGGGTGGGTGTTTCTCAAAATAGGGTTCCCATTTTTTGGGATGGTTGCAGGGGAAGCCAAAATGGAAACGAGGTCCGTTCGCCTTCAGGATGGCACCATCATGGTGTCGGTGCCATGCTCGCCCTGGCTGGGGGCTAAAGCCAAACCACCAGAGGACAGGGTGGAAAGCTCCAAGTCCGGTATGCCGCTGTTGGTTTTAAAGAGAATCTATCACTCTTTGCAATATGTAAAATAATAAGCTCAGGTGATATCCCCAACAGCATGCGGTGCACCCTGGTGGAACCCTGGTGGAACTCTGGTGGAACCCTGGTGGAACCCTGGTGGAACCCTGGTGGAACCCTGGTGGAACCTTGGTGGAACCCTCGCCCCGGACCACCCCGAACCCTATCTGGGCTGAGACCCCAAAGCTTTCAGCTTTTGGGAAAAATAAAAATCAGGGGGCTTAATCAAATGGATGATCCAACCAGAGCACCGCAGCTTTTCGTCCTTCCGTTTTGGCTACCTATGTTTGACCCACAGCTTCAATTGGCAGTTCCCAGGAGCACGGTGTCCCTGGCACCAAGACCAAAGGGAACAGAGACCAGGCAGCTGCGCGAGCGAAGCGAAGCGTCCATTCGCGTGGGGGCGGTCATATGGCCATGGCTCAAAATCCCGTACCCCCAGTGAACATCCCAATCCCCACTAAAATAAACTAAAATACCATTAGTTTTGACCCACAGTAATATGTGAGAGAGGAAGAGAGTATGATTTTGTTTGTGTCTTTTGAACCTTTGTTTGAGGAATACAGATGTGAGTGTCCAACGAATGGGTCACCTCATAACGCAAAAAGAGCCACTCATAACGTAAGCATCAATGTGAATGTCGAAGGGAACAAAAACTAGTTGCGAGAAAAAAAATAAGAAAAAAAAAGAAAAACAACCATCCCTGAATTGCGCAAAACACAAGGACTCTTACAAGGCGTTACAGGGAGTCTTACAAGGCTTAACAAGCAGTCTTACAAGACCTTACACGGAGGTAAGCGTCATTGCAATGCTTGTTTTCGCAATTAGGCGCGTTTGTTTTTCCCCCGCAATTAGGCACCGGTTTATTTTATTTTTTTTGTCGATGGCGCGAAAGCCCATAGAGCCTTTGAGCATTCCCGGCAGTGAATGGTAGTGACGAATGGTAGTGCCTACTGTCACTCAACGCTGCGGCAAGCGCGCAAGTGCAAGCGACCGCTAGTATCGCATTGAGTGACCGGATGGCAGCTGCAGTCAGCGGGCGTGGTTGCTGGCTGCAAGCTTAACTGCAACAACACAACGGGTTCCAGGGCGCATGTTGGAAAGCAAAGGGCACGTTGATCAACTCCGACGTGTCTCTGTACCACACACGATTTAAGAGCCAGAGTCATTAGCACCGCTACGCGTAGCTTTGCTACTTGCCTGCATTGTCCATTGCCTGAGTGGGCCCTGGTGTTGCCGGAAACTCATGCACCCTTGCCCGGAAAATGTCAAGAGCGTCACCCGCCCAGCCGACCCATGCACAGACCGATGCACCGGTTAGGACAAATGACCTTTGTGAGCGGGAGACCTTGTGTACCAACTTTACAAAAGCCTGGCGCACACATCCAACCTTAAGTTCATGGCTTGTGCAAAAAGTTTGCTCTGGCTTTGCTAGCAGCTTGTGTGCTTTGTTTGCCTTTCGCCTGTCCCCGTTGCCTCTCTTTTCTCCGAAGCCTGCCAAAACCTCAAAACATTGAAGGCTGCACACCGCTAGAGGGCCACCCAACTTACTCATGGCATTACGTTCAGTAAGGAATTTCGTCCGCTGTTCATACATCGCAAATTTATATAGCATCCACCTCACAAAGGACATCAAATTGTCACAGTATGACAATTTGATGTTCTTTTTGAGGTGGATGCTATATGAGTTACGATGTTATTATTGCACCGCATGTGTGTTTTCCCACCACCACCCGGCAAGCAAGCAAACAAGGAAGCACCCAAAATCCCAGAACAAGCACAATTTTCACCTTGAGCCCACACGAAACCCAACCGGGACTAATCTAAGCCCCCCAAACTCACCCCAAACCAACCCTAAGGTTCATGGAAAGCAACCAAGGGAAGCGACCCATTCTTGCATATTCCCATGTGGAGAAACCGATACATGTGTTGTTTTTGCCGCAGTGTTGTTTGCAAAAGTCGTCGTTCGCCAGGTCAGTTTGCGCCGTTATTTCTCGGTTCTTTTGCACTACTTGGCAAACGGATCCACAAAGCTGCGCCATGTTATCCACAGTTGGACGGATTCCCTTCCCCCACCTTGCACGACACGTGCTGTTGTTCATGGAGGTAGAGGGGGAAGGGGGCGAGTGACCAAACTGTTAGCTACATGCAGAGAGGCGTTGCAATTGATCTGATAGCACTTGCCATGACTGTGGTCGGCGGTCAGTCGGCTGATGATGTGTACCCGCGAACATGAATATATGTCTGTTGTTTTATTGTTGTTTGATGACAGCATTTTGGGCTTCTGAAGCAGTTCGCTTCGGGTGGCGATCTGACTGTTGCCAGGTGTTGAATGGCATCCTGCGTGGCAAGGCACTGGCTCAGCACTGACATCATTTTTTAAAGGGAGGGCATCAGGCATCAGGCTTCCATTTGAGTAGTCCAAGTGAAAACACAGATATAAAGGGGCGTTTTTTTTCTTCCAAAGGGGACCCCGTTGGTTAAGTCTACTTTGGGGTTGTCCAACACACCAAAATACTATGAGGAAATGGGGGCTTCTCACCAACATCCTATGTTGGGGCACGACGATATAGACTCGTGGCGCACATAGGCCTTGGACATCATAGAGGACTTGACCAACATTCCTGACCTGCAAGAGAGTCTTCGTGCTTTGCTAAGCAATCCCTTGCGTTTTTTGGTAGAGCGGGTGACGCCCTCTTCTAGCGGACTTTTTTGCTGAGGCGACATAGCGTCCGTCCTACTTACCTCACCGGACAGGACGTTTAGCACGTGTTCCGCTGGCTGCTTGATGAACATTGGGACCTGCAGGACGATGCTGGTTTCCAGCCTGGGAAACCGCATTTCAACAAAAACGAGGACCGGCGCTCTTTGGAGTCCGCTTTGTTGGCAATATGTGGCCACCAATTGATCCCGGTCACTGCGCGGATGAGCAAGATAATTGCATTTGGTGCAAAGCGTCGCTTGTTTGACCCGCGTATCAGGAACTTCCTGCGGTGCGCCAAGCTTCGGACCGCACAGTTGCTGCGCTGCTTCTCGGACGACTTTTTTCTGGAGGCGCGGTTGTGGATGGAAAGCACTCAGATATCACGGAAGCTCGACCGCAGGAGAAGGGAGCTGGCACGACTGTCACCTATGCGAAGGCACAGAAGCTTTGAATGATAAGCCATGGCGTGTAGCTTGTGACGGTGTGCTCATTATACCCTTCATTCCAACAAGGCTTTTTGAAGAGGAAAGTGATGCTTCTGTTTGAGGAAAAATAGTTGCTGTACTTCTGTTTTTCTGTCGGCTCTCGGCCAGGCCAAGCCTGAGAAGTACTACATCACACCCCAGCAGCACGAGAAGACTCTGGGCTGTTTCTCTAGAGTGATTCTGCACGCAGCTAATGTCTTTGCGGGGAGCATTGCTCAACCTTTGCCAACAAAAGCCAGGCATTCAGCTGTTACCTTTCCGTCTAGTAACAATGTGACCTCTCGCACGAGAATAAACACGCGCAATCAGCGATATGTGACAGACGGGACGGGCAGACGGACGGACGGACAGACAGAGAGATAGGCAGAGAGACGGGCAGAGAGACAGGGAGGCAAGTCAGACTGGGGGACAGACGGTGCGTGTGTTCGTCAAGATGGAGGTGTAATCTTCTTTGGAGTGTCAAAAAAGGTCCGGTCCGGGAACAAGCCACGTGGAAGCAATCCAGTCTGTTCAAGCTCCGAGCAGCATCCCAAAGTCGGCTGATCTCTTGAAGTGTTTCTCTCAAGATGCTGTCAGTCGCAGTCATTTTACATGGTGGATGGACGTTTGTGTTTCCGGCATGTATGCATGCATACACAGTTGCGCGTACATGTATTGACCTTTCAGGGTTCAGACAGAAGTCACGGGCTCAACCACACAACACACTGGGCAAGGAGCTGGTTTTTTATGAAGGCGTTCATTCAACTTGGTGGGCGTAAAATGTGGGGCCAATTCAATTAATTCCCATCAAAGGACCCATTGGTAGATGTTTGGACATGAGAGCGAAAGAGTTCCGTAGAGCGAAGGATCGACCGTGCGCGGCACGTGCGGCTGCTGAAGTTGGCGGCGGACGTGAATATGGGTTTCAGGCCAGAATCTTCACACCAATCTTGGCAGACCCCGAGGATGCCAAACTGACTCTGTCAAACATGTCAGTGTGGCAATGACCTTTGAAACTGGCAGAAGTCGAGAGAATCGCTCAGGCAAGCCAAAGGCATCTCAGCCAGCGAGCTGATCGACACCCTTTGTAACTTGGCGCAGGTTTGAGGGCTGGAAAATACCCTGGAGAAATAGTATGAGGGATGACGATTGGGGAAAACCACAAAAAGGATGATATGTCCCGCTGAATGGGAAAAGTCACTGTTGGTCATTTGGGGGCCAGGAATCTTGATCAACCCCCTATATCCTTCACATACCCATTATGCAAACCCTGCTACCCCGGCAGAATGTAGTCAGACGGCGACGGAAACTTGGAAGCTGTGCCAGCCATGGAACAACTGCCCTTTTTGCTGTGATATTTTGCTGAGGGGGAGGGGGGGAGTATGTGGGCCTGGGGTGTCATTGCGCCCAAATTCACTGGAGCATCACTGATGATGTCGGACCACAGGGGGATGAAGACAATGCACGATGACCAACTAAGGCAACTCTGGAACCAATGGGATGTTGATCGTCGACTGCCGAACAGCTGCTTGGCCGCGTATTGGCTGGGTGCAAATGAGATATCCGTTTGCCCCTCAGTTTCTTGCGCCAGGCATTCATGGCAGGTTTCTTGAGAGAAGTTGGGGGTTTTGAAGAATCCAGAGAATTTGATGGCGAATCCATGGATGTGATTTGAGCTGGATGTCCCGTCAGATCGGAGCTGTCGGGCGAGAGAATGTGCCAAATGTGGAAGGTCGGAAATCAGTTGCTCTACAGGCACTGATGAACACAACACAATGCAAGTTATGGGTAGGGGCAACTGCCGAAAGACAGTTAGACCTGCAGATCCATAGACAGATAGTGGAGAGAGAGAGAGAGAGAGAGAGAGAGAGAGAGCGAGAGAGGGAAAGAGAGAGAGAGAGAGAGAGCGAGAGACTGTGAGTGAGAGAAAGCAGAACACAGACAAAAGTCAATAGATGCGGAGAAAAACAGATAGACTGATATATTTTGCATATATATATTATGTATATAATATCATGGTTTCATAGACAATCACCCGGGTGCAAATTATAAGTGGGCACAATGTCCCCAAACATGGAGAACGTTGTTTTGGGTATGAGGGAAGCAGAAGGGATCGAAAAGGAAACCGCACAGGAAGGGGTCCAATATTCCACCTTGGGGGGGACCAAATATGGGCATGGGCCAAAGTTGCACCACCAGACCGGTTTTACCAGGGTCCCATGTTGGGTACCAAATGACCCAAGACCAAAACTGGGCTCCGGGTGAGCGTCTCAGGAGGCTGAACAGGCTGTGAGTGCTCTCTCGGGCGCCGTGCCGCCCGGCACCCAGAGCTAAGCCGCACGAAACCTACCAGCCGACCTGGGCAGAGACCCCCCACACCTTTCAGCTGGAAGAAAAAGGCTGGTTTTCGACAAGAAGGATGGCAAGCTGACTGCAGGAAGAGCATCGTTTTCAACCGGAGGCCTTCTGGCCGGAAATGCTCGAGCGGAGCTCCTTTGGGGCTTTGGGGCTATAGCTCAACATGCGGACCGAAAACCCACATACTAAGGCAGGTTCCAGGCGTCGATAAAGAGTTCAATTCGGATGATGCAGGGGATGCAGGTGATGCAGGGTCCCGTATCTCGGAGCCCCTCTTGCATGCCCTCCCAAAACGGATTTTGAGGTCCTTTTTGAACTGGCTCGAGTTTGGTTCTCTCGGGTAGGGTCGGCAAATGGTGCCCAAATGGGGCCGGTTTTCGTTTTGCCCCGACCCCAAATGGGGGTGCCCTCAAAAAATGACGTGTGTATTTGGGGGGTTCAGTCGGACATGGAGGTACGCGACTTCAGACTCCTTGGATCGATTGCACTTTCGGCCAACACGGCGCTCCGACCGTGAGGTTGTATAGCATCGGTGCAGAGCACTTGCAGCAGGCACCACCATTGGCATGTTGTACATGTCTGAGGGTTCTAGAATGCTCTAGAGGGAAATCAACATGGCCATGGGTCAACATCCAAATCGTACCCCCAGTGAACATCCCAATCCCCACTAAAATAGGTTCCAAAAAGGGTGGTGCAAAACAAATCCCAAAATGGGATCCCAAAACGGTTTTGACAACAGCCTGACCATTTGTAGGGAGAGATCTTTGGCTTCCAATCCTTGACATATGGAAGGACTCTTTGCTCGCGCAAGAATCGCCAGGCAAAGCTCGTGGTGGCGCCACTCGGACAAAAGTCAGTTCAATTCACCAAATGGACGACCCAAAATGGGCTTGGGGAGGCGACCTCTGGAACTGGGGGAGGATTCCCTCATCTTAAACAAAAAGCCATTGTAAAGCCGGAGCGTCCCGACGATTTGGATGCGTTCAGCCTCCGGCCAGGTATTGCTGCATTGGCTGCCGATCAGCCGAGTGGTGCCAGGTGCGGGTCCCTCTCAGCCATCGCATGGCACGGGTTGTTTTTTTTTTGTTTTTCCCGGTGGAGGAGCTGTCGAACACCCCGGTGGCTCACAAGTTGCAGTACCTCAAAGGAGGGATTGCGGCGTGGCTCCATGAGGCGGGAACCGCTGGGATCCATCGGCTTTCCTTCGCAGCTTTCGGTCGGCGCAAAGCGAGAAAAGCCGCGCAACGGCGCGGCGCGACCCGGCGCTCACATGTTTGGCAGGGCGGGCAGCTATTTGAGCCGAGCACAGGCAGGAGTAGCTCCGTTTCGGTGGGAAGACGTTGGGAAGCGGTCAAGCCCCAGGCCTACCCTGTCGGCTGGTGCATTGCTGGACGTGGGAGCTCACCGCATTCTTCCCAACACGAGGCGGGCGCACGCTGCCCGAAGCCTCCTCAGTCCTTTTGGAGCCCTTACATTTCAATGACTCCAAAGGGCTATGAATGTCAATGGAGAATCCCAAATGGTTGGTTGGACATGCCATGTCCAGAAAGTCCCCAAGTAGATGTAGATGACTCCAAGTTGCTCAGAGTGGCTTCAACTTCGGCTCCAAGGTTGCGAGGTGCGCTGCGACGTGAGGCCGGGGATGCGGACCGACGGATCTCGGACCGTGCTTCTGCCTGCGACGGTAGGCATGGCGAGCTGACTTCAGACCAAAGCTTGATCCGAGCTTCCCGGATCAGGCGAGATCCCAGCTTCCTGGGGCGGGGGTTGAGGGGGTGGGGTTGAGCTGATTCCCCGTGTCAGCGATTCCCCTTTGTGGCTCCAACGGATTCTGGTTTCAAGGTGCTGATTCTTGAACCGCCGAATTCCCAGTCGTCGCATGCGAGCCACGCCAGATTGGACAGACTACGCAGTGTCGCCTGGGAGGCACAAGGGCGAGCACCGCGAATGCTGCGTGGATTTGCTTGAGCCAACGATTTCCTACTTGGAGTGTTGGTCACTCGTTGGCGCGGATTCAATGGGGTCTCCAAACGATTTGGCGCTAGGTCCGGCTTCGGTATTGCCCCTCTGTCCTTTGCTTGGAGGCTGAGGACTGGCAGGGTCCGATGTGAAGTGTTTCGCTTCAAGTCTTGGGACAAAGTGCAATGACAAACTCGCGGAGTACCAGAGAAGGAAGCAATCCAAGCAAAATAGGCCGGAATGAAAGACCGTTGCATGCATGGCCCGGAAAAGACATGGCGCCCAGGGATCCCCCACAGCAGTGATTGCGATGGAACCCCCCCTAAAGCCGCAGATCTCGCACTTGCCATTGTTCCTTCAAGAGATCCGATTTGTTTTGCTGCGACGAAGCTATGTTGCCGCGACCCTCACGGAAGCTTGCTATTGCGGGAGGGGGGGGAGCTTGTCGTGCATAGCATTGCAAGCCATTCACAGGACATCCTGCGGTCTGCGATGACGCAGGCGGGCGGCCACGGGAGACATAGCACGGGCATCATGCAAGAAGTTTATTTAAGGGCCCGCATGGAGAGCCCGTGCTCCCAAAAAAGCATGAAGCATGTGCAAGTCAGCAGTTAAGTCCAGCAAAAGCATGGTGAGACGGAATCATGTTCAAACTCTCCCGGAAGACTCTTAAGCAATTGCGCAGTGGCTAAGATACTATGTATATATATATATATGTGTGTGTTCGTTTGTGCATCTGTGCGGGTGGGAACAATCGCCTCGAAGCGGCTTCCAGGTGCCACGCTCCAGCCAGCCTCAGTACGTGTTTATCGATGTGCGGACGCCCGAAGAGCGGCAGGCCGTGAGAGTCGAGTTGCGTGCAAACGTGTGCAAACCTTTGCCTGTTGAAACGCAGGGGTCAGTGTTTTGTTTTGCAACAATTGCAACATTTGGAGGTACCGGATTTTGCAATTTGTTTGCAATGATTGGAATTCAATTCCAATAATTGCAACAATTGCAATTGATTGGAGGTTGCTTGAAACTGCAAAACCTTGGAGGTCAATATGGAAATTCAGGGACCCCTGTTTGCCCTTCCTTTTCGGATTCCGGTTTCGACCAGCTTAAAACTGCAACAGAGTCTGGTCATTTCTTTTGGTTGGGGTTGTCCTTTGGGCTTCAAGACCATAAGGGAAGATGAAGCCAAGAGATATTTGCGACTTTGTGGGGTTGGCTTTGAAGGTACACCAAAAGAAAACCAGCACCCTCCGACTACCATGTTCATTTCACCCTTTTTTGTGTGACCACTGTCTACCTGGCGGTAGTCCCGCAAACACAAGAGGCAGCACTTTCTTGAAACTACCGCGCTGTTTACCACACAAACACCCTAGCTTATATCCTTACCCCTTCCCAAGCCCCGACACGCGGGTGACACACAAGTGACACGTAAGTGACGTAAGTGTCACTACGTAGAACTTGCGTGCCACTGCGTCTCACAGACAAACAGTCACTTGCGAGCAGGGATCTTGGGCATGCCGCAAGCAAGCAAATTGACTGTAGTGGTTTAACCACGGTCTTTGGTGGAGAACATCTATCTACCAGCCACTGGACGGTAGCCGGAGGGTGCTGGAACCACAACCATTTTGAGGACTTCCTTCATTTTGAAGCCCCTGTGAAAGTCATGGCTGACTGAGGCCGAAAGTGTCAAGGTTTGGACAGAAATTCCCGCATGGTGGGTCTTGATTCTGACAGGGAAAAAAATCAGAGGCCATTCTGGCATAGCCTTACCCCACGGCCATAGTGCGACAAGCAGCGCAAGGACTCCCAAGGTTTGGCTGGTGAGGTTGGGTAGAAACCCCACCTATTGAGATCTAGGTCCAGTAGTGCCCTTTCTCACCCCTTTGTTGGTTGGGAGGTTTCCCCTACGCAAAATAGACTACAGAAAAAACATCGGGTACCCTTATTCTAACCTCTCAAATCTGGGCCCAACCCGCATCCCTTTGGCCATCCATTGGATTTGTTTTGGTTCTCCCGTGGCCTGACATCGCATCGCCAGGTGTCCACCATCTCGTGCCCGAACTGTCTCACAGTATCGAAGGACGCCACCATGTCTCGTGGCGCTTTCCGGTACGACTCGAGCTTTTGTCGCCCTGAAACACGTCGTTGCGCGTTTCCCAAACGCGAGTCTGGGGCAAGCCGAAAGGTCTTGGGGTGCCGTACCTCCAGCGATTTCGGGGCCGGTCACGCTGGAAGCACGGGTCGCATAGGAAGAGTTCCTGCAGAAGATGGCCGCAGCCTCGGTGACCATTGCACCCCCGGGGGGCTTGAGGTGGCTCTACCTTTCTTGGGATAAAGCCTACATGAGCCCGTGTAGCCATGTCAGGGGAGCCAACAGTCAAGGGGTTTTGGGCACTCACAGGGAGTTTCTCATGTCGACATGGTGGACCTGTTTGGTTGGTATTTCGTTGTGGGCGACCAACAGGAAAGCAAGCTTTGAAGGACCGATTCTTATGTTGAAGCCGCCCCAAAATTTGGTTTCAGGTTGTCTCCCTTTCAAAAAACCAAAAGGGGCACCCTTTTTCCAACAATCATAGAAGTGCACGATCGGAGGGCTATGATTGGTGGACAAACGACAAAGGGTTCTCAGGCGTTTCCCTGCATTGGGAACCCAGGATGCGTCAACTCCTCCTTGTTGATGAATCAGGGGGTGTCCTATGTTAGAGGGGATCCGTCACTTTTGGAGGAAGCACCTCCCTGCAGATTGATTCCTCCGTTGTCCGATGAGTGTGGTGAACAAAAAAAGGTCCAGGAGATGTGTCCAAGGAGGTCTCAAAAGGTACCTCCACCCAAGAAAAGCTATTGAGTGTGGTGAAAAGTAATCCAGGAGATGTGTCCAAAGAGGTTCCAAAAAGGGACCAAAAGGGACCTCCATGCAGGCACCACATGTCCACAACTTGCCGTACACCTTCTTGGCCTTCTGCACTGTCGGGGGCCGCTCGGGTAGGCGCGCGCAGGAGACACGGGTTTTGGGCTTGAGGGGAAGCCCTTTGAGTTGGCGCCAAGGGGGAGCCAAAAGCCAACCAGTTTGGGGGGTGCCATGTTGAGACAGCAAATCATGCAAAAGAAAACAACTCGGGTTCTCGGAAAGGCCGTGTGCTGCGATGCGGCAGCTGTGCGTTGCACGCATTGAATTGTCAATCTGAGCCAAAGGACCTTGTGACTGCAACCCGAGCGAACCAACTCGAGCGCGTCGGCTTTGCTTGCCTTGCGTTGCTTCCCACCCTGGTTTGGTTTGCTTGGTAGTGCATGGCTTTGCTTGGCTACTCTGATGATAGCACTTGGTTTTGAGAGGTTTGTTCACCGTTTACTGCGTGAGGCAGCCTTTATTTCGTTTGCTGCCCCTTGTGCATACGGACGGGTGTGAAGCCGGATGCATTAAATGAATGCAGGATTGGTCTCGTCAGATGCACATTGGAATGGGATGGCAACGACACGCTAACCATCTCGCCTGAACGGGCCATGGGCCATGTAGGGTTTTCTTGAACCTGACGCCAGCCATCGCTTCAGCGCATGTTTGGTTGACAGCTCAAGTGGAAGGTTCTGCCACGAGATGCTCACCGATCCGGAGAAGTTCGGCGTGCAGTGCCAGGAACGAGCCTCAATCAGCCTCACATCCGGGATTCGGATGTGCGGTGTGTGGGGTTCACCTATTCCACTTTGTTTCTCTAGTACGCTTTTAGTGCATAAATGAACACTCTGAGGAAGTTTGACATTTGAAGACAGGAAGGGTACATGTAGGGTCCCGCAAAAGCGCATGCCCGAATGAGCCCAAGTAGTTAAATCAAGTGATAGAGGCGGCTCTTGTGATTCCTTACAACGGGATGTCGGGCAAACTCCTTTTATACTAAGCTTTGATAAGGCCACGAATGAGGTACAGTAGCGTCGCCATGCGTCGCCAATCAAAAGGGCCGAGTGATTTTGACATGTCATGTGGCTTCTGAAAATTGGATTACTTTGCCAGTTTGACTGCTTTCAGTGGAACCGGATAGACGGGGTTGAAGAGAGGCACTGCGAATCATTGAAGGCAGATTGAAGGAGGGAAGCGAGGATTGAGCCGCCCGCATCAAATGTGACACCTATTTCCAAGAAAACATCTGCTATCGTTCAGGTCTAGGCTCAGTGAGTTGTTGAAGGAGGCTTGAATCCAGAATCAAAGAATGAGTCCGTCCAACTGCTATGGACATGTGGCGCAGTTCAAGTGACGCGTGGTAGCTGTTCAATGAAAACATGTGCATCACTATGGGATTTGTGGCTCGAGGGGTTGAATCTTACAGTACTAAACCCACTATAACATTATTACTATTATTACTACTACGGCGACTACTGCTGGCAATACGACTACATCTGCTACTACTGCTGCTACTACTACATGCTGCCGTACCAATCCTAGTAGACGTAGCAACAACAAGAGCAGCAGCAGCAGCAGCAGCAGCAGCAGCAGCGTCAGCAGTAGTAGTAAGAGTAGTACTACCTACTACCTACTACCCACTACCTCCTACTACTACTACTACTACTACTACTACTACTACTACCACCACCACTACTACTGCGGCCACTGCTACTGCTGCTGCTGCTACCACTACTGCTGCTGCTGCCGCTACCGCTACTGCTACTGCTGCTGCTACTGCCGCTGCTACTGCTGCTACTACTACAACTACTACTCCCACTACAACAACAACAACAACAACTACTACTACTACTACTGCTACCACTACAACTGCTGCTGCTGCTGTTGCTGCTTTCACTGCTACTAGAATCTGGTCATGTTTCATCCTGAAGTATAGTTTGATCCCGTAGCCGAAACAGAGCGCGGACGTCATTTTCTGTCGCTTCTCCAATGTCAATTTTTGCAGGCTCAGAATTCGCAGATGAAGAGCGTGCTGGGAGGCTGGGCTTCCTTGGGCACTTGGGGACCAGAGCGGGGTGCAGGGCGCAAACCCAAATCAGAAGCAACAAACACGATCTTGCGCCATGGATGTGAACATGAACCTCGCGTGGAGATTCTCCTGCTCGAGCCGAATGGCATCCCACTGGATCCTTGGATCCTGCTGGCTAACCCGTATCCCGCATGGGCAAACACCTTCTTGGCTTTTAGTTTTTAGCCTGCAGGTTTGATGTTTTTGTGTTTCGACTGCAACCGCTAGATCTGCATGGCTTGCCCCTGGCGAGGCATTGCGGCCTGGGTTCACGCCGACGGGCCGTTGATCGACCCCTCCGGCGCGCTCACGCGGAAGGTGTCGCCCTGGTGCCAGGCGCAATGGGCAGTCCAAGCCATGGACCAACTGCACTTGGCAGGTGCCTTGAAACCCAGCTAATGTTGACCCAGGATTAATACCCTCCAAAAGTGATGAATCCCCACTAAAAGGGGACACCCCCCTACTAATCAACCAGGGGTTTATTAATCCGGGGTTAACATTACAGGGTTCATCCATCTCAACTGGTGCAGGATTTCGTTGATTTGTATCACTTTGTGTGGAGGTCTTTCAGTTTGAGTCTTCGAGGCTTAGTTGGTTTTGCTGGGACGCCAAAGGGAAAGCCACCCCCATACCAGGCTCCCAATTTCGAGAAAACATGTTGCATTCTCCCAGGGCTTCAACCCAGCACCTCACAACTGCAAACGAAGCCTTGATTGCCAGGAATTTGATCCAGAGGTAATGCTTCCCGATTGGGAACCATGACAACCCACCAGGAGTTGTTCATCCGTTGAAGCTCCATTGACTTGTGGAAGTGATCCAATTGGCTGTTTTATTCCCCTATTGGTTTTAAAGGGAACCTATGACTACTGGAAATATCATTATTTTTTCCAGGCGGCTTAAAGCAAATGGAAGTTTCCGAATGTGGGCCAGGCCTTTATGGACCTCTTCCCAGTTTCAGGCCGGAATCGCTCGCGAGTGCCACGGATTTGGGTTGATGGGAGCTCTCCGCTGAGTCCTGCCAGGACTTGAGTTGGTGCTCGACGAACTGCAGGTGGTCCCACAAGATGCTCGAGTGCCTCGCTCAGAGAGCACAGCTTGCAACAAAGGAGCATGAACCTTGACTGCTATTGGGTTGGATCTTTAGACTTTAACGTTTGGGAAGTCAAGGGGTTTGCCACTAAACCCACAAAAAGTTAAACTTTTTGCAGAGGGTTTAAGAGCAGCCAAGGAACTCTTTCCATTTTGGGGGCATTCGTTGAGAATTGAACAGCTTGGTCCGTCATTTTCGTCGAAATCTGTGGCTGTGTTTTGTGTGTCTGCGGATTGACCGAGAGCGCCGCTGGTCTGAGGGGTTTGTCAGGGTCACGAGCCGCTCGTGGCGAGCGACTCCCGAGGCGTTCATTGATTGCAAATCCTGCGTGGAAATGGCGAACGAGGCCAGCGGCAACCGTCCTGTTGGCCATTTGGATTTACACTTGGGAAAGAGGGGAGGCTATACTAAGACCTTTGTAAACCTTGATAGCATCCATCTTGAAAAGCCAACAGCCAGTGGGTTTCGGGCGCTGTCAAGTTGGGTTCTTTGGACAAACTGGAATCGCTTACATAGCCAATGCGCTTTGTGGCCAGCTTGGCACTTGGCTTATGTGTCCAAGAAGTGCAGAAAGACCTTTTTCGCGTCGCGAGTTTGGAACTGAGCCACACTCAAAACCCGGGGTAAGTGAAGGTTAAGGGACGATCCCAGCCATAAATAGCTGCGGATATCCGCCTTCTTAGTTCTTGAAGCATGGTTCTGGGTCGACCATTTTGTGCCGAATCGGTTCTGATTGTGACTCAACTGACTGGCAGCTCGCGGGTCTCAAGTCCGGCAGGCATCGGCGCCCGGCCGAATTCTTCGCACAGTCCAGGCAGGGGCCCGTCAGCTGGGCTGAAAGAGTGTAGAGTGGCTATCCAGACTTCTGGTTTCTCAAAATGTGCCAGGTTTGGGCATGCTGTGGTTTGTGTTTGGTGGTGTTGAAATGCTGCTTCTGAAATCTTTGGTTTGGTGTTGATTAAAGTACAGGTGCCTGTTTGGGTGTGGTGTGTTGAACAGTATGTTTGGAGGTTCGACAAGCTGGTGACCCTGCGAGTCATGCAGCATGAATGTCACCGTGTGTCCCGAATCGCTGCGAAGGGTGACCTTTGCGTGATAGAGCATGCAGGCAAACCCGGGCCCAACTCAAATCAAGACAAGATGGAGATCGAATTCACTCTGGCTAACCACTCGAGTCACAATCAAAACCCAGCAAATTGGATGGGTAAGGGGCGATCCCAGCCATGAATAGGTGCGGATGTCCGCCTCGTTAATTCTTTGCATGGTTCTGGGTAGACCATTTTAACAATAGATGTTGATTATGACTCACTTGAAGACTTGAAGTTCAGACCTGAAGCCTCTAGTTACCCGGCTCCCAGTGAAGACAAAAACGGGCCCCGAAAGGACTCAAGAAAGAAACACGTTCAACGAGCTCAGGCGCTGACTCCGGAGGTCCTGATCTCAGACGGTTCATGTGAACCCAAAACCAGGACCGTTCAGTGATTTGATACTTTGGATTTCGTCCTTGGTTTCCTTAGACTCCAATCATCCGTGACAAACAAAGTATCAGGAAACCCAAATTCATGGCTCAGGTGCTGGCGGACACATTGTCCCGTGCAGCCGAGACGTGGCTTGGACAAATTGAAGCTAAGATGCGCGTGGCATTCACCTGCTCACGCCCAGGTGTCAGCAGTATGTCGACTGAGTGGCTGACGAGATTTCCAGGTTTTAAGGATCTCTTTGGCCGTGCTACCTTTTTTGAGGGGCACCAGACCCCGCTTTCGGGTAAAAGCCGCTAGCGGTGTCTTTTCTTGTCCGAAGTACCTGTCAGCGAGAAAGACGTGCTAGGGTTCGACAGAGCTCGTCGCGTGGCATTCCCAAAACCAGATCCACAAGCTTCAGGAAATACTCTCTAGGGTGATTTGGGGATGGGCGTTGCCAAGGGGTTTAGCCAGTTTCGACGATCGTTTGTGTATGTTTTTTCTTTTTTCTTTTTTCTGTGATGCCCCTAGGCGAGAAGGCTTCAAGATCATCTTCCTGCTGCGCCTCGGCATGAGATGGGCATGACGCGCTCTGCCTATAGAGTAAATCGCTTAAGCTACGTAGGTGCTTGACTTTGGGATCTCCGAAAAACCCTTATTTCAGGTCTTTGAAAAACATCTGGTGGATTGATCCCATGGGCCTTCCGTGTGGATCATAGGCGCGCGTGTCGTCCAGGCGTTTGTCACCGCTGCTGCCCTTCGCACTCTCAAACTACGCAGGGGGCCTCGGGCTTGCGCGAGCTCACCAGCTCTGTGACGGTCCTTTACTCGGGGATCTCTCTGATCTTTTTAGGTATTGGGCGGTTTTGGGCGGTTTAGTTCATCCGTCTATGAATCAAATCCCACGAGTTCATTGCTCAGCATTTGGGATGCAGTTTTTCCCAGTTCTGCTGATCACACGTGCTTCACACTCCACTGCGGTAGGGGCGAGGAGGCATTGATGGATGTTTGCGGTTTGGCGGTTGTGCACGGGAAGGGGGAATCATGGGGGTGATGGTGCATGGTTTGTGTCACATGTGCGAGCACCCATCCCAGTGCATCCAGTCGCCATCCAGATCCCGCCTGTGTCCTTCTCCAGCCAAAGCTTGGTCGAATTCGCCAGGTCTATGGCTTAAGTTCCTGCGAATTCGTGGACTTCATCCTGGCTACAGCTCTAGGATTTGCGCCAGGCAGGGTAGGGCAGGATCGGACCGGCCCCACTTTCTGCGATCCGATGTTTGTCAAAAACTGGAGTGAGTTTCCGAGCCATGCACTTCGTGTGGGGGTTCATCGATATTCCTGGCCCCCAGTTTTGACCACAGGATGTTTTTTTTCCCCATGTGGTTGTCATATCAAATATTTTTAGTATTCCAAGCAATGGTCCCACGTATCAGGGACCTTTTGGTCAACATGTGCCACTCGCGAAACCTCAAAACTTTTTCCTTGGGAGTCAGGTGCGTGCAGGGATGCAGTGTGGCCATGGGCCATTGGAGACAATGAGCCAGGCACCATCGGCCTTGTCTACGCGGCCAGCACGGCCCGGGACGTCATGTCGGACGGGGCAAGCCAGCCCTGGTATGCCCGGCTCCCAGAGTGTCCCTCACTGGAGGCACAATCAAAGGGAGAATCCCAGCCACAGGTGGGTTTCAATGATTTACAGTATGTGGTTCTGGGTAGACCATTTGAATATACCAGGTTTGATAATGACTCACTTGAGCAGATGTTTTTTGTTTTTTGTTTCTCTTTTTTTCTCGCTAAGTATTCGCTTAGCATTCGGGGGGCACCGCGTAGGCGGTCCGCGTAGGCGGTCCGCGTAGGTTGTTCAAGAAAATCCTGCGTAGGCAGGTTTGCATAGGCGTGTTTTACCTTATATAAGCTTGTCGCTATGACTTGAAAGTAGCGCCCGAGAAAGGTCTGCGTAGGCACTCCGAGTAGGCGCTTTTTGTCGCGTAGGGTCGCGTAGACACCCGTGCCACGGTATGCACACCCGCGGCTCCGCGTAGGCATGGCTGCCAGTGTAGGCGGATACACCCAAAAAATCCCCGCTCACTTGCAAATAGAATCTCCGGGTTCCACTTTGGCCAAGCGAATCTCATGTCTCGGGGCCTATGGCACCCAGCCCCATCGCAAAGTCGCAAAGAGACAGCCCTTTACCATGACCGACCCTCACCTTTGGCCTGCCAAAACTCATGGATCTTGCGCTCAGGTCTACGCCTTGGGACTCGCTGTGACAGCTCAGACCCTAAAGTCTTAGTGACGGGCGAGATGTGGGATGTGGCAGTGCTTGTCCGAGCCAAGCACAAACGACAATGCCCGCAGGAATACAAGCATGAAGCATATATGGCCATGCTCCATATTAGCTAAGGATGCTACATTTTGGGTTTGTCGCTAAATAGGGGAACCCTCAAAATGAGCGTTTGAATTGTTGGTTTTCCTGTGAGCGCCAACCTCAAAATGATACCCTTAGACATGGCTCCCGGAGATGGGCTTCGATTCTGAGGTGGGAGTTTTGAAGATCGTCTCGGACGTGGCATCGCAAGCTATCAAGGATGCAGTCGAAGAAGACGAAGCAGGAAGCCAAGCGCAGACATGAATGCCAACCGGGAAATCCATCTGCTATTTTAACGGGGGCGCGGTTCGCGGTGTGTGTGTGTTTTGTTTGCCAAAAAGGGATCTGGATCCATAAGGACCCCCTCAACCTTTCCCATGCACGCCTTTCCCAGAGTGATTCTTTGCACCCTTTCCCATGCAAGTCACACGTCTGGACCTGAGGTTTCAAGCTCAACCCTGGAGGTACTGCCAGGCACATTGTCTCGCGAGCCCTGCCATGTGTGTGTGTGTGTGTGTGTGCGTGTGCATGTGCGTGTTTCTTTTTTGTTTTTTTTGGGGTTGTTCTTCCTTTCTTGGTGTGTTTTAAAGGGAAACCAAAGCGAAAACCGGGCAAGGCCCATGAGGCTCCTGGCTCCCTGGCGCACGTGCCTTGTCAGGTGAGACGACCGTTGTGGAGATCAAGCGCGAACGCCTGCGACTCTGTGGTGGGAATGGGAAGGCGACCGGTGGCAAACAGCAGGAAACCAACCCGTTTCGGCAAAGTGGTTCTTGGTTTGGTCCTCTCTTTATGGTATTCAGGATCCAATGTGCCAAGTGAAGTGGCCCTGCCAAACACAAACTGATGGCGGGCATATTGTACAGGCGGGCACTATTTCGGGCTGTTGCCCAAGCATGATTCGAAGGCTTCATGTGCAATTCGCCCCAGAACAGTCTCATGACTTTCTTGCATTTGGGAGAATACCGCTCAGGCCTCGAACGCAAGCGCGTTGATGCCTGAGTTGCCTGGAGGCAGGTTGCACTCGTTGCCAACGCGCTGCCCTCAACTTGACTTCAGATGGCCGCTGCGTGTCAGGCGAGGCTCCGTCTTTTGAAGGCAAGTTTTCAGAGCAGGGCCTTGGAGCTCGAAGCTCTCCAATCTTCGCCAGAGTTCCATGGCCGATCAAAGCGCCGGGTCGCACGTGCGAAACGGGCGTGGTTTGCCAAACTGGTGAAGGGGTCAGAAGACAGCGCAGCCTCCGCGCAAGTTTCCACAGGTCTCTAGTGTCACCGCTGCAAGGCTCAATACCTGCAGCGAATGAAATGGGGAGTGCGGTGAACTCCTTTCCTTGACTTGTGTCGTCTTGGATGCAAGGGCAAGGGCAGGAGCACACGCGTGCCCCGATTTTTTATTGTTGCGTGCGGAGCAGTGCGGGATGCGGGCGAGCAGCCCTTAAACTTCATTCTCAGAAATCCACGGTGTCCGGCTGTTGATCAGAGAGCGGCTGTTGGTCAGAGAGTTCTCACAGCTTGTCCGCTTGCAAGAGACCAAGACGCAGCCCGGGTTTTGAAAAAGTCGGGGCGACTGCTGCCACTGCAGCTGCCAAGTGCATGGCGCGGATCGCAGGCCGCAGAGCCGAGTGGCTATGCTCAACAGGAGCAGGTTTGCAGCTTATGTCACATGGCTGTGGGTCAAAGCCAATGGGATCCCATTTTGGTTGGTAGGTGAATTCACCACCCATTTTAGAGTCTATTTTAGTGGGGATTGGGATGTTAGGGGTACGATTTGGATTTTGACCCACAGCCGCATGACCACGATGGCTTAAACGGCTCCCAACTTCAAAGGGTTTTTGTAAGAGACCCTGGGATTACACCCCCTGGGAAATGATCCCATTTCATGCTTCCGGAGAAAGCCGTGTTGTTTTGAACCACTTTAGGTCATTTCCCAAGGGTGTAATCCCATGTAATATCAAGAAGCTCCTGACGGGGGATCCACAAAACGGGTTCCAGTTTTGAGGCGCGTTCTGAGGCGCGTTCTGAGGCATGGACCAACATGCTGCCGCGGCCCAGTGAGCTGTTGCTGTCTGGAATGCTAGAAGAGAGGCGAGGCGGATGGAATGTGCAAAAAACGGCCCCCAAGTTTTGGCTTGGCTCGGCTTTTGGTTTGGCCCATCAATGTCTTGCCCTCCCAACATGCAAGCTGATTAAAATTCTGAATGGCAACCCTTGGCCAACCACCAATCGTGCAACGTATGCACCAGTCCCCCCCGCCAAGCACTCAAACAACTCTTTGCTTTACAGGAGTTCATGTCTCTCTCTCTCTCTCTCTGTGTTTGTGTTTCTTTCTCTTCCTCCTCTCTCTGACCCTTGCTCTTCCTCTGCTTTTTTATCTTCTCTCTCTCCCTTTCTAAAGAGATGAAGAGGAAGAGAAAGAAAGAGAGAGAGCGAGAGAGAGCACGAGAGAGAGAGAGGGAGAGAGGGAGGGAGGGAGGGAGAGGGAGAGAGGGAGGGAGGGAGGGAAAAAAGGAAAAAGGGAGGGAGAGAGGGAGAGGATCCTTTCTCTTTCTCGTTCTTTTTTCTCTCCCGGCTCCCTGTCTCCCTCTCTCTCTCTCTCTCTCTCTCTCTCTCTCTGTATTAGAAGTAACAACCCTCTTAGTTTTCAACAACCTGGAGAGAAGGAAGAAACACCGGAAGTTTGCTTTTCGGACCATCCCTCGAGTTGTGCTCTGGGTCATCGCGGCCATTAATCCCTTCAAAGGCATTTCTCTCGAAGGCATTTGTCAGGGTCCCCGCGTGAACAGGTGGTCCGTGCAAACCAAAACTTGCTGTACAATTGTGAAGCAGCCACAAACTACCATGGCACTCATCAACCAGATCCAGGTCGGATTTATTTCTGCTGTCGCGAACATGAGCACCCCCTCCATGTATCCTTGCTTTCACTCAAACGATCCAAAGAGAGGGTGTACTTATTCCCGTTGAGTCTTCCTTGTGGTGTCCCTTGTTGATGTGTGGAACCTTCGCTAGGTGCTCCTTGAGCCGCTGATGCGCAAAACATGGCGCCATCGATCAAAGAAACTGGTGCGGTGCGAAGAAGTCGACGCTGTTTTGGGCACATGGCTGTGGGTCAAAACCAATGGTACCAGTTTGAGGGTAGGTGCACCACCCATTTTAGTCTATTTTAGTGGGGATTGGGATGTTCACTGGGGGTACGGGATTTTGACCCATGGCCACATTGTTAACCCTATGTTAACCCTCAGCTGTGTGCTAGATGTCCTCGAGCTTTGCTATCCAACTTGTCTCGCAGGAGACGTGTGCTAGAGCTTTCCATTTGTCCCATCGGACAACAGAGAAACACTGAGGCAGATTTGCAACACACATTGAAGAGCCTACAAGCAGCAGGAAGCATGGCAGCTTGCGACTCTACGCCGCATGCATCTTCTTTTGGCTTAAGCGCGGCCTCCTGGCCGATCTGTTACCGAATCCCATTGGTGCCATTGGCGCCATGTATGGTTCAATTGTTGGCCCCAGTGATGAGGAGCGAACCTTTGCAGAATCCGCAGCTCCATATGTGGCAGAGTTTGTCGGGACCTTTTTCCTGGTCTTCACAATTGCCTTGAACACCATGGTCATCACGTCTTCTGCAGCGAACGGTGTCATGCTCATGGTGTTGGTTTACGTCTTTGGCCCCATCTCAGGGGGGCATCTGAACCCTGCAGTCTCCATGGCATGTGGATTGGTTGGCCGAATGCCCTGGCCGCAAGTGATCGCGTATTGCTTGCTGCAAGTCTCTGCAGGGCTGTTAGCAGGAATGGCATGCTACGAGGTTTTTCAGGTGCCCATGGGCGTGGCGCCCATTGCGCCGTTCGGATTCTGGGACGCGGCGTTTCTGGAAGCGCTGTACACTGGGATGCTTTGTTTCGTTGTGCTCAACGTGGCTGTGTCCAGGATGGCAAACAGCTCTAAACGCTTTCAGCAATAGTAGGAACACAATTCGGCAGTCGTTGTCTTTTCTGAACGCATAAACAACTGTTCATCAAGGTGCAGCTTGTTAGCTTGATGTGTTTGCCAAAGATGTCGGTTTCAACTGCTGCAGGAACAACAACCCGTCCCACGACCAGAACCACTTCCTGGGTCTTGCAGTCGGCCTGGTCCTGATCGCTGGCCACGCAGCTGGACACGTCTCCGGGGCCGTGCTGAACCCCGCCGCTGCCATCGGCCTGGAGATTGTGGGCACGCAGACTGGCCTCATTGTTTTACCATGATCAAAGTCATTCCCTAAGTGGTGGGTCAAGGGAAACAACCCCATTTTCATCCAAATTGTCTCACTTTGATAACCCCAGAACTCAAAATGATCACCCCCAGAACCCGTCAGAATGAGCCCAGGCAGAGTCGCGTCGTTGCGCCAGCTCCCTGGGGCCTCGCCTACGCCGGCATGGAGATCTTCGGCGGTTTGGTTGCGGCCGCCTGCTACCTGGTCGCGCGACGCCACGAACGCCACGAGGCCCAGGACCAGCCGCACTTCAGCTCCAGGCGGGGCCGAAAATGGGCCTCCAGTCTGGAACCCGAAATGGAACAGGGCTCCTTAAACCCTAAACCCTAAACCATTTGAAACATGTTGCATTTGAACACATGTTGCTTTTTCCACCAACATAAAGTTGGAAACCACCAGTTACAAGGCAATGTTCAGGTGTATAATGTAAGGATCCCTGTGGAACCAAAATTAAATTACCTGCGTTGTTTTTTGGTGCTTTAATTTTGACCCATACCCAGGTGGTTTTGCGAGTTTTATGGCACGACGCTTCTTTGTGTGACTGTTGGTCTTGGCACGCAGCCCAATGCCGGTACACCTTGGGTTGCTGGAGCTGCATTGGCTTCCATCGTTTATGCTGTGCACGATATCAGTGGTGCACATGTGAACCCAGCGGTTACCTTGGCAATGGTGCTCAGTGGAAAATGCCCCTTGGGGCGAGGCGGGGCTTATAAAACTTCCAACATACCCCTGATTTCAGTGTTGATCATGTTTTGTCATCATACTTATGATGTTCAATTGTTCATCGATCATGTTTGTGCTGATCATGTCTTTGATAATTTTGTTGTTGATGTGCGCTTGCCAGGCCTTGCCTACTGGGCAGCCCAGCTGCTTGCAGGGATTGTGGCAGGGCTGATAGTAGCAGGCTACTTCAGCATAGCAGGCAGCGGGCAGATATCTTTACAGCCGAAAGGCGACTTTAGTTGGATAAGTGTTTTTGCGGTGGAGGCTGCCTTCACATGTATACTGGCATTGGTCGTCCTGAGCGTCACGCCTTCCGCGCAGAACCTTTTCTTTGGCCTTGCCATTGGAGCTGGTCTTACGCTGGGCGGCTTCGCGGCCGGACCGATTTCAGGACTCCTGAATCCGGCGGTGGTGTGGAGTCTGGCCACAGCAGGCACCATTCAGTCCTCAGACCCGCAGGTGTTCCACGGCTTGGCGCTCTGTTTGTTTCAGCTCTCTGGCGGGGTTTTAGCTTCATCGCTGTTTCTGAGCAAAGAGAAGCGGCCTTTCAAGGCACGCTCGATGGACTAGAATCGCGCGCCGTTGTGTGGAGAAAAGGAGAAATGGATCTGCCGATCTTCTAAGACACTATTGGGGTATAAATCCAAGAAGCTTTGTGTGCATGCTGTGCTTTGTTGGCTTTAGCCATCCAGATCAGGAACAGAGCCACGAAAGACAATCGTGCCGAGTTGTAAGGAATCCAGTCCATTCATGGTTGCGTTTTACCGGGTGTCATGGCGAATCACGAGCCTTCGGAGGCAATTGCATGTCAGCCAGAAACCAGAAGCAAAACCCTGTCACACCAGCAGACACGCTTCTCTTGACATGTCGGCTGGTGCCCAGAGCCTTGGATGCAAGAAGAGCCAGTGAGGATTTTTCCGGCTTCGAGTTTGCGAAGCGGATTCCGCTTCCGCGGATTGGAGGCTTTTCTCTTGGGCCAAGAGCCATGGCGCTGTCATCCGCGACGGCTGGAAGGCGCTGCAGGCCTTGGATCGCTGTGACCGGACGTGCCAAGCAGTCCATGACCTGCCGGAAGGCGAGAGAGAGCGGAGAGCGGAGAGTCGGCCAGGAACTGTGCAATTGGTCCCCCAGCTGGGTGCCCTTTTACCGTTTCTTTTTTGGGGGGAGGGTTCCCCTACCAAAAATAGACAGAAGAACAAAATCGGGTACCCTTATTCCAAGCTCTCTACTGGAGGACCTAGTTTGCAGGCACAGTGCTGCTTCGGCTTCCTCGACACTTGGCCTTGGAGCTTGCTTCGCCTCAGGGCGTCGAGCCCGGTGCTCAGTGGTCTCTGTTCGGGCTCTCCGTCGGGGAATGAGTCCTCGCCTCGACTTTGCAAAGCGACTTTGGCCCTGTCTTTTGGCACATCTTGCCTGACTCCAATCCCATATCCAAGTCATATGTTTCGACTATGTTTCCACTATGATTACATAGTATAGCAATCTGCACTCGCTTATTGTTTGTTCAAAAAAAAACAGTTGCCTGCAGATAGAATGGCTCGACGCACGTTTGTTCAGGGTCACGTTTGAAACACCGAGGAAACTAGCAGATAGAATATGGGGGGGGGGTTTGACGACATATCCCAAATGAACCAAACATGATGTATGAATACCGCGTTGAAGATGCGATTGAGCAAGTACAATGAAAGCTGGAAGCGCCTTGGCAATGTCCTGGCATAGACGAGCTCATCAGCTCTCCAGCTTTTCTCCGTGATGTTTCACGCATACGCTCTGGAAGCTGCAATTCTATCGCATAGGGTTTCTGAATAGCCCACAGAAGCACTACAGTTCTTCGTCCCTGCTTCTCACAACCACGAATAAGCGAGCCCCATTTTGTCCAAAGCAACAGTATGTCCTCAAAGCTGGGAGGCTGCCCGAATATTGTTATTGTGTTGAGGCAGACACCCCTGTAATTGTCATGCTTTCATATAACAGAGTAGATGCCCTTAAACAGATAGTATGCACCCAAAGTTTTCAAACAGATAGAATTGACCAAAATCTAGCTGCGTCAAATATAACATTGGAATTGGGTAATCAAAAAAGCACATTGCTCTCTATTCTAAGTGAATCCAGCATAGTCTACGTACTTACCTGCATTCGTGCATGCAGGCATGCATGTCTGCATACGTGCAAACACACAAAGAGAGACAGACATGGACAGACGGAGACAGACGCACGGACACGCAGACACAAGGGCACACGGACAGGCAGACATACAGACACACACGCACAGACACAGACACACAGACAAACAGAAGCACAGAGACACACACAGACGCGCAGACAGAGACAGACAAACGGACAGGCAAACAGACACGGACACACAGACACACAGACACGCAGACACACAGATTCGCAGGCGCACACACACAGAGACATGCAGACGGAGACGGACACACAGAAACACACGGACACAGACACGCGGACACGCAGATACACAGGTTCGCAGACACACACAGACACACACACACAAAGACACTGAGACACAGAGACACACGGACACACGGACACACACACACACACACGCATACAGCAATACACACATACGTACACATACACACATACACATGCACACAGCCAGACATACCCACATACACTCTGATGAAAGGTATTGCTCCCACAATACGCACCCCACCTTAACAAAACCCCCCCCCCCCCCCCCCGCAATAAGAAAAGCAGATGCCAAGCGCGAAGCCTTCCCAAACCGCCCCCTCCCAACCCAAGGGAAACTCCGCACCTTGTTGCAAAGGGTTGCTCCCGTTGCTTAGAGACGTTGAACAAGCTTTTGGGTTGCAATGACTGCAAGCACTAGTCTATGGAATGCAGACATATGGAATGCAAAGACTGCACATCTAGCGGATGCTTGACCTGTGCCCGAGTTTCTGAACTTTACTTTAAGCTTCTTGGGAAGACCATTTTAGTGGTAAATAAAAGGTCTGGACTTTTTGTTGACCAATCCACTTAAGAAGTGAGTAGGTTTAGGGGAATTATAGGTACCAGCACCCCGCAACAACTGCTTTATCCCATGTCCAAAATCCCAAGTACTGTGCAAAAAGAAGTTGTTCGGGGGTGCTGGTAGATGTATCCGCTTTCCCTTGTTTCAATTTGGATTGGCTGTTTTGAGGTTGGGCAGCTTTGCTATGAGATCCTTGTGGAGTCATACCTTGCGCTATATGAGCTATATGACATTTCAACAGACATGACAGTTGGCGCAGCCAAAAAGTCGCCAGTTTTGGTTTCGCGCCACTTCTAATAGCGTTCGGAGCGCGGTAAATGAGGAGGCTGCCTTGGCACACGGGTTTATGCGGGTACAGGTCCAAGTGAAGTCAGTGGCCCGCGCCTTCCGAGCCGTGAGGCCCGAGTTCCTGAAAGCGTTGCAGGCCGAGAGAGCCGAGAGAGCCGGGGAGCGGTCTGGGCCATGGTGCCTGTGGGAGAGTACCGGGCCTTTTTTTTTCAGAGGGAGCCCGCAGCCTCGTGTTATGAGCTTACTCATCGCAACGTGTCCTAGCATAGGTTCATATGGGTGTGGCTCAAGACTAAACAGGAGGGGCGAACCGCAGGTTTTGGGCCGTGTTTCCACTTACCAGGGCAACCCATTTTTGTACCGGTGTTTTTTCTCAGCCACAGCCATAATGTGGCCTACTTTGGTTGCTACTTTTGGCCTGGCAGACCTGCAGGTTTGCAGCCCTCAAAGCAAGCCACAGTCGGTCAGTTTTGCGGAGGCGGGGGCCTCGCAGCCAGGCCGGCAGCTGACGCGCCAGGATTTCTTTGTAGCGATCCAGTGGCAACAGCGACCCCCAAGTGCTCAACCAATGTGGATGGCCAAAATCAATCAAAATCCTGGGTAGGTTTTATCCCATAGGCTTTCATCCATTTTTTTTTTGCGGACGTAGCAACAGCTGGCTTGAGGCTTTGTGCCTCACGCGAGGCAGTCTGCTTGTAGCGCTGCTCCTTTGCCGCGAGCGACTCCGTGGTGCGAACTCCTCCTTCGCCGCGTATCTGGACGGAGCCAAGCACCATTTGAGGTCTTGACACGGTCCCCACCAGCTTTTGCAGGTCGCATGTTTTTTGTTTTTTTGTCGGGGACTTGGACATTTGCGGATTCAGTGTATTCCTTGGGAACTCGGTGGAAGGTGGTAGAGCTATCAAAGTCTCCCAAGCTATCAAAGTCATACCTTTGGTTGGCAGGACATTCTTCCAGAGTCCTACCCCACCATGCCGCTGCTAGACACGCCGCCCCCCTGGAGCACAGATGCCACTCACTCAAAGCACAGCGAGGCGATGGGAGAACCTTAGCTTGGCGGTAAGATTCTCTCACATTGAGGTTCTCCCACTGGTTGTGTTTGGTTGTTCTTTTCGTGACTTGGGGTTCCTGTTGCCCGCAATGGGCTTTGTTGAGAACTGAGAGCTTATGGAGTGGTTGTTCCTCTCTCTTGGCCCCAAGCCCCCAACACCCCCAACCCCCCCAACACCCCCAACTCCCGCAACCCCCCCCCCCCCCCCCCCCCCCCCCCCCCCCCCCCAACCCCCCCCCCAACCACCCTTCCCCAACCACCCTTCCCCAACTCTCATCGAGGATGAGCCTTGGATCTACAAGGGCACCGGAGTCTCGCTGATTGGAGAAGGTCTAGCCAGCGCAGATGGCCTTCTTGCCATGCGGAGGCGAATTTTCTCGGGCGCCGCGTGAGGCATCCTGTTCAATGGCTGTGTCTCCAGATAGGGGTGCCCTGGGTGCCCCCCAAAATGCTGGATGTCCTGTTGGTTTCTCTTTTAAAAGCGCCCCAAAAGGGAGTTCCTGAAAAGAGGACACTCCCAAGTCCGTTGCATACAGCTTTGAACCATCGGGCAAGAGAGAAATTCCACCCTACCTGCAAGTCGAGCGTGAGTTGGCAACAGAGCAACGATATGTCCATCCAGTTTGTGCACAGATTGTTCCACAGGGCAACTTGTCACTTACAAGTAAACAACCAAAAAGGCAGGACATCCCTGGGCAATTAATTTCCACAGCAACTCATTCTGTGTTTGAGAACGCAGCTACTACTGCTAGCGCCTTCGGGAGCTAATTACTTGAAACCTAGAGAGGGTCGTAACCACGACAAAGAACCTGTTACAACGACAAAGGTCATTGTTACAACGACAAAGAATCTTGTTACACCGACAAGTTTCAGTGAAGACTATCCCGACAAGGCTTCTACTACTACTACTACTACTACTACTACTACTACTACTACTACTACTACTATTACTATTATTACTATTATTACTACTACTACTACTATTACTATTATTACTACTACTACTACTAGTACTATTATTACTACTACTACTACTATTACTATTATTACTACTACTACTACTATTACTGCTATTACTACTACTACTACTACTACTATTACTACTATTACTATTATTACTACTACTACTACTACTATTACTACTACTACTACTACTATTACTACTACTACTGCTACTATTACTGCTATTACTACTACTACTACTATTACTGCTATTACTACTACTACTACTACTACTATTACTGCTATTACTACTACTACTACTACTATTACTACTATTACTAGGACTATTATTACTAGGACTACTATTACTACTATTACTATTACTATTACTACTACTACTATTACTACTACTACTATTACTACTATTACTACTACTACTATTACTATTATTACTACTACTACTACTATTACTATTATTACTACTACTACTACTATTACTGCTATTACTACTACTACTACTACTACTACTATTACTACTACTACTATTACTGCTATTACTACTACTACTACTACTACTATTACTACTATTACTACTACTACTATTACTACTACTAGTACTACTACTATTACTGCTATTACTACTACTACTACTATTATTGCTATTACTACTATTACTACTAGTATTACTGCTATTACTACTACTACTACTATTATTACTATTACTAGGACTATTATTACTAGGACTACTATTACTACTATTACTATTACTACTATTACTACTATTACTACTACTACTATTACTACTACTACTACTATTACTACTATTACTACTACTACTATTATTACTATTATTATTTATTCCTTTCTACTGACCTTCTTATTCCTTTCTATTGACCTTCTTGTTCCTTCTTATTCCTTTCTATTCACCTTCTTATTCCTTCTTATCTTTTCTACTGACCTTCTTATTCCTTCTTATTCCTTTCTATTGACCTTCTTATTCCTTCTTATTCCTTTCTACTGACCTTCTTATTCCTTCTTATTCCTTTCTATTGACCTTCTTATTCCTTCTTATTCCTTCCTATTTACCTTCTTATTCCTTCTTATTCCGTTCTATTGACCTTCTTATTCCTTCTTATTCCTTTCTACTGACCTTCTTATTCCTTCTTATTCCTTTCTATTCACATTCTTATTCCTTCTTATTCCTTTCTATTGACGTTCTTATTCCTTCTTATTCCTTCCTATTGACCTTCCTATTCCTTCTTATTCCTTTCTATTGACCTTCTTATTCCTTCTTATTCCTTTCTACTGACCTTCTTATTCCTTCTTATTCCTTTCTATTGACCTTCTTATTCCTTTTTATTCCTTTCTAATCACCTTCTTATTCCTTCTTATTCCTTTCTATTGGCATTCTTATTCCTTCTTATTCCGTTCTATTGACCTTCTTATTCATTCTTATTCCTTTCTATTCACCTTCTTATTCCTTCTTATTCCTTTCTAAACACCTTCTTATTCCTTCTTATTCCTTTCTATTGACCTTCTTATTCCTTCTTATTCCTTTCTAATCACCTTCTTATTCCTTCTTATTCCTTTCTATTGACATTCTTATTCCTTCTTATTCCTTCCTATTTACCTTCTTATTCCTTCTTATTCCTTTCTATTGACCTTCTTATTCATTCTTATTCCTTTCTATTGACCTTCTTATTCCTTCTTATTCCTTTCTATTCACCTTCTTATTCCTTCTTATTCCTTTCTATTCACCTTCTTATTCCTTTCTATTGACCTTCTTGTTCCTTCTTATTCCTTTCTAATCACCTTCTTATTCCTTCTTTTTCCTTTCTATTGACCTTCTTATTCCTTCTTATTCCTTTCTATTCACCTTCTTATTCCTTCTTATTCCTTTCTACTGACCTTCTTATTCCTTTCTATTGACCTTCTTATTCCTTCTTATTCCTTTCTAATCACCTTCTTATTCCTTCTTATTCCTTTCTATTGACCTTCTTATTGCTTCTTATTCCTTTCTATTCACCTTCTTATTCCTTCTTATTCCTTTCTACTGAGCTTCTTATTCCTTTCTATTGACCTTCTTATTCCTTCTTATTCCTTTCTATTGACCTTCTTATTCCTTCTTATTCCTTTCTATTGACCTTCTTATTCCTTCTTATTCCTTTCCATTGACCTTCTTATTCCTTCTTATTCCTTTCTATTGACCTTCTTATTCCTTCTTATTCCTTTCTATTCACATTCTTATTCCTTCTTATTCCTTTCTATTGGCCTTCTTATTCCTTGCTATTGACCTTCTTAGACCTTCTTATTCCTTCTTATTCCTTTCTATTGACCTTCTTATTCATTCTTATTCCTTTCTATTGACCTTCTTATCCCTTCTTATTCCTTTCTATTGACCTTCTTATTCCTTCTTATTCATTTCTATTCACCTTCTTATTCCTTCTTATTCCTTTCTAATCTCCTTCTTATTCCTTCTTATTCCTTCTTATTGACCTTCTCATGCCTTCTTATTCCTTTCTATTCACATTCTTAATCATTTCATTCCTTTCTATTGGCCTTCTTATTCCTTCTTATTCCTTTCTATTGACCTTCTTATTCCTTCTTATTCTTTTCTATTCACATTCTTATTCATTTCTATTGACCTTCTTATTCCTTCTTATTCCTTCTTATTGACCTTCTTATTCCTTCTTATTCTTTTCTATTCACATTCTTATTCATTTCTATTGACATTCTTATTCCTTCTTGTTCCTTTCTATTGACCTTCTTATTCCTTCTTATTCCTTTCTATTGACCTTCTTATTCCTTCTTATTCCTTCTTATTGACCTTCTTATTCCTTCTTATTCTTTTTTTATGCACATTCTTATTCATTTCTATTGACATTCTTATTCCTTCTGATTCATTTCTATTGACATTCTTATTCCTTCTTATTCCTTCCTATTTACCTTCTTATTCCTTCTTATTCCTTTCTATTGACCTTCTTATTCCTTTCTATTGACCTTCTTATTCCTTCTTATTCCGTTCTATTGACCTTCTTATTCCTTCTTATTCCTTTCTATTCACATTCTTATTCCTTCTTATTCATTTCTACTGACCTTCTTATTCCTTTCTATTGACCTTCTTATTCCTTCTTATTCCTTTCTAATCACCTTCTTATTCCTTCTTATTCCTTTCTATTGACCTTCTTATTCCTTCTTGGCCTTCTTATTCCTTATTCCTTTCTATTAATCTTACATTCTTATTCCTTCTTATTCCTTTCTGTTGACCTTCTTATTCCTTCTTATTCCTTCTATCACTTCTTATTCCTTCTTATTCTTCTATTATTGTCTTTCTATTTATTCCTTCTTATTCTCATTTCTATTCTTCACATTCTTGACCTTCTTATTCCTTCTTATTCCTTTCTATTGACCTTCTTATTCCTTCTTATTCCTTCTATTGACCTTCTTATTCCTTCTTATTCCTTTCTATTGACCTTCTTATTCCTTCTTATTCCTTTCTATTCACCTTCTTATTCCTTCTTATTCCTTTCTACTGACTTCTTATTCCTTTCTATTGACCTTCTTATTCCTTCCTATTCCTTTCTATTGACCTTCTTATTCCTTCTTATTCCGTTCTATTGACCTTTTTATTCCTTCTTATTCCTTTCTATTCACCTTCTTATTCCTTCTTATTCCTTTCTATTCACATTCTTATTCCTTCTTATTCCTTTCTATTGACCTTCTTATTCCTTCTTATTCCTTCTTATTGACCTTCTCATGCCTTCTTATTCCTTTCTATTTCCCTGCTTGTCGGGATAAGCCCGCAAGAAACATGTCGCTGTAACGCTTTTTTTCTGCCGTGGTAACATTGCACCTTGTCATGGTAACAAAATCGCGTTTTTGTCGTGGTTACGACCCCCTCTCGTTTCCAGCGCAGAAACCTCAACATAAACAATTCCGCTTCAAAAGCCACCGGCGGCGAACTCCTGCAACTCACAGATGCGTTGCAGGCAATACGCTGCATATATATATATATGGCCAAACCTGACACACCTTGACACCCTGGACACACTAGTTGAATCTGTGTGAGATCTGAATCCCATGCATCTTCAACAGACGCTAAGCTTGGCCTCGCAAAGGCAGCGCATCGTTTTGTGAAGATGCTGCCTCTGGCGTATCTTGGAATCCGTCAGGACATTTTAAACAGACAACGCTTAGAAAAGTTAAGTTCCGCAGCACGCATTCTAAGCTTCAAACTTGCACACTTCAATCTTGCGGATGTTTGCTTTTGTGCTGGGGTGGTCACGCAAATCAGGTTTGGCTGGCGTTAGGGAGGGTGCAGACTCCAGTTCAAGTCCGCGTCTCGACACTTTGCATTTCTTATACTTCAGGCTACTTCAGGCTACTTCAGGCTACTTGCAGCACTGTGGCCCCAATCTTGTTGCACCCACCTGCTTTGTGCATGGTAGAAGTCGCAATTTGTACACCTTTTGAAGGCATCGTTATTTTGTTATTCCACGTGGCTGGCCCCCGCAATGTCCACAGATTGAACTTGTCCTTCAACGGCTTGCTGATAGCCCTCGTGGTAAAGATAGCTTGTTCGACACAAGCCTAAGACCATACTTGGAGCAACAGTTTCAGCCCTGGCCTTTCAGATCTTCAAATCCATTATGTGCATCTATCTCATCACAGGCCTGTTTGTTCCGCATATTTTTTGAAATTGAAAGAGACGGGGAGAGAGAGAGAGAGAGAGAGAGAGAGAGCCAGTGCAATCCAACAGAAGGATGTTTTGCAATCAACATAGCGCCCCATTCGCACACACACACCATACACATACACATACACATACACATACATATACATATACAGATACACAGACACACACACACACACACACACACACACACACACACCCACCCACCCACCCACACACACACACACACACACACACGCACGCACGCACGCACGCACGCACGCACGCACGCACGCACGCACGCACGCACGCACACACACACACACACACTTACACACACTTACACACACTTACACACACTTACACACACTTACACACACTTACACACACTTACACACACTTACACACACTTACACACACTTACACACACTTACACACACACACACACACGGCACGCGCCTGGTCCGGACTAGGGCCGTGGACCAGCTGGAAAGCTTCTGGCCACATATGCCCAGCGACGCGGATTTGCGCTGGGCTGGTGCCTCCGTGCAAAGTCGCGCTCACTCCGCGTCTCAAGGACCCTCGGTTGGAACTGGCTGGGTTGTCGCCTGACTCCCGCCACCAAATTCAAAGAGCCACCCATTTCAAGTAATTTCAAGTTGTGTTGCGAATACAGCAAGCATTGTTTGTGCCAGCCAGGATTGTTTCTTTTTCTTTGCATGACAGCCTCTCGTTCATGCATTGCCGGCACGCTATCTTTGCAAATACTTGCATCTTTGACAGTTATGGGTCAACCACCGGCAGGTGGAACCGTCTTGATTCCCATCGCGGACTGCTTCAACCATTCGCCATCCAATGCCAACTGCGAGGTGATTCAGCACTCAGACGCCATTGAGGTGGTGCCTTGCTGCAATGTGAGCTGAATATTTTTGACAGGTCAAGTATTGGGTTTAGCTGATCAATTTGGTTCATTTGACCGTGCGTCGAGGTCACCCAATACGACATCGAAGCAGGCTGGAAAGGGCAGAGTTGCCAAAAGGCCCTCTTGCCATTCAAAGTTGCAAATATGGGTTTGTCTCAAATTGGAACCCTCAACACGACAAGCTTCCCTTCAAACCCTCCATTGTAAAACATGGGCACCCTCGAAGATACACGCAGTCAGACTCACATGTTCATCCAGAACATGTGTAGTGGACTCTATGCAGAACTCCAAGCTTGATTCCAACCTTACAGCGGGCTTTCCGGATTGCATGATGGGCCAATCAAGTTTGTTTTCCAGACATGCCGCAAACTGCCTGGTTCATTCCAGTGACGTTGGGAAGAGGCAGCGGGGGAATCCTGATGTTCCAGAATGCAGTAAACAAACGTCAAATGTAGGTTCTGAGCCTCTAATGTATGATTTCAGTGAGTTGTACCAGCATTGGCAGCACCGTCGTTTTGTGTGGTCGCAGTGAGGATTGTCAGGCTCGTGTCCACTCTTTCCAGCTAAGAAGTTTTGGACATCCAGTCGTTCCCAAGACATGTGATTTCTTTGTTACCCTGCCCATGACGCAGTGCGTTGCCTGGCGCCTGCGCCGTCACCCTGTTTTCTGGTCCGACGCACTTTCCGGCAGCATCGTATTTTTGGAAGGTGATTTATGAGTCCAGCTGAGGAAGCTACAGAGAAAAGCGGTGCAAACGGTTTCCTGTGGTGTTTGGTGCTGCGGTCGAGTCTGGTAAGTCGTGACTACGGCTGGTGAGGTTGGGAGGGTGAGGCTGCCACTGTTGATGCTGATCGTTTTGGTAGGGCCGATGGTGCCAGAGAAATGGTAGGGCAGTGCTGGCTGACGCATAGTTGGGGATGCAAGTCACTGCAAGTCACACTCGCCATGCATCCTGTTCTGACAAGAACCTTGGCTCAACTCGGGGCATTATGTTCAAGAGAGCACGCGCCTTGGCCATGTGTGAGACCGGTTGCCGGCTTTCCAATGGAAGACTGGCGCGCAGAACTCTCCGAAGGCGTATACAGATTGCGCAGCGAGCTGCGCAGAGAGCAATTGCCACCCTATAGGACAGTGGATGGTGACGAGCAGCCTTGGCAAAGCTCCCCAGCAGGCAACGATGCCGGATTGCAGCGCTTCATCGTGGCGCGGAAGGGTAACTTGCAGGCAGCCAAGAAGATGTTCGTGGAACACTTGGCATGGCGCCGCAGCGTTTTTCCGATTCCCAAAACAGGCTTGGTTGCACGTTTGCTCGATGAGGAGGTCCGCTTTCGCCGTTTGCGGCGCGACAGCGATGGCTGTCCAGTTCTTCTTGTGAATGTTCTGTTTGGTGAGTTCGTCCAGGATGACATCCCTGAGACTGCCTTGGTGCTAGCGTCCCTGCGCATTTTTGAGGATGCACTTGACTCACTGGATCCGCTTGGCGGCCCACAACAACTGACCGCGATCGTGTTTGGAGGCCCGCCGCCAGTTGCCTGGGCCCAGGTCATGGTCAAAGTCTTCCAAAACAACTATCCGGAGCGGCTGAGGCTTGGCGTCATATACCCGCTGCCCTCCCATTTTGTGGCCTTGCTTCGCCGGGTCTTGTGGTTTGTGGATGAGAACACGCGCTCCAAAATCGAGCTGGTGTCTGAGGAGCGTCCGTTGCTGGATCTGCTTGGCTTCAGAACCGATGACCTGCCCCTCAACATCCGGGGGGGAGTTGAGGGCGTGGGAGAGCGGTGGAAGCCAGATACCAGGAAACTCTTGGGCATGACCTACGCGTTTCTGCTGCCTCATGGCCGGCAGATCGCACACTTGGAAGAAAGTCTGAAGCGAGCAGCCAAGAAAGCTTTCAATGACCCAAGCAGCCCAAGCTCGGGCGGAGGCTTCGAGGGAGAGAAGACCGAGGAGGACTGGACATCCTTGCTTTTTGCTTGTTGCATGCCAAAGTCGGACAGACCTGGACTGAGAAAACTGCCTTCAGATGAGTTCTTGGACAGTAATGATGGGCTGGATAGCCCACACTTGGTGAAACCAGAAAGCGGAGCTGCTGGTTTCGCCTCTTCGATTCTTCATATTTCCTTATACTCACTGCTTCTGTACTGCTTGCTTTGGATGATCTCCCAGCGACAGCAGCTCTACACGTTTCTTGAGCTGTGACTTCACGATGCCCGGCAAGGTAAAGCTGCAGATCACGCGCCTTTTGATCTCGCCCTGCAGAGAAACTCCTGGGCTTGTGCAAACAAGGCCGTTGGATGTGACGCTCTTTGAGCTCACATCCTCATCATGAACTCGTGGAAAGGCCCATTGAACACAGATCCAACATTTGCTAGAAAAGGCTTGCAGCTTCAGCTTTTTCCCCACGGCTGGAAGCTCTGGCCGGAGCGTTACTGGCAACGTCACCAATGAGTGCTGATGAGTTGATTCGCAACAATACACAAAGGCTTGAGCAGTACAGCATATGATGGCATTTCAAGGCTCCTCCCTTGACAAGCAAATGTACGTACAATTTACAAATGAATTTGCCGAGCCCCCCGTGATCTTTCTTTTGCGCATTTGTGTTGAATATGAATATGTTTGGTTGACCAATATATCATAAAGCACCATGAGTCGTTTTAAAGCAGACAACAAGTGTGATTCAATCTCATGGTTGCTGTTGTTTGTGCTTGTTTGTGCTTGTTTGTTGTTGTTTGTGGTTGATTGTGCTTGTTTGTTGATGTGTGTTACCTTTTTGTTGTTTGTGGTTGCTTGCGGTTGTTTGTGGTTGTTTGTGGTTGTTTGTTGTTGCTTGTTGTTGTTTGTTGTTGTTGGTTGTGACTTTTTTGTTGTTGCTGCTGCTGCTGCTGCCGCTGTTGATGTTGCTGTTGTTGTTGCTGCTGCTGCTGTTGATGCTGCTGCTGCTGCTGCTGCTGCTGTTGTTGCTGTTGTTGTTGTTGTTGTTGTTGCTGCTGCTGCTGTTGTTGTTGTTGCTGCTGTTGCTGTTGTCGTCGTCGTCGTGGTTGTTGTTGTTGTTGCTGCTGCTGCTGCTGTTGTTGTTGTTGTTGTTGTTGTTGTTGTTGTTGTTGTTGTTGTTGTTGTTGTTGTTGTTGTTGTTGTTGTTGTTGTTGTTGTTGTTGTTGTTGTTGTTGTTGTTGTTGTTGTTGTTGTCATCGTCGTCGTTGTTGCCATCGTTGTCGTTGTTGCCGTTGTTGAGGTTGTTGAGGTTGTTGTCGTTGCCGACGTAGTTGTCGTTGCTGGTTGCTTGTGTGTTCTCGATCATTTGGGTCTGCTGGTTTCCCTTGCCCATTTGCTTTGTTCGGTTTTCGGTTTTCTCACGCATCTGTTTCTGGTTGCTTTGTACTATACATGTAGGCGGTAGTTTCCACATCAAATGTAGTTGCATAAGCTAACAAACATGGCCCAACATTGTCATATGTTTGCTCATCGTGCAAACCAATCAGTGTTGTTTGCTCTTGGTAACTGTGAAGCGCGGAAAGCTATGGTTAAACAAGTAAAACAAGCTTTTCAGACATGCTCAACTCAAAGGGGATTGCCGACTCAGACTAAGACCCCTGAGCATCAGTTCACAACTCTAAAACAACAACGCCAGGCAGTCTGGCACTAAACGCTGTGAATACACAAGTGCTACTTACTTTAAAAGACTTGAAAAGCAAAAGGTAGATCATGGGGGGGGTGACCATGAAAATATAAATTAATAAACATATATATATATATTAGAGTATGCGTATAACATATTTATATATATAGAGATATACACAATCATCTCTCACCCCACCCCAACCTGGGGTTGGACTTGCCAACTCGAGCAGAAACAACTACCTACTGTTTGAAGCTCCACTGTCGGGCAGCGTTTTGTGCTAGGCGAAGAGCTCCTGATCTGCTACGGACACTTCTCGAATGCAGAGCTGTGCCTTGTTTTATTGAGCTGTGACGCGCGTGAGGGCAACGAAACGTGGGTTGGAGTCAAAATTGGGGAATCCCTAAAGTGAGTGGCATCTCTGCGGTTTGCATTCCAAAGCCGACAATGAGCGTGACACACCCACCGTTCTTCCACTAGGTTCGACGTTCGGCCGCGGCGAAGCGCGCAGGCTTTTCAACGCAGGCTTCACGTGCTGGCCCAACGAGCATGACTGCCTTGTGGTCCTGCCTGCAGAGTTCCTGGCAGCAGTTGAGGAGGAGAGGCATTCCCAAGGTGCGCTTCCGTGGGATGTTTTTCTCACGTTTGTTTTTTGTTTTTTTTGCCGGGCTTGAAACTTTGCAAGGTTTCCGGTCGCCCCTAATTGGTGGATTCGATTGCTGGTTTGGGATTCCTTTTTCGAAGCCAGGAGAGGTGGCCCCGAACGTACCCACCAAACCACCAATTGGGAAGCTGAAGGTTTGCTGACAGCCACTTGCACTGACTTGTACCACCTGAAAATGGCCCCGAACCTCCAAACCACCACACCATAGGGGGAAGCTGAATTCGCCCGAAGTATGGTGCAATGGAAGCTGCTCTCCGTTGAGGCCGTGGCAGCGCAGACTTGAAGGGCCGACTGAGCTGTTTGAGCGCCCGGCCAGCTTGCCTGAGAGCAGCGATGCCCTTACTGGGGTGCTGCCAGCGGCATTTCATGACCTGGCCAAAGAATGACGTTGGTGGCGCCATAGGGGCACATGTCAAAATCGGGGTTCCCATGTTTGGCTGTTTTCCTTTTGGTTTTAGGCCGGTGGAAAGGTCACAATTGGGGGCAACCATGTTTCCTAGTTCTAGTTGTCCTTTTGGTGTTAGGCCAAGGTGGAAAGGGCACCTTGAAAAACACGCAAGCTCTGTGCTGCTCAGACGGGGTGTTGCTCAGGTGCGGCATTCCGGCCAAGACCGTGACGCTGCTCTCCGGTTTGCTCTTGGATGAGGCGAGAAGCCGAGCCGAGCAAAGTTAGCCACAAGCGATGCCTAGCTCCGCAGGAGCGCTGGCAGCAGTTGATGGAGAACGGTTCCTGGGCTGCAACTTTTTGGCCAGTTGGCCAGCTGTTGATGCGAATCTGACTTTTTGGATTTGGGCTGTGTCTTGTCAAAACTCAGACACTGGTTGGTGGTTTCCGCACTGAACTGGGGCCTTCCCAGTGCTTACGCTACCACACGGCCACTTGGCGGTTTCCCCTCCAGCGCTCAGCCCGGGGGGGCGCGAGCGAGCGAGCGAGCGGCGAGCGCCTCGCGCAGGAGGTCCCGGAAGCCTCCACGACGCCTGGGCTGAGGCTGGCGAGCTGCAAGCTGAAGCGCTGGCGGTGGTGCTCCGGGCCCTGAAAGGCGCCTGGTGCCGTCGCAGGAAGTCGACGTTGACTTCGCTCTGTTGCATTTTGCCAAGGGAGGTTGGGACTTCAACTTTTTGCCAACTCATGGGTTTTCCGTATCACACCACTGAAAGTTACACTTATAGCAGGGGAGCAGAAAGCAACCGAGTTCGGATGAATCCGTTTTTGGGGGGCCCTACTTGTTAGAGGACCCCCTAGAACAGATCATTTCTTGAGTAAAAGGGCACCACTTGCCTCTGATTAGTACGGTCCGCCGGATTTAATCCAAAGTTAACATTGCGATTCCACGCTTACCGTTGATTGAAAGATGTTGGGCGAGTCCTGTCGAGGCATTGCGATCTCGCGCTACCAGACTCCCTTGGAGTGTGACGAGAAGGCAGACTCAGCCAAGCACGTGAGAAGTCTTTGCGGATCGGAAAGGATCACATCGTTCAGGATCAGGGCTGTGAGAAATGACCACTTCTGTGATACAACAGAAAGGGCTTCCAAAAGACTACCCCCTCAAATAAAAGGGGGAGCTTCCCTTGTATCACAGAAGTGGGGAGAAAACCCTTGATCCCACAATCCTGTTCAGGATCGGCCTCTTTTGGTTCCCGAATGCGTAGCAGAAGGTTTCCCGCTAAAGAAACGCGCCTTGCTGCAGGCACTTTTGGAGGCCGAAGCCAGGCTGGGTTCCGAACCGCGGAGTTTCGTTCGCGATTCTGCACTCAGCGTACGTGTCAGATCGAGTGGCTGATTGCAGCCTTGCATTTTGCATGAACAGTCTTATACTTCTGCATGCATGAGGTGTGCAGAGAGCAAAGCAGGAGATGCAATCAGAGTGACTTGACCTATGCAGCGCCATGGATTTGGTTGCCAAATTTACATCGAGCAAGTTCTGCCTCGCGATCGCCGAGGCTGTGCGCCGCCTCAATGCGCTGCGAGTGCGACTGGCCGAACGCCGAACGCTGCAACGCTTGCAAGCTGCTGTTCAAGCTCGACAGGCGGCTAAGCAATCCGATTGCGCGCAATTCCGAAGATTTCGGGTTCCCCGGTGGCAGGTTGCTTCTGAAGGGATGCCAGCCAAGCGCGCGAAGGTTGCCGAAAAAGAAGCAGAGTGGACAAACTGCCAGCCCTTGCTGAGCGCGACCGGAAGTTTCAAGAGAGGTTTCTCAAAATAGGATTGCTCCCTAAAATGGTTGGCTTCCCTTTTGTTTCCCTGAATTATCAAACGGGGTCCTCCATTTTGAGAATCTTCCGTTTCATTGCCATTGGAACCGCCGCCCGCCGCAAAGCTTCGGCTGTGTCAAGGGGCCCGCTCCCCCTTCAGGTCAACGAACGCCCCCCTTTTTTTGGTGTGGCGCTTTGGCACTTGCACCAAAAGCTGTGCCATGCGATTTCTTAAAGCAATCTTCAAGCTCAGCTTAAGTCCATTGTGAAAGGCAGGTGATGGTTTTCAGATAGATTTGGTTCATGCACTTGCACAACTTGTCCGGAGCCTTATGCTGCTAGCAGGAAGCGAGTTGAGGGCGATGGGTGCAAGACTTGGATCGTGAAAGTGTATGTGTAAGTTTTCAAGGGTACTATTTTTACGGTTGCTTTTTCGGGAAATCAAAAGGACCCCCAGCAGTATGGGATAGTTTCACAGACATGGGTGGCAAAGGACCCCCTCGCGCAGGACTCAGCCTGCTGATATGGAGGACATGGGCTCTGCGGGAGACAGGCTCAGAGCCTGAGCCTCAGTGCTTGTGCTCGTTTCAGTCTCCAGGTCCATGCGCAAGGTGAGGCTTTGTTCATGCCATGGGGTGTTTTTCTTGGGCTTTGGTTTTGGTCGTGATTTCCCTCTACCACCGAGAAAAATGTGCAAGGTGCTGATTGTGGTTCATGCCACCGGGTGTTTTTCGTCAAGTGGGAACCCCCCAAAAGGGCTGCGGTTGTTGTCGTGGTTTCCCTCTACCACCAAAAGAAGAAGGTGCCGAGACTCAAAAGAAAGCCGAGTCACTTATGTCTCAAGCACAAGGCTTGACCAAGAATTCATGGAGATGTCACGGCGTCACGAAGAACGCAGCGGCTCGGCTTGGAAATTCCGGTAATCCCGTTGCTTTGTGTTGGACTTTGTGAAGGCTCATGCATGAGCTTGTTGCGGATTCCAGAGTGATCAGGGCCAGATGGTGTGTGTTTTTTGAGTCCAGCGAAACTGTAGAGACGTTCGATCCCACAAACGGCAAATGCACCGCATGTTACCGTATTGCCAACTCGCTCAAAGACATGCACAGACCAACAACTTGATAAAAAGGGGATGTTCTTGAGCAATTTGACGCCCATGGAAGCCAGGCAAGTCTTGAACCTGTCAGGCGCCCCGTGGAGACCTCCAAAATTCCTACAGACATGATGGTACCAAGCAGAATTGTAGCAAGCTTACGTGCGACGGGGAATCAGGGGCAAACCTGCATTTGGAATCGCTGGCAAAGCATAGCTCAAGTAGACAGGCCACATCTCTGCAACAGACTCTCACAACCAGACTTGATGCAAAGCCTGGAGGCAAGCCCCTTCTGCAAAAGCAAGAAGGACAAACGCAGGTGTTTGCTCCTACTCGTACATGTTGCAAACAAATGCAGGCTCAACAGCTTCCGACTCAAGGATCCACCAGTGAGATCCTGCAAACGCCGAAGCCAAGTTTCAAATGCAGCTGTTGACATTGCTCCTGAGTGGTTTGTTGACAATTCACAAATAGTTCAAAGCTAGAATCAAGAGTGTTCGCACGCTGTTCTGGGCCTCATCTTTGAGGCGGTCAATAAGCAGAGAGCTAGAACCCTCCTCGCTTCCCCAATCCAGGACTACACCAAGGCATTCCCCAATCTTGACAGAGCGAGCATACGGGTAGGCGGAGCTGTAACAAAACCTATGCAACCGATTGTCGTCTTCTTCAAGCCCTGTATCACGAAGTAATAGGGGTGGGGTGGCTGAAGCTTTGAGCAGGTTCGCACATTGCTGTGCAGAGCCTCATGCCGGGCTGCCGAGTTTTCTATCGTCCAGCGGTCGCAATCTACAGAAGTGAATCCACTGTAGAGATCTTTTGGCCCCCAGTCGCTCCCTTGGATCTGCATCAGGATTGATGTTTGGTTGCAAAGGCCACTTTGCGCCTTTCTTAGGTCCTCCTCAATTGCCATGAACCTTCCTTGCCTGCCAAAGCTATCCTCAGCACTTGAGATGGCATGCTCTCTACATGTTCGATCCAACTCAGCCAGGCGTGCTCAAGAGAGGTCGTGATTTTGCTATGTGTGAGACCGGTTGCCGGCTTTCCAATGGAAGACTGGCGGGCAGGGCTCTCCGAAGGCGTATACAGATTGCGCAGCGAGCTGTGCAGAGAGCAATTGCCACCCTACAGGACAGTGGATGGTGACGAGCAGCCTTGGCAAAGCTCCCCAGCAGGCAACGATGCCGGATTGCAGCGCTTCATCGTGGCGCGGAAGGGTAACTTGCAGGCAGCCAAGAAGATGTTCGTGGAACACTTGGCATGGCGCCGCAGCGTTTTTCCGATTCCCAAAGCAGGCTTGGTTGCACGTTTGCTCGATGAGGAGGTCCGCTTTCGCCGTTTGCGACGCGACAGCGATGGCTGCCCAGTCCTTCTTGTGAATTTTCTCTTTGGCGAGTTCGCCCCGGATGACATCCCTCAGACTGCCTTGGTGCTCGCGTCCCTGCGCTTTTTTGAGGATGCCATTGGATCCCTAGACCCGTGTGGAGCCCAACAAATGAGCGCTATAGTCTTTGGCTGCCCGCCGCCTGTCGCTTGGGCGCACGTCATGGTGAAGTTCTTCCAAAACAACTATCCGGAGCGGCTGAAGCTGGCCATCATATACCCGGTGCCGTCCACTTTTGTGTCCTTGGTGCGCCAGGTCATGTGGTTTGTGGATGAGAACACGCGCTCCAAGATCGACATGGAGACCGAGGAGCATCCTCTGCTGGAGCGCTTTGGCTTCCGATCCGATGACCTGCCCCTGGAGATCCGTGGCGGATACCACGGCGTGGGCGAGCGATGGAAGCCAGACGCCCGGAAGCTCCTGGGCATGGCCTACGCGTTTCTGCTTCCGCATGGCCGGCAGGTGGCTCATTTAGAAGACAGTATTTACCGGGCAGCCAAGAATGCTGAGAGCCCAAGCAGCCCAAGCGCAGGCGCAGGTTTGCAGGGAGAGGACACTCAGGAGACTGACTGGACATCCTTGCTTTTTGCCTGCTGCATGCCAAAGTCTGCCAGACCTGGACTGAAAGAACTGCCTTCAGATGACTTCTTGGACAGTAATGATGGGCTGGATAGCCCTAGTCCACACTTGGTGAAACCAGGGCGCGGAGCGAATGGTTTTGTCTCTTCGATTCTTCATGTTTCCTCTTATTCACTGCTTGTGTTCTGCTTGCTATGGATGATCTCCCAGCGACAGCAGTTCTATGACTTTCTTTTTGTGGAGCCGTGATTCCACAACAACGCAGTCAAATAAATTCCATCGATTGGTCAAATCAGATACTTAAGGGTTTCACACCAAGGATGCCAGGAAATACCGCTGCGCAAGCAAAAAGACCACCTGCCATGCTGAAGTGACCTTGTTACGCACGTCGCCATAGAGTTCGATTCGTTTTCCCGTCGGCTTGAGATCGATTCGATGCGGCTTCACGGCCAGGTCAGAGGTAGCGAAGCTGAGTGGAAAGGTGGGGATCCGCAAACAATGATCTTCCATTTGCTGAAGAATATGGTTTTCCCTCTTAATTTCAAAGGGGATCTATCACTGCTAGAAATATTTCTAGTTTTTTCCAAGGGGCTTAAACAAATGGAAGTTATACTGATACTCCCACCAACGAACATGGAACCTGACCGAGGACTCCTAGAGGATGCTCCTTTCAAAGGGACCCCCGAACGTCAGCCATGTTCAGTGGCAGGGTGCTTCTCAGTTCACTTCTCTTGACCAAAACCAGCAAACAAAATGGCAGTCAGTTGATTTCCCCCCTAAAAAAGCCAGGCGAGCCCCAATCAAAACCTGGGTAGATGAAGTTTAGTACGGGATAATCTGAACCATAAATAGCTGCGGACGCCTTCTTAATTCTTTACATGGTTCTGGGTAGACCATTTAAATACCGGGTTTTGATTGTGACTCAGGTGTTGCCTACCAGGTCCTCCTTTTTTGGGGGGGCGTTAGGAGCCTGCAGAGCCTAAGCAGAAGGACTCCGTCTTCTCTTCCTGCTTTGACGACAGTTACGGATACAGCCGGCGCCTCAGAAAGCAGATGGCTCATGGACTTTTGTGATGCAGGAACAGAAAGCTAGTTGCAATTCCAGCTTAAGCAGCTTTGCGCACTGCATGTCTTGGATGCTTTGGATGCCTTGGATGCCTTGGATGCCTTGGCTGCCTTGGCTGCCTTGGATGCCTTGGATGCCCTGCACTTGTGCTCGCACCGTGTGCACTCGCGTACGCAGTCTGTATACACGCGTTCACATTCACTCGTGCTCGTTCGCGTGCATTCCTCCGGCATTCATCCGCATCGACCGCATCAACAATTGCACGCAGGCATAAACCCCTTCACGTGTCCTTGCACTTGCAAGGAAAAGCAGAGGCTGTGTCCATGTTGGCAGCGTGCCAGTTTGCGCTGATTCGAGACAGTGGGTGCGCAGGGGTGCACAATGGGGACACATTGAGCAAAACTGGTTGCATGTGCACAAGTCATTCATTCGCCTCTCAATTGTTTAATGCATGTCAGACGTGTTCCAGCGTAGACTGGGCACTCAACAAGCAGCTCGACGCGCGCAGCGGGACAGATCCGGAAGGGTGTCAGCTGAGTACTCAGCTGGTGTCAACAAGCTAGGTCAGCACAAACACAAGTGACTGACAGGCGGTGGATGCAAGCTAGAGGGATGCTCTTGTCCAGTCTTGCAGCCCGGAGCCAAGCTTGTGCATCAAGTCCATTGAGCAGACGTCCGATATCGTATTGTGCCTCATCAAATCGTCAGAGCAAAAGGCGGCCTCTATTTGAGACTGCAGAGTGTCCCACAACATGTTTGTGGTCATCTGAAGTATTGAGCACTGGCTACTTGTATCACTTGTTGAGTTGTTCCTAGAGTGGTCTTTTCACTAAGATTGACTCGGGTTTGACTTCAGGTCCCCCCTCGGTTTCTCAGGCACTGCTACCCCAAGATGGCGAAGGACATTGGGCCGGCCGCTTCTGAAACGCACGCTTTTCTTTTGCTCACGCTTTCGCCAGGGCGAAGTTTGTTTCGAAGCAGGAAGGGAACCACCCCGACATAGACGTCGGAGTCTGCGGACCTGATGCCTGCGGCCTAGAGATCTCGGACTGCCATGGAACATAGGCGGGTATGAGTCAAAATTGTAAATGCTGCGCGTTGCCCGCCTCGGCCCAGCCGAGCACGCAGCGTTTGTGGTTCGACTGCAAGTAGCAGAGCTGGTCAAGTGGCGATTCAGGAATGGACAGGTTCTGGCGTTGTTGGACCAATTGATGTCATGGGCCGAAGTCTCGCAGGAATCCATAGGAATCCCCGGAAGCTGCGCAGAAAGTCTCGACAACCAATGTGGTGATAGCTCAGCGTCAGCGCAGCGTCTGCGTCCACGGACCGGAGCGTCTGCGTCCACCGCAAATGGCTTGGGTGGGTTGTCGGTTGGGCTGGGCCTGAAGCTAGTTTCAGACACGTCAGACAAGCCTGGTTGGGATGCTGGTCCTGCCCTGAGCTCCGTCATTCTCAGCCCGTTTTCGACAAAAATTGGTCCATGAGTTTCAAGGCCCGCCGGACAAGATCTTCCAGGGTTGGGGAAGGGGACAAGCAAAGATTCTCCGCCCTTGGCCCTCTTGAGCCCAGGCGAATTAAGTCAGCCCTTTTGGGAACCTAAAACTTGAAAATGTGAGATAAGTAGCACGTAGTGGCGGGGGATGGCTCACTTTGGTATCACAAGGGTTATTTCGCACGACCATAGAGACGGCGGAGTTTGTCTCTTGCCAAGATGTGGTTCATGGCGCTGATCTCCACGATACTCTTCTGCATATTTGCCGGCCGCCCGGGATTTGTGCTTGCACTGATTCTGCCTTGTTGAGCCCTGCTGGTGCATGCCATGCAAGGTTTTTATCTTAATGGCGCGCGGCTTAGTTTGGCAGCGCTTTGTCACGACCATGCGCAACTGGCACAAAGTCCTTTGATCAGCACATGGAAAAAGATCGTGAACCCCCAAAAGCGAGAACCTGGTGGTGATTCATTGCAACTTGGAGGTGCTCAAAGGCCTTCAACCTAGGGTACTCCAAGCATGAACCTGGTGCCGTTGAAGAGAACTTGGCCTGCGCTTGTCTTTTTCCGTAAGCAGCTGGCTGATCTTGTGAAGAGTTTGCAAGATGCCGAAGCCTCCGGACAAGTGCCACGTACACCACTCCAAAACCTTTCATGAGGTGACCACTCAACAGCTTGATGTGTAGGCATCTAAGAAACGCTGTAAAACAAGCCCGCAAAAACAAATATTTTTTCCGGAAAGTGGTTGCAGAAATACAAATCGGCTGGTAGCTTATGTGGGTACGATGTGGGCACGGTGTGGGCACCACAGTGACAGCATGGTCGCAACGCGGGTATGCATACAAGACACACTGATATATCAGAAACTGCAAGACCGGTTTTGGCCCGTGTGTTATGGAAGCAAGCAAGCCACGTTGCAGGTGGCACGGTCTTGCCTGCAGTGGGAGGACAAGTCCAGGCAGTCAGTGAGTCGCGTGAGACGCATTTTGTGGAGTTGGTGCCAGTTCGTGCTTTTCAGGGCGAACCAATGCGGCACAGCTTAAAGCTGGTGCGGTCCAGGGTTTTGTTGGGCAGAGGTTCTTTTGCGAACGGCACATTTTGTGTCAAGACCGGTGGCACCCTTGGGAAACCAAGAGGAAATCCAAGCGATACACGGATCCTTTGGAGCTTTGGTGCAGGGAGATGGCGCGGGATGCCGCTGCCATCCGCTCACTTTCCAGGGCCCGGGAGGCCGGGAGGGCCGGGAACGGGAGGAGCGGCGGAGGTGCGCGACCTTTCAGTTGCATTGCGTTGATTTGTTGTCCTCATTGCGACTTGGGGGCCTGGGACCTGACACTGAGTGCAACCAGCAATTGAGCGAGGTTTTGTGTTCAAAGCCCTGCAGGCAAAGCGTGGCAGCATGTCATCCTCGCCCGCAGCTCGGGTCGGGCGCATGCGAAGATCCGTATCCCTGCTCTGAGGCCGCAAGCTGATTGAGAGAGAAATCCTGCAGCTCTTGGCATATCAACATACAATATGTGTTGGTTACACGGCAAATTTGACACGGACCCCAAAAAGGGGTCCCCCCAAAGGAGATTCCTCTAATTGAGCATGGTCCTTTTTGGGGTTCTATGTTAATCTGTGGAAGTGTAGAAACGGGCGGCCAGAATGTTACTGAGATTCTTTGATTTGAACCGGTCGTGCGCGATCGCTGGTATGCGGTCAAGTAAAAAGACCGGCTTTGTGATTGACGGCATGCAGAACCTGGCGTCAAGACCGTTGATGATATACCACGAGCACAAGCTGCAGCCATTGCTCACAGCAGGCAATTTTCAGCTTCAGCACCCCAAGACTAGCTTACATTTCATGCGCCACCTTGTCTCCAGTGTCCCGTCCCTGGGACTTATGAAAAGCAAGCAGGTCACGACATCAAACAGCCCGGTGCCCGGCACCCTCTGTCCGTCTCTTTCCGCGGCTCCGCATGTCCCATGTATGGTGCCTATGGATACGCTGGGCTGGGGCCCCATGTCAGACACGTGAGAAGAGCTGGGCTGCGGGGCCGATCAGGTACCATGGCGTGGCTGTGCCGCGCTTGGCTTTTGCAGAACTAGGGCTTTGCCCAGCCAATGATGTTTCCAACCGCGATGATTCTGCCTATTTCATGGCGAGCTCACCTGCAGTTACAACGAGCTCACCACAATAAAGGTCCTTCACTTGGGGGTCACAAATTGGACCTGTCAGCGTGTGCTTTTGAGTCTGAGTGCCACATAAAAATCGCTGTCAGGGGCCCATGCGTCCACCGCCACCACCGCGCCTGCTTCCGGGTATGGATCCTGCATGGGCCAAAGGATTTGCAATCCATGGGCCATTCATTTGGGTGTGGGTGTGTGTGTGTGTGTGAGTATGTGTACGAAACCACGCATTTGGGGCGTTCCACTTTTGAAACCAACCCATTTATGGATGTGTGAAAGCAGAAGTCATCAGACGCAGTGTGCCATTTTGTGCTTGTTGCCAGATGCAGCCCTCTCTCAGGCGACCGGCGTGGTTGAGCACTTGGTCGAGTGCAATTTGTATCGCAGCACACTTTGTCTGCACTACCCTCTTTCCAACAATCAATCACGCAGATGATCAAGAATCATATATGGCCCTGCCCACTTTGCTCGAAAAGAGTCGGTCTGCACGTGAGCAAGCTCATCTTCGATGTGTAGGTCGTGTAGCTTGGTGCAGCCACCGTCCGAGAGCGGATTGAGCCACCCCGAGGTGTGGCCAGGCGGCAAGCGGCCACCAGAGCCTATGGTCAAGGTCAGATCGCCGCAGCAGCCTCCATGCGGGTGTGGGTCAAAATTGGGGTAACCCCAAAATGGGTTGCCCTGGTGAATGGAAATAAGGACTAAAACCTGCTTAAACCCTGGTGGTTTAATTTTGACCCATACTCAAATGTGAAGCAATTCGGGGGGGTTGCTGCGCAGTTCTTTTCCTGTTTCGCAGGGCTTGGATTTCCGCTGAGAAAAATATGGCTCCACGGAAGCTTCATGCCTGCTCCCCTTGGGTTTTCCTTTAAAACAACCCCAAAAATGGCTAGCCTCAAAAAGAGACGAACCACCCCTGTAGCAGTCTAGCGGATGCACGAGGCAGTGAATTTGGTGGATCTCCAGGCCGCCAACCTCTCCAGAGATATCACAGTCTCCGCCCTGAAGCAGGCCGCGTGTGTTTTGGGTGAGGCGTCCATGGTGTTATTCCAGAAGGACTCAAGGCCAGTGGCATCGACTTGATGGAAAATTCTACCTGGAGCTCCAAAAACAGACCGCCCTCAACCGAATCCAGCAGTTCTCGCACCCTTGCCACTGTTTCTCGTGGCCTGCGTGCATCGTAGGCCCTCAGCAAGTGGGGTGTGGACGGCATCAAGGAGGCCTTCCGTGCTTTTTTAGCGGCGAGCCTGCCTCTTGACTGGGTGGTCAACGTGGTTTCCCTTTGTACTTCAATGTCAACCGAAGTCCTCAATCAGAGATCCAGCCAGGTCTTGCTCGCTGACAGCCGCTTCGGTCAAGTTGCGCTCTTCCTCTTCAAGGAGGCGACATGAATCGTTTCCCAAAATGGGCGGGGGGGCTGTCTTTTTTTTCTTTCTCGCGGGATAACAATTTCTTGGTTTTTTAAAGGTGAACCAAAGGGAAAACCGAGAGGCCATGTTTCTAGGGGTAGCTTCCCCATTCTTTCCAGGGATCCTTTTTTCTAGGAAACCACCCAAAATTTTGGGGAAATGGCGATCGGTTTTTGAAAAGAACGATGGCTGACTGGAATGGACAATGAATCAACCCCTAGAATGACGACCCTTCACCTGGGAATCTCTTATTTCCGGTCTTGGAATTCTTGTAATTGCGCAGACAAGATTGACTTGTCCTTATTCACCTTTGGTTTAGCTTGAAAAACGAGAGGCCATGTTGTGGAGTTTTCTCAAAAAGGATGACGCCCAAACCATGGATACGCGCCTCGCAGCTCTCAGCGATGTCAGGTGGAGAAGGCTCAGCTGATGATGATGGCTTTGGGGCCCAGAGCATTTGGCTGTGGCTCAAAACAGTGTACCCGGTTACCCAAAATGGCCCCAAACGGATGGACAGAAAGACCAACACCTGCGTAACCCTGGCTCTGAAAAATGTTGAGCCACACCCATCTACTATTAAATGTTGCAGCTCCACTTTTTCTAACTTTAACAATATGTCTACCACAAGTCTAAACAAAACTTGCTTACCGTTTCTGGTACCCTGTCGGGTTTCCCCCATTTTGACGCGGTTGCCCACATGGCTGCGGTTGTCGAAAAGTAGGGTAACCCCAAAATGGGTTGCCCTGGAAAAAATGGAAGCATGGACTCAAACCCGCTTGAACCGATTCCTGGTGGTTTAAAATTTTGACCCAGACCCACATGGCCATAGGGCATATCCTATGGCTCCATTTTGGGGTGGATGAACATCCAATTGCCACCTATTTTGATGTTCACCAAGGGTACAGGCTTGGAACCCACAGCCACATGAGTTGCCAGCAGAGTTGCAGAGTTGCCGATTGTTTCCAGCACCAAAAGCGGGTGAGAAGAAAATGTGTTGCGCGTTGTAGTGGAGAAACCAAGCGAAAGCAGAGGCTTCGCTTTCGCTGCGTGGTTCCTCGCTTCGTATCACCAGGCGCAGGGCGTGGAAGTGGAGGGCCGCCCGCTGATGCTGGAGTTCCTGCCGGCAGGGCTCTGGACATTCTTGGGTCCTTTGCTGTTGCGGCACGTTGCTTGGGTAGACTTAGGATACATTTGTCATTTTACCAGTGACTCAAAGGGAAGCAAACAATACAGTATACATTCTAGAACTGGGCCTAAGTCTAATCATGGTTGGTGAGACGTTATGATATGAAGAAGATGAAGACGAGTTCTTTACAAAAGAAACTGGCAGGATTGTGCTAATATCATAATGTAACCTTCTTTCTTTGACTCGGCACCTCATCCATCATCTTTATTTGTGTTTGGACGAACGGAAAAGGACGATTGTAATAGCTGGTGAGAGACACGCTAAACGGTGCCCTTTCGTTCAAAGTAGGCACTACAGCAATGTCAACAGCGTTTGCCGTCCTGTAAATGGATGTAGGTGGAGAGCAGTTTTGGAAACAGCGCTGGGTAGGCTGTTCATGGAGTGCAGAGATTGTGGTTGGGCAGCTACGGATGCCCAGCAAGGTTAACAAAAAAATCATACCGGGTTCTGCAATACTCACTCCCATTTGCCCAAATCCGCTTTGACAACCGGTGCCAACCCCCTTGCCCCCCAACTTGAAAGTTGGACAGGCCTTGTTGACGCCTGCGGAAAAATCACTTATTTTGGCTTCAGATGTCACAGCGCTTGAGAACATTGAAGTTGGGCTGAGGTGGTGCATGGTGCGTGGGGAAGATGGTTGGGCAACAACAGATGAGCGTTGTTTCGCAGAGCCCGGTATGTGAGAGGTCCAAAGGGCGAGGTGCAGGCTGCATGTGCGGGGATGTCGCAGGCCACGAAAGCAGAGAAGAAAGCAAAGGAGGCAGGGATGCGCTTCGTTCACCTTCTGTGTTCTGTTCCAGCCTGCGAGTTCTCTTATATTGATCCGTTAGTTATTCATGTGGCAGGCAGGAGGTAGACACTTACAGACTTGAGGCAAGATTCAGTCTTTGATGTGCAAGCAAAACCAGCATGTCTGCGAGTGCAAAACTACACAGCGCAGTTGGAGTTTAGATTGGTTGCAACAAAGTACTCGTGCGGCTGCAAGAGCTTGACGGAAAGCTGCATGAGAAAGGTCCGACCATGGCATGGACAACAGCAGGCATCGCTGTCCTAATGCATACCTCGCATGCGCCTGGCCTCTGCTTTCGTGTTTGTCTTGTTTGTCGTGGTCTTGGTCCTGATTGTGATGGTGGTTGTGGTGGTGATGCTGTGTTGTTGCGTGTTGTGCAGCGTGCTGCGGTGATGATGCTGTGTTGTGTCGCGCTGCCGTTGCATATTCAGTATGCTGGACTAAAACTGTTTATTTGGGGGGTTGAGGAACATATTCCATAGGGCCACATTGCCATGTGTAACGTTTTCCACAGGCAACGTTTGCAACCCAATGGTCATCCCATGTTCCGAGCTGATGAACCATAGGCATCCCGCGCCACTGAGCTGCTGCAGGCGCAAATTTATTATCGTGTCGGTTTTGGAGAGGTTGCGGGCTGTGCCGTGTTTGCAACTGGCTTGCTTGGTCGGTGCGGCAGCAAAAGAGCCACTCGCACGGCGCGAGCGTTCAGGACGCGAGCTTTCGGCACACAAACTCAGACAGTTTTTGTGCTGAAAACACGGCTTGGCAACCCACCCAGCATCATCATCATCATCAGCATCACCATCAGCATTGCCCAACAGACCTGGATTAGGAGCTCGGCGCGGCAGCAAAGGAGCCTCGTGTGTCCCCTTCGCCCTAAGTGCGTCTTTCTTTTTCGCTGCAGCATTGTTTGCTGACTTCTTTAATGGCTTGTCAAGTGACTTTAGCCCTCTCAAAAACTTGACTCCACGACATTTGAATTCCAGTGCTGCGCTCATCCTGAATCGACCTAAACACAACCCGAAGCGCCATGTGCCAAACCCCACCCATCCTGAACCTCACCCTAAACCCTAAATCCTAATCACCTCCAAAGCCCAAGCCAGACCCAGGTTAGTGTCCCACTCCAAGTCTGACCGGGAACCCTTCCAATGCAACCGACACTCGTCCCGTGCATCCACCAGCCGAATCCCAGCCCCAGTCCTGGCGTCCTGCTTCAGCACCATCCTGAACAGCCTGAAAGCCAGCCTCAATGCTTGGCGGTTCCCAGCCGTCCCCTTAGTTGTCTTAGTTTTTTTTAGGGTTTAGTGGAGGGTTTCCCCCATTTAGCCCACTAAACGGTGAAAAGTATTAGCAGTCCATCTGAGGACAGCCCAGAATCAACTCTGGGCCGTCCGAAACCAGGCTCACACCCCCTGAACACAGCCTTGCATCCGACATCCAAGCCGAATGGCAAACTGGTGATCACATATTGGCACTGGGTCGGAAACCTCAGATGCCTGCGGAGTCTTGCGGGGCTTGAGGTTTGGGAGCTTGCAAGTCCGCCGAGCGGCGAGGTGAGCGGTTTGCCCAAGAAGATGGAGAAGAACGAGCTGGTGAACGCTGCCATGATTCCTTTTCCTCTTTTGACATCTTGACATCTTAAGATCTTGACATCTTGGCATCTTGACATCTTGACAGACCGTTTAAAAGGCGGAAACCGCTCAGCTCGCTCAAGGTGACGCACCTTCGCTCCCATGGCGTTCTGGGCATCTCGCAAGCCCGGGCCTTAGGCTCTTTTGCCCGCGAGGGCTTGGGTAAGGATGCGCGCTGCGCGGCGTGCGTCGGAGGGTCAGAAAGGGAGCTGGAGCTTGGGCTCGTTTTTTTTTTTTTTTTTTTTTTTTTTATGTTAAGAAGAAGCCTGCATCGATCCACGCTTTTGTCATTGCTCACTGAGGTTGTGCTGCAGAAAAACCATGAAGCGATCGTCCGCTTCAATGAGGAACGCGACGTGACGGCCTCAAAGCACTCCTTTGGCCTAGTTCTCTTGTTGCTCCGACTCTGACCTGAGTTGGTGCCGCCCCTTGCATGCCAGAACTTGATTGCAGCCAGGTTCCCAAAGCCATCTCCAAGGCCGGCCAGCAGACGTTACGCTTCAAGCGCACAAAGCCCTCAATGCTCTGCGGGTTTATGTTCCTTCCATCAGTGCTCTTGAAAAATCAAAGTGCAGACCTCTCTGCACTCCTGCGATTGTGGTCGACAGCGTTTTGACAGGTTTTCGGAGCGCAGTAAATTTGACTTGTCGCAGGCCAACAACACGACCTTCAAGGCTGGCTTCAGCCCCAATGATGTTCAATGTCGAACTGAAACTGAAGACGCGGCTAACATGCGCTTGGAAGAGACACACACACACACACCTCCAAGGTCCGATTTAGGGTTTAGGATTTGTGGTTCTGCTTCACAGCAAGATGGAGGCGCTTCTGCAGCTAATTCAGATGGGGCTGATCACATGTTGGAACAGGAATGGTCGCAAGTGTTGCGACAAGATCCAACATGTGTACAAGGGGACGGGTGTTGGACACCTGATTCACATCTAGAGGAGAAGAAGCTGAAGCTGGAGCCGCTGCTTGCACACTGGTCGGCAGCTTGCAGGGTGCGCGCAAGCCTCCCATTGCCCAGAAGCTAGATGTGGAGCATGCTATGGACTCTGCCATGTTGAGATGCCGCCCACGAATGAAGGCCATTTTCATGTCCTCTAGGGGCCAACACGACCTGAGGGCTAACAAGCATCCTGTGGATACCCGTAAAACACAAGGTAGGTCAGAGCCGATAAGGTTTGGCCTCGAGCCTTCTCTAAACTTGGGGGTGCTTCGAACAGTGGCGTGGACTTGGGCAAGAAATCCTGTCCTGAGGGATGTGCTTTTTCCGCACGGTGAGCCACTCGACTTTTGCCCTTGCCTGAGCTGCCGACTTCACGGGGTAGGACATATAAGGTCCTTGTCCGATTTATCATGGATCGCCTATGCGATTGTTGCAGCTTGCAAGAACTTGAATCTATAGTTGACTGGATGGAAGGATACGGCATCCAGCTTGTTTCCAGAAGAACCACCTTCTGGCAATCAGGTACGGCAGATTGGCCTAACGAGTGTCTTTGCAGTGTATCTCCAACTGGGCCCTATGAGCGAAGACTACGGAAGGTGTTTTTTTTGCTTGAAGAGCAGCTCAGCTTTCGCTAGGTGAGCCAAGTGGGTACGCCCAAGGCGCGATGCAATACTCCAAATCCAAGCGAGTGTGTCCTCTGTCACCTTTTTGAATTAAAGAGGTGAACCAATAGAGGGAAGCCTCCCATGTTTTTTTTTTTGGGGGGGTCTCTTGTTGGAGACGAGCTCAGTTGAATTTGCGACGTGCAGGTGACTCAAGCCATCAGGCCAGGCCCGCCCTGATATACACACTGGTACCTGCAACACCAAAAAAACACCTGGAATGCGTGTCCTGTATGGAAGCTGAATTCAACTGGTGGCTCACTGGTCCAAGCTCAGAGGCAGGCCGCGTTACTTTGGACTCAGCTAAGCTCGCAGGGCGGTTGCAGTTCTTTTCCTGAAGGGACCCAATCAACTCCTCCAGTTCTCGGCCGACACCCTTTACATAGGAGCGAAATGAAATATGTGTGTGTAAACGTGCTTTTTGAGGCTACGCATTTAAGCTTTTTTTGTTTCTTCGCAGATACCAGAAGGACATCCACATTTGTTTGCGGGGTTCACTACTTTGACACAGACCCAACTAATCTAACGAGATTGCATGTACTGCGCATTTCAGCTGATCCTGGGAGGACCGAAGATGGACGGAAGGCTCCGCGCATGCCATTTGCCACCAAGCACTTAGGGGACAGCCGATGAACAAATATCAAGAAGAAAGTTGGACTGGCCCAAAAGTAATGGTATCAACTAGTTGCTTCTTTTTCTCAGCTCTCCGGAGTATATATCTTTCTTCACGTGCGTCACGCTCGAGGAAGCGACAGAAGGGTCCGTGTCGAAACTGAGACTAGTCCCTGTAAAAACTGTCCTCGGTAGCAGGTTTCTAGTTTTGAGACACAGCCATCATTGAAAGGCAAAGGCGGCTATGGCGGCCATGGCAGCTACAGCAGTCATGGCGGCTACGGCAATCATGGCGGCTACGGCAATCATGGCGGCTACGGTGGCCCTGCCCATGCCGCTGATGGGCCCGGGCCCTTGATTTGCCTCTCAAAGTAGCTGCAGACTAGCGCAGGATGTTTATCATGCAGTGCGCATGCAGAAAGCCATCCTTCCAGAAGGGCGTTCTCCATACTGATATGTTGGACACATGAGGCACCCTCTGAACGCAGCCAAGTGCACTGGTGAGTGCGCTGGCTGGATGTGGCCGTTCCCTCCTAACGTTTGCACACAAAGCAGCCACCAGTCAGAGCATGGTTCAAACAAGACATTCAGTCGAAGGTCAAAGTGTGATTGAACCGTGGCAGCACTGGATTCAGTGCAGCCACAAGACCAAACAATGCACTTGATGTGCTGCTCGCGGAACTCGGTACTTGCTGCTTTGCACACTTAAGGTTTAGCCAGGACCAGTTGGCTGCGATTTCGAGTTAACTGCAAGCTTTCGACCACGCTGTGAGTTAGTTTCTGGTGCCTGCCATTGCTACCATCGCTTCTGGAGTCAGCAATATCCTTCCGAGGTCACAGTCGCAGGCATCGCCAGGCGCGTCCAAGAGCAAAATCTGCTCATGTTGCCATTGGAACGTGTTCGGCGCAGGCAGTTGGCATGGTTCAAAAGGAGGCATGGCCTAAGAACTGAAAGCCTTCGGCCCTATGCCCATGTTTCCCAGGTGAGTATAGCCAACACGGAGCCTATGGAGGCGGGTGATGGATGAGATGGGACCTGGGGAGCTGTTTCTGCGCAGATGTCAAAGTGGTGTGGCGATTTGGGCAGGGTGGATGGCGGCAAGGAAAGCCACCGCAAGGTTGTAACAGGCTCGCGACTCGTTTGCTCTCCTCAGCACTTGAAGCGCCTGCAAAAAAAGCAACAGCTTCCCTGGCTTTCTTCTGCCCATCTATTCCTTTCCTGACAGACATTTGCGTCTTGCCTTGCGTCTTTTCTCCTTTGCTTCCTTGCCATGTTTGGTGAGGCGTAAAGGTATTCGTCTCGTCAGCTGGCGATGTCGCTGTCCTCTGCCCCCAGCGCGTCCCGCTAAGCGAGGGGTAAGGTGGGGACCTGCCCTGGCTTGCCGCTGGCAGTTCTTCGGCGACCGAAGGGCAGTTCTGGCTGAGACGGGCGGCGCGAGGTCCGCTGGTGCTGTTGGACGCGGGCGATGCTTGTGAAACTCGGGCGCCCTGCCTTACACGCTGCGTCTTGCAGCTACCATCGGGGCGCAGCCAAATGACCGAGGCCAAGCCGCCATAAACGCAGCTGTCGCGCGACGCTGCCGCAGCTCTCGGCACGCGGAGAACCATGGCGGTGTTGTTCAGGAGCGAAAGCTACGAAGTCTGCGACGTTTGTAGCCGCGCTGCCGTGGGCGATTGTGCACCAGCAACAGGGTGGGTGAGTGGGTGTGTGGTGCTTTGACCCAAAAGTTGCCGTTTCATTTTTGAATTGTCAACATGCCCGCAAGAAAGACGTCTAGCTGTGAAACAATCGCTGGCAGGCTACGGTGCTTGGCCAGGCGGGTTGACAAGTTGCTCGGGAGTGATGTGCAGTGAATGAAGCAGCTGTACAGGTTACGGCTCGCATCGTGGAGCGCCATACTGAGCGGAGGATGGTGTTCGAATCACGCATTCGCCGCAAAATGAGTGCCGGCAACAAACCAGGTGTTGCATGAGAAGAGACGAAATTGAATGTTGTCCATCACTTGAATGTGGAGTGTATGGTTCCTATACGTTGAGCTATTGTCTCAAGCCGATCAGTGCTGCTTGCTTGATCGAAGCGAGTGTTGCCGTCGAGAGCTCAGAAATGGGTTGTGAGTGCTTGGCTTTCCCACACCAGCAGAGACAAAGGTTTGCGCAGAAGCAAGGCGAGGCTTCACGTCAGGTCCCGAGAAAACGCGAGAGGTCATGCTGGCAGCCTACCGTGCCGTTCGACCCAGCCTGCTCCGCCAGGACGCGGGATAGTTGTTTCGGCTTTGCTTGATGGTTCCCAGCCGTCCCCTGAGCTTTTTAGGCTCCTAGGGTTTAGTGGCGATTTCCATTTAGCCCACTAAAAGTAAACTTCTAGCAGGGGATCTGAGGACGGCCAGAGCTGACAGATTGATGGATAGTCGCGGGGTTGTGCGAACCCTCCTGTTGCAGGGTGCTCTGGCACGCTTCTCTGGCGGTATCAGAATCCTGGAGGAAGCACACAAGGCACCTCGAGATTCGGAGAGCCAAAAGAGCATGTGGGCAGCAGGACAGGGGTCCCCATTTGGCTGTGGTTGTCAAAAATAGGGTAACCCCAAAATGGCTTGCCCTGGTGAGTGGCAACATGGACTAAAACCTGTGGTCCCCTGGTGGCTTAATTTTGACCCACACCCATTTCCCTCAGCATGCTTCACCTCGACAGGCGCAGGAGAATTTGTGCGCCACTCAGTGATTGAGAGTCGTTGAGGCAGTCGGACCTCCCTGCTTGGGTTCGTTGATATGTCCCCGAGTGCCTTTGCTGAGTCTGGACAGCTAGCCTAAAGTTCAACAGCAGAGGCACTTGGCTGTGGGTCAGAACCAATGGTACCATTTTGGGGTAGGTGCACCACCCATTTTAGTCTATTTTCGTGGGGATTGGGATGTTCACTGGGGGTACGGGCTTTTGACCCATGGCCACTTTGCCTAGGTACATGCACCAGGAGGATGAGAAGCTGCTGGCCAAGATGATCGCAAATCATCCTGAATTGAGCCCAGAGTGCGCATGCGCCTTCCATGACGAGCCATCTTGTTGAATACACTTCAGTTTTGGATCTTCCTTTTGAGTTCGACTACCCCGAGAGGGATTTTGGAATCAAAGTTGTATTCGGAGCAATGTGCATGGCCAGATGCACTGCTTCAACTGCAATACCTCTTCAAGCGTTTCTCATTTGAAGGGTTGTCGTGAGTTTCGCTGTCATTTTCGCCAGAGAGGGCCACCATGTTGTCAACATTCCTCACGCATCAGTAGCCTTTAAACCATCAGCACAGATCTGATTATTGCTAGGCTGAGCTCTGCACAGTTGTTGATTTGCTGCTGATGTACGAACAATATGTTCCGAGCGGAGGTACCAGGGCATTAAGGGAATCATGATGGATGACTCGCAGAAGGTTGAGGACAAGGCCAGCTACTGCAATGTACAAGCAAGCCGGTGCAAAAGCAGCCTCAGCTGGCACAGTGTATCATTTAGCATGGGTGACGATGAAGCAAGGACGCTCAGTCATTGTGCTAGCAAGACAGCCAGGTAAAGATGATCTTCATGAAGCATGGCATCCCTCCGGTGAACAAGGCCATCACTGTCGGACGGCCAATTTCAACAGCTGAAGCCCGCGTTGGGTTGCACGCAGACACGAGTTTACACTACTGTGAAGCTTTGCTCACTCGCTTAGCTTGAATGATCACCACACTCTTGAAGGGCTTAAGCAGTGGCACTTGGCTGTTTATGAGGCACTCATCCAGGATATTGTGGCACTGGTGGACACAGCGATGGCCTCAGACTCTCAGGCTGCCAGGTGCAAGCGATCGCGATGAGTAGCCTGGCTTTCCAGGCCAAGTGAGACATGCCCGACCGAGTCTCAAGCGGCGGATTAGGACAGTCAGACCAGACGTGGGGGGGGGGGGGGAAATAGCAGTGCTGCCTGCTCCAATGAATGTTTCGCCTGTTGCAGGCCCGTGCCACCTTCTCTTTGTCCGACTTTGCCACCCCGGCACTGCTCCCGGTCTCACAGGCAGAGGTCAAGCCGCTTATGGGTTGAGTTTCATGAAGGCACGCCATGCGGAGTTCAGAGAGGCATGGAAAAGGCCAGCGGCAGTGCAGGAAACCGCGCTCCCAACAATCCGGGGCAGGAGTGGTTGACAAACTTCCAGAGGCCCAACTTGCATACACCTAGTGGCAGCCAACTGAAAGATTGGACCCGGCAATTTGGCAACAGCTGAGCTTGCTTTGTTTACCCGGTACATGTGGCATGTAAGGGGTGTACATGTTTCTTGCAAAATGTGAGTGGGACTGCAGTCGGGGAAGGTTTGCGGAAGGGTTTGCCTCGCGGAAGCTTCGCGGCAGGGCTATGTGTTACAGCAGCCAATTGCACCAACAGAAGCACAAAATCAGCCGAACTGCGGCCGCGGAAGCAAAGCAACCAAGACATGTTCACGGTGCGGACGCTTTGGGGGAGGGTTCGCGAAAGATTGAATAATGTCATCAGATAAGTAAGAAAGACAAACGAATCTGAGCTGTGCAAGAAGAGAGACCTGAATCATAAGCTTTCCTCCAGTTGTTGCATGCTGGCTTTCTTGATGCATGGCTTTAGCTGAGTGGCTATGGCAGCAAATCAACTCAGTGGAGCATATGCGGGACTCGCATTGCTTGTAGGGTCTGGCCAATGGACAAGCAAGATTTGCCGAAGATCGGAGTCCGCATGAGCCATGTCCTCGGATGAAGCTAGCGACAAGCCCTTCCTGATAAGGCCAGCTGCAAGAGATGCCGTGCCAATACGGTTTTGAGAACCTTCGGATCAAAGCTGTGGAATGGGGATTGATGTATTTTTAGCTTTTGGCCGTGGCACGAGCATTCTTGCTATCAGTCAGCCCGGTGGGACTTGTGGACAATTTGAGTGCAAGCCCGCCTCAGCATGGAAATGAGGCTGAAGCATGATCTAATCAACCAGTGTCCCAACCAAATCGGCAAGTGTTCCCTACTAAGAACGAACAACTCAGAACACGTCCCAAACGAAGGAACATTCCGAATGCGATCACCTTCGTCCGAGCCTTACGCCATGGTCTGGTGCCAAATCTAAGCACCCCTTGGTGATGTTTGAAAGGGAGCTGGATGACAAGCAGCCAGTTGGGGTGGGGTCCCTACTTCACACACACGCACACCCACGTACGAATCTGTGTTGCACAAAGCGGTGAAGCGTGCTGTGCTTGCGGATGAGTCTTGAAGATGGACATGGCGTTGGTACATCATCAATCCGATTCATCCTGGGAGAATGAATTCAGGTCACTGTGGCATGTGGCTTCATCCTGATGGTATCCACCTCCATTCCAGGCCATGTCGTGCATTTTCTTGGCCTCCAGAGTGTGGCTTGCACTCAACTGGCCGATACCTGCATGCGAGGTATCTCACCGAATGTATGTGTCTTTGCGACATTCCTGGGCCTTTTGGCAGACATTGCTGATGGATTCTTGGCGAAGTTTAGTCCTTTGCGGAGAAGATTGGCTCCTTGCAGCCATTCACAATTTGGAGTGAGTGGTTGGTGAAATGGCTGTGGGTCAAAACCCATGGTATTTTGGGGTAGGTGCACCACCCATTTTAGTCTATTTTAGTGGAGATTGGGATGTTGACTGGGGGTACGATTTGGATTTTGACCCATGGCCAAATAGCTTCGGCTGGGTTGGACTTCAGCCAGCTGTGAAGCCAGGAACTGCCGCACGAAGCTCGACTGCACATGCGAACCGTTTGAACACTGTTGCCGCTGCCTGCCGCTTTTCAAAGGGGATAGCAAAAGGGGCCCCTATTTTGAACACCCCACCCCACTGAGGGATGTCCACTTGCAGCGTCGCCTGCTTGAGGCAAACTGCAGGTGAAGTCCAAATTCGGTGCGTCCTTTGATCAGCTGCTCGTTGGCAGGGACACTTTGCTCGAGGTTTGCAGACATTCGAATCCTGCACCACTTGGAATGGACGAAGCCCTATTAATCATTGGAAAAGCCACCCAATGGTGCAGGGTTTTGTGCATAGCCACGACACTGACAGCTATTAGCTTCGGCCTAGGCAAACATTAGCAGCCATTGCCAAATCATTCGGATCACATGCTCGCAACCTCCAGAGAGGCTGGCCGACCTGACCTGCTTCGGCATTGGTCCTGGCAGCATCCTCATGTGCTTGCTTCGCTTCTAAGTGGCCATGGGTCACAATCTATGCCTCCATTTTGGGGCGGATGAACACCCATGTACCACCTATTTTGAAGCTCACCAGGGGTTTCCTGGTTTTGACCCACAGCCAAGTGATTGCAGGTGCTTTTGAGTGCGAAGTGCATGCGAGCCCACAGCCAAGACAAGTAAGGCATCTTCTTCACGCGGCAAGCACTCAGCCGCATTCTCAGCGTTCGCAGTTCTCCGTGCCCGGTCAAACATGATCTCTTCAGCTTAGCCCGTTGGGAGTGCTCAGCTTGGGTCCCCTGTTTGAGGCTTTTGTCAGCAGAGCGCCAACAGCTGAAAAAAAAAAAAGAAAGCCCAGATGGTCCACATGTTTTCAGTTTTTGGACATTGGCCGCTGTGTCGTTCTGTGATACGTGAAGTTCAACAGGTTCTTGGGCAGCGACGGTGGCTTATCCGCTTCACCAAGGCCAGCAGGACAGTCATGGCGTCTCCTTCTACACCGTGATGCCACTCCTGGCAGCTTGGAAGACGAAGTGGCAAAGTTACAAAGCCCGGCCCGGCCAACATGTGCGATATTTGATGATATTTGATTGGCCCCTTTCTTGCGCCTTTGGGATTCATGATTGTTTCGATTGTTTCCCTGGAAAACTCTCGGCAACAGAGAGAGAGAGAGAGAGAGAGAGAGAGAGAGAGAGGGAGAGCGAGAGAGAGAGAGAGAGAGAGAGGGAGAGTGCGTTGGTCGCACAAGGCTGGTTATGGCTATGTGGCCTGCAGCACATTTCGCCGCCGTGTCTGCAACATCAGGAAAATGCCCCATAGCTTTTGCGTTTTGCGAAGCAGGACATGTTCGTTTGAGCTTCCCGTGTGGTGCAGCACAACTACTGAACTAAGGAATTGCTCGAGAGCTTATTGTGCATGATGGCAATCGGCCTTTATACTTTGCGCCTCGCATGCATTTGCAGACATGACTGCTCCATGCGGTACAATTGAGTGCACAAGAACCTAAGTGCACGATTCCCATTTGGAAAGTGTTGTTGGTCATTTGCAGCACCAAGGCTTGCCCCAGCTTGCAGCTTGAATTGTGTGTTGCTTAAGCTTGTTCTCGAGCTCATACCGAAGAGCTTTTTTCGGCTGCCATCTTTTCACGTTTTAAAGCCCATTCTGCAAGTGCCAGCTCTCTGAACTCTGAGCTCGTGCTTGGAGCCTCCCGCAGTGATTAACAATAAGTGTCATCGCATATCCGGGTATGGGTCAAACTTGAACCACCAGGTCCAGTCCATGTTTCATTTACCAGCGCAACCCATTTTGTGGTTGCCCAATTTTTCACCCCAAGCCCATTTGTCCTGAACGGACGCTCGGCGACCTTGTCTCCCAGCTCGACCGTCTCAACGGCTCTTTGCGCTCGCTCTTTTGGCCTCTCTTTTCTCTGGTCCTCACCCCCTTTCTCCGGTGGTACGCTTCACTTTTCTTCGCTCGTCTTGAGTGATTTCGGCCTTGGGGGTTCTTGAAGCCTTTCTCCGATCCTCTCATTGCACTCTTCTTCCTTTCGTCTGAAGCGCTTGAAGCACAAGCGTGAAGCGCTTCAATCATTTTGACAGCTTGCACAATCTCGCACATCTCAAGGCGTGCCCTTAGCCTTGGTCTGACCCACCATCTCAAGTCGACTACAGAAGGGTTTTACATTTAGCCGATGCCGCGGAAAAGGACACTATCATAGACACAGGTTTGTGGTGGTTGCACGCGGTGTCTGCGTGTTTAGGGAGAGTCTGTTTGCGAAGGGGGACTTGCCTGATCAGGTAGGCATACCTACCAACTTGGCCTGCGCAGCAGCCTCAGTGTAGAAAGCGGATGCAGCCATTCTCTCCTAAGCTGCAGACAGCAAGGCGGTTTCGTTTGGCTTGGCATATTGTGCTGCTGCCAGCTTCGGCAGTTAAGTTTCTGGCCAAGGGAGCATCTTTTACTTGGGTCTGTTTGGCTGCAAGAAGTCTGGCCAAGCTGAAGCTTTGGTCCTCTTCGGCTGCCTTTGGATGCAGATGCGTGCTACAACTTGGTGCGCGATCCGAGGTTGTCGTGGTACCCTGCGCCACGGCCATACCGGGACACCCTCTGCTCCCGTTCTTGGTGATTGCCGTCAGCGCGATGATGGTGCTTGGCCAAAGAATCAGAGACATCGGAAGTGGAAGGGATCGGAAGGGTGAGCCAACAGATGGAAGCAGAAGGTGTGGCAACTCCGAAAGCCTTGAGCCTCGCTTCTGGCTTGGCCGCCTCAGGTAATGCCGGTGAATATTCCAAAAGGATTGGGCATTTTCAAGGCTGGATGCTTGTTGTCAGAGGTGCAGCGAGAAGACTCGCTTGAGGGTAAAGGTTTCGCACTTTTGCCACTGAGTGTGGGGGCTCAGGGGCGCGAAATGCAGCACACACACACACCCAACCGAACCCCGAGTTTTGAGCGAACGTCCGTGCGCGAGGTGACTGACAGAGAAGTGACGGCCACATGTGGAAAGCGTCACGAGGACAAGACCTCTTGATGCTAGACCGATAGTGGCACAACTGATAGAGCAACGGTCAATATTTACTGATACTGTAATCTACGATAATAAAGAAGTGACATGGGGGAAACGACTCACCAAATTGCCATTCGGAAATGGGGTTTATACATTGGCACCAGGGGGTTTGTCGTACTCACCTTTCAATTTCTCCAACACCGACGTTTGATGCCGTTTCGACATCTAGCTTACCTTGTTGCTTCGATGCAGCCCGGCAGTCCAAACTCTTAGATCAACATGATTGCCATGATATCAGCAAAGCCTGCATTGCGTGCCCAGTCACATTGCTTGAATTATACAGACTGCGTAGAGGCAAATCTGTGTTTGACAGGGGTACCGCAGGTGTACTGTCAACAGCTTTGCATGTGTTGCAATTCAGCTGGGCAAGATACTCCGATCTTGCCAGGGAGTGGATAGATCCCAAGCTTTCAAGTTCCCGAGTGGTGCGAGCTGTCATGGACAGGATTGGCCGGGTTTCCTGATCAACTGTGAATATTCCACACTGACGGCGCATTGCTCCCTTGGAAGTCTTCGACTTCTGCTCCTGCGGTCGGACTTGGATCAGGAATTCTGGTGCTTGGATCAGCATGGGCGTTGATTCCAATGGTATCTCCATGGAACTGATCATCATTTGGTCCACATTCACCGGTTAATTCTGCTTAGGCGCTCCACCTTCACTGGTGCGACTTGCAGGTTCCAAAAGCCGGTCCCTTGCAGATTTGCATACTATCCTGCTCTTTAGAGAAGCCGTTTCCTGCTCCCTGCGTCGGACTCTTGCGGTCAAAAGAGAGGTTGCCGGACTGGTCTTTCGGGGGCATTTGGCGAATCCGTTAGAGGGGTCTTTTTAGTGGAAAGCAGGGGCTTGCTCCAATACTAAAGCATGCTTGATCTCCCAACAATTTCTACTCGGGTTCTCAATTTGACATTTCGGGACGTAAGCTGAATGTGGCGTGTGGTTGTTTCGCAAACAGTTCACTCACTTGACTAAAACAGCCTCAGCTGGGGCTCAGCTCACTTGACTTGGATCTGTGTTATGTGAGATTTTATGATGTGGTGATCTATTGTATGTTTTTGTTGTGTGTATGTTGTATATGTTTTTTGATATATGTTGTTTTAAATGTTTATATATATATATATATATTATTGTTGTTTATTTTTAAATATATTATATGTATGGTAATTTGGCTCTTTTTTGGGAATTTGTGTAATGGTTTCGATTTAGGTAAACACCGGTAGATATTATTTAGATATTACATTTTAAATCTTGAAATTCGTTATATGTACTAAACTATATATATATATATATTTTTAAAATATTTTAAATATTTGTTTAAATACATTTAGATATTTGTTTTACACTAATTTATGCGGAATAGTTGGTTGTTGATTTAAAAATTTATTTACCTAAATTATATTATTGCCAGTGTAAGATATAATAGATAATGTGTTTTTTTGCTTTTAATTCGCTTTATTAAGTAGAATAATGTCGAAATTCGAATTTTTACTTTGTTTTAAGAGTCCGGATTCGAATTAATATCAGTGTTCTTTAATATTTCGAAGGAATTAATTGTAAAATCATTGAAATATATTTGTTTACTATATAATTTATATGGTATAATTATTTATATATATATATATATATATTTGAGGAGGTCTTTTGTAAAGGACCCTCCTAGGAGGATTATTCATAGATTAGGAATAGTTTATATTTAGAAAAAAAACAATAATAATAATAATAATGATAATAATACTAATACTAAAAATAATAATAATAAACAATGAAATATTAAGAATAAAGGAGAAAACATAATTATAGAACCATATAAAATATAATATATATATATATTGGCTCAGTTTGGAGTAGTTGCTCGGCCCCTCAGTCTGCGCGCTTTTTGTTGCTCGCCATGGGAGCACAGCTTGCAAGGTGCCAGGCTCAGGCGCGTGTGAAGGCCAAAAGCCCAATGCAGGTCAAAGTGCGCGCAGATGAATGTGGGTGTGGGTCAAAACTACGCCAGAAAACCATAGTTGTTCGTCCATGTTTCCATCTACCAGAGATCCACTTTTGGTGCCTACTTTTGACCCACAGCCAGGTTTGTCTTCACTTGCGCCACGCTGCTCATGTGCTCCGAGGCTACTTCCAATGGCCTGTGTCACTGTGAATAGTGTTGCCGTCCTGCGTGGCTTGTCGCTTTACGGTGTCTTGGCCAGACCAATGACACGTGGGGGAATGCTTCAGAGCTCGCATGAAAGTGGCTAGTTTTAGCTTGGGTCAAACGTCCGTCTGGAATTCCCAGGAAGTCTGCCTGCTGACGCCATGGTTCCAATGAAGCTGCATGGTTGCAGATAGAGTTTCCGGTCGTGCCGCAATTTTCAGCTCTTTGTGAGTTCAGGTTTGGGATCTTTGGAGAAGTGAAGTGGTCTGCATCCAAGCCATGGTTCTTTATCTACCCAGGCGACTGCTTGGCATCAGACTCTCTCTCTGAACCCCCGCCCCACTGGCCGGCTTTGCTGGTTTCCTGGGGGTCGTAGTACGGGCTGTATAAACCTTTACCATCTAAATAGAACTGATGGAGAAATTGGCTGCTGAATCATGTTCGGGAATTGTTGAACCAGCTCCTTTTGGCTGTCGCTTGCACATTACATGACCAAAGCTCTGTCACAAGACAGCTTTCGAGTGCACACGCAGGTGTCTGCCTCATGCTGGGCTTGATGCCCTTCTACAACAACTCGGCACAAGTGCCACAGTGGGTGACACACCCTGAGATCTACAAGGACCCATTTGCTCATGAAAACGTGGCAGATGCGAAAGTGTCTACTGGTCTTTGCTGGTGGTACATGTGCAAAGCCTGTTCTTCTTGTGGGGTGGCGAGACGTTGAGACGGCGGATCGACGTACATTTCCAAACTTCCAACTCCCTCACCAACTGAGACCAGGGATTGGCAGCCTGCTCTTTCGATGGATATGCAGTTTCATCCGAATACCCTCCCAAAAACATCCAGCCCATCAAGTGTAGATGATGTTTGAAGATTCTCAATTCAACGCTTCATACCCGCAAGAAAACCAGACCATGTCCCCCCTTCACGACCCTAGGCCCTTGCATTCAGGGTTCCTTTTTGACTACCCCCACAATGACTTAAACCCGGGGGTGGGTCATGTGCCCCAAAAAGGGAACCCCTGGGTTATGGTGGTCAAAAAATAGCACCCTGCTTGCATTTGTCCCTGAGGCCATCATGGACGCAGCGGCCGACGCCGTAGGCCTCACTACGGGGGCGTTTATGCTGCTGGTCATGGAGCAGCTGCCGCTCATCGCTAGGCTTCTGGACGGATCGGGGGCTCATGTGGCTGTTGTTGTCAAAACCAATGGGATCCCATTGTGGGGTAGGTGAATTCACCACCCATTTTAGAACCTATTTTAGTGGGGATTTAATAGGATGTTCACTGGGGGTACGGGCTTTGGATTTGACCCATGGCCATGTGGCTGCGTGAAAAGGTGGTGAAACTGGGGGAAGCTGCCCTCCGAGTTTGTCTCCAAATTTGAGATTGAACCAGAGGGTCTCCCAATGTGAGGTTGAACCACTTTTGAAATGGTTTGAAAGGACGCCACAAGGAACTTAACTGCTTGGAGTGCGTTTCCTATTGTTGACAGAAGCGACAAAATGGTTGGTGTCATGGATTCCTGATGGTCCGGTAGGCAAAGACATACGTGATGCTCGTGTGCTTGTTTGTGTCAGGCATGATCAAAGCGGGCTGTTGCCGGACTATCTCACGCAGCTTGGCTGGATAGCAAAGGTTTGAGAGAGAGAGAGGGTAGCGCCTATTTGATAGGGTGGTGTTGTGGACGCGGTTAAATTTTGACTGAGCAGAGTTCAAAACCCCCATGAAAGAGGCTAGTAAAGGTGTTGTCCCCTGCAGGTTGCTGCGCGAAAGGAAAGGGCCGCGAAAGCTTTGCAGTGTGCTCCGAGAAAAGAAAACTGTGGGACGCGAAAGCTTAGGGTTCCCGAAGGCAATCATGGAATACACCGTGGAACCTAGGTTTAGACCACCGCTCAACTGAGGACGACATCAAAATTCGTTGGGGATTTCTGTCCAACCAGGGTTCCAACCTTTTAAAACAAGATTGAATGCCGGATGGACAGCGAAGCTAAGGATGAGTTATTTGGCGCTGCTATTTGGCTCGCTGGCTTCTGCTGCTGTCGCTGCACATCAGCTGGCGTGAAACAGAGCGAGCGAGCGAGCGAGCTCAGACGCTCGATGTTCGAAGCAATGGGGACGTTTGCCTGCCCCAAGATACATGTACAGCTGCCTTTTGGGAAGCGCCGCTTTCCCGTTTCCTACACTGTCGGCCCACCATGCGGCTGCTGGACACTTGTTCCGCCTCCAATGAACGGCATGTTTGCTTTCTAGATCAGTACAGGACACCGCAGTGCCAAAAAGAACAATTGGATGACATGTAGCATAGTGTAGCGCCTCTGTCTTCCTTCCCATGGGCCTTGCCAATCTTGCCTGTCTTGCCCATTTTGCCCATGCACAATTATGCTTTGGAGCGAGCAAAAGAATCGTCAGGCGTCTAATTCACAGTACCAAGGCCACGAAAACAAGGCGTGTCAGCTCATATCCAGTGGCGCTACGTAGCTAACTTTCGGGACCCTTGGCTCACTCAATCGTCCCTCCAGCGAAAGCCTTCGCACTCCAAGCCTCTGCTCGAGACCTTCCAAGGTCCTTTTGAGAGGGACGAGAGGGCCGGGGTCCAAAAGCCAAAAGCCAGCGAGGCAGGGGGCCTGAGGCGATTATAAGAATTCCACAAAATAACTTGATAAACGTTTTCGCGGTCTAGGTCAGCAGATATCAGCAATGCGTTGACGTGTAATACTCATTGCTTAACACCTACAGCCTAGGTTTCTCGTGACGTTGAAACATTTGAAGCAATCAGCAAATGCCAACATACTCCAGCCACAACTTGGTCGCTTTTTCACGGCACGAAACACCTGGCGTGACGTTATCCTTGCGCCAGGGGCTGGCTGAAAACATTATACTAGCATCTTACCTTTGCGCAAACCATCAGAGTAATCAACGTCGCCCTGTCTTCTTTGGTCTCTTGGATTTATGAATCTGAATCTGCTGGTTTCTTTTGATACCAGTAAGCTCCGGCACATCCGGCGGAACGGAAGTTTAAAAGATATAACAATTGTGGAGCACCCCTTGTCTCCTTGTCGTTCTTTCTCTTTATTATCTTTCTTTTTCGCTTGCTCTCTCTCTTTTCCTTTCTCTTTCTCCTCTTTTCCATTATCCTCCTCTTTCTCTTTCTCATCCTCGAAGTGTTCTGCGCATCTGAGTATTCCTCTTCATCTTTGTTTTCCTCTTCGTTTTCGTGCCTTCTCTTTGCTCTTTGTTCTTTGCCGTTGTTTCTCTCTTTACTATTTCTCTTTTCTCTTTCTGCTTAATTATCTGTCACTGTCGTTGATTATGTTTCTTATTTTTTATATTGCCACTTACTTGATCCTTTGTTTGCCTCTTTTCTCTATTTTGTCTCTTCTCCTTTCTCTTTATGTTTCTGTTTCATTCTGTGTCTCTTTGTCTCTAGGGCAAAATCACCGAGTTTCTCGAGGTTGACTGGAGAGCCAAGTTCAGGGGAGTGAAAAAAGAATCTCAGGCGATATCCCCAAAAGCACCACACCCTCCCAGAATCCTCGCGGAACGCCCCGGGACCCACCTCACCACCGGTGTTGCTGAGGATGCCGCCTTGTAACTTTAAAACGCAGACAGCGCAATCGCGCCCTGATCAGGGCCCGACGGCGCAATCGGGCCCCGATCGGTGCAATCGGGGCCCGATAGCGCTGGTGGAAACCTCGTGGATCGTTTTTGGAACCTTACCTTACCCCATAGCCCTCGCAGCCTCGGAATTCTTGGAACCCAAAGCCCACCAAGCAATACTAAGCAATGCCAAGCATTTACTCTGCTGCACCGTGAGCCCCGCAGCAACGTGACCTGACTTGCTACAAAGTCAACATTTCGGGCCGCGTTGCCTGAGCAAGTGAGCAAGCGACAAAACAGTCAAAGTGTGCTGAAGACCATTGATTTTGGTTTTGCTTAGTGTTCCGCCCATGAGCAAAGCGATCTTCTGAGCCTTCAATTTACTGCTCCGATGGCTTTTCAGACAGCGGACGCACGACACACTGCTTCCCCCCAGGGCAAACAACGGAACCTTGCAGAACATGTCTGGAACCCTTGTGGAACCTTGTGGAGCCTTGTGGAAATCTTGTGGAATCCTTGCGGAACCGCCCCGGACCATCTGCAGAACCAACCCACATGGAGCTCTGGCAGAACCTCGTGCAACCCTGGAGCCCTCATAGAACCTTACCTCAACACCCCGCAGCCCTTGCAGAACCTGGTGGAACCATGGTGGAACCTTACTCAAACCACCCGGACCACCCCGCAGCCCTTGAAGTTGGTGCTACCCTGGTGGAACGCTGGTGGAAGTGTGGTGGAGGACCACCCCGCAGCCCTTGAAGAAATTGGTGGAACCCTGTTAAAACTCTTGGTGGAAAACCTTACCTCAAACCACCCCGGACCACCCTCGTAACCTTACTTCAAACCATCCCGGACCACCCCGCAGCCCTTGCAGATGGTGTGGAACCCTCGTGGCCACAGCCCTTGAAGAAATTGGTGGAACTCTTGTGGAACTGTGCTGGAACCGGAAACCCCGGACCACCCGCAGCCCTCGAACCTCTGGTGGAACCCTCGTGGAACCTTACCTCAAACCACCCCGACCACCCCGCAGCCCTTGCAGATGGTGGAACCCTGGTGGAACCCTCGTGGATTCTTATCTCACAGGCACCCCGACCAGCCCCGGAGCCTATCTGGGCTGAGACCCCAAAGCTGTTGGGGAAAAAACAGCAAGTTGCTAAAGGTCGACCCACCGAGAGTCTGCGGAGGGTTCCCCTTTCGATCGCTGCGCAAGCTGACAACAGCCTTGAGGTTTTGAAGGTCGCACCAATTCAAGTCTGCGAGCGCGCCAATGGTCCCCAGCCCGCTCAGACCGCTCCGAGACTCCGCGACAGCCTCTGTCAGGCGTTGTGACCAATCTGGTTTGCGCGTGCGGAAGAGACGAATTCATGCACATAGCCGCATGTTCGGCTTGCTGCTATTCCCCAATTCCCGCTTGTTCCAGCCTTTTTCCAGGTGTTTTTTGCCTAGAGCTGCTTTTGGAGACCGGAAGCTGGCTGGCGGCTACCTTGTCTAAGACTATGGGTCAAACATGTGAGCCGACCCCCCCCCCAAAAAAAACCTGGAAATGTGAAATCACGAACATATTTCACGTGGCCCATGGTAAAAGGACAACTAAACAACTGTTTTGGAAACAGGGAAGCTCCCGAGACTAAACAATGGTTTTAGCTGCAACACAACTAAACAATGGTTTTGAGCAAGCGCAGAGGGCCTCAGACACTTCAGAGGAACATGTTCATTGTTTGCCAAAACCACTTAAGATGGCAATGCCAAGGTTCGAACGCCGTTTGGCATTCGCACTCGTTTCTGGCGTCCAGGACAAGCAGTGTTTGGGCTCGGGTGCATGGTTGTAGTTCGCAATGGGTGGCAACGCCAGCTGCTGCAAGGATGGAGAGCTGCCGGATCCCTCAGACCAAATATGTGTAAATGTGGAAGGTCCCGGAGACTGTCTTGCCGGAGCCGGCCAAGATGATCCTCAGCCACAAGAGGTGGCTGAAAGGAGACAAGATATTTTTTCGTGTGGACATAGGTTGAGTTCTCCTTTGCCAGCTGGATATGGGTCTGAACAATGTGCTCCATAGTGCCCTGGGGGTTGTTTTCAAGGATAGGCACCCAAAATGGCACCAAATGGAACCCTGTGAATTTAAAACAAGGGCCAAACAACTTGCACTCGGGTGGTTTAATTTTGACCCACAACCATATGGCTGTGGGTCAAAACCAATGGTACCATTTTGGGGTAGGTGCACCACCCATTTTAGAAGCTATTTTAGTGGGGATTGGGATGTTCACTGGACTGGGGGTACGATTTGCATTTTGACCCATGGCCTCATGGGTGTCGGGGGACTCCTTCATTTTGGTGTTGTTCGTTTTGGTTTCCACACCAAGCGGGTCGCCCAACCGACCACTTGACAAGGTGGAGATCTTAGACCCAGAGGCCAGCCCCGCAGAAGGGCTCAGGCGCACCAAGTCCTTGCTGCACTTGGAGGCGGGAAAGACGCGCCAAAACGGATGCCTCCCAAGGATCCCGATGGAAAATGGGACCGTGAACATCACCTTCTATTTGAGTTTGGAGGTGTTCACTTCAAACTGCCGACAACTGTTGGTTTCTGGTGACGCGCAAGGATTCAAAACTCCAAGGAAGGCTTAGTGCTTGACCTGGCCCTGTCCCAATCTTGAGCTCGCAGGTGGATGAAGAGATATTGCGCGGGATTTCCTTGAGCAAGACATTGCGTGGCTTGGGCAAGCTCTGGAGGCATTCCCCCAGCGAGCTTCCTACGAAACAGCGAGAGACTTTGTGGCGGAATTCCAACAAGGTGGTGTCCCTGCATTTGTTTGTCTCACACACCTGGAGGATTCGGTTTAATTTCTGCGTTGCTCTTGGTGAGCGACTTTGAAGTGGATCTGAACGCCGGTTTTGTTCCTGTATATCCTGTATGCTTGTTTGCGCTATGGGCTCCCCGGAAACTAAAATCGCGGTCGGTCTCGGCTTTTCGTTCGAGGTTGAAACGTCGCGACCCTGAGAGGACCTCAGGCAGATGGAAGGTCTTAGCTTTGCTGCTGCGGACTTCCTGGATCTTTGGCTTTCGAGTGTCTTCCGGTGCACTGACTGTCCCAAGTTCTTTGGTTAACCAGTAGCTTGTGGTGGAAGCTATAGCCCCGGCCTCTGAAGGACACGGATGCAAGCGAAACCTTGTTTGCACTTTGACATGTCTTTGGGAACAGGGAGTTCTCCTACAACTAAGAAGCATTGTCTATCTTCAATGGAGGATCTCAACACACCCAGAGGCTTTCTTTTGATTTGCCTCGGCTGATGTGAAGAACACGCCCGCTACACCCTAAACTGAGCTCCGCTTGTGACCTGGTGTGGTGCGCGCCATAGCGTGTGGTTCTAGCCGTCTTCTTGCTTGGACGCCTCAACTCTTCGCAGGACAGTCAAAGTGACGAATGTGCGCAGTGATGGCTGCAGACTCATAATCTTCGTGGTTCTTGCGGGAGGCACACGTGGGATAAGTTTGCATTTATTGGGATCAAAACGCCTCTCCTCGATTGTCAAAATCAGTGACACTGTGGAGGGGTACTGGGCATCCAAGGACCCATGTGATCTTGTCATGGGCTCTTTGCGTAGCTGCGACGACTTGCCTGTACGCGTGGGAGGTTTTGCCGCGACCAATGACAGCGGTAAACGATGTGGAGATTCTGGGCACGGCAGTGCACGTGAGAGTT
>CAUJNA010003207.1:490444-492944 GCA_963377175.1 Effrenium voratum
GGTTGGTTGGCTGGCTGGCTGGCTGGCTGGCTGGCTGGCTTGTCTGTTTGTTGTTTGTTTGTTGTTTGTTTCTTGTGGTGGTGGTGGTGGTTGTCGTGGTGGTGGTGGCAGCAGCGATGGTGGTGGTGGCGGATTGTTGCTTGTTGGTTGCAGTCTGTCAGTTGTTTGTTGCACAGTGGTTGTTGTGTGTTGCTCGCTGCGTCTAGTTTGTGCATTGTTGCTAGTTGTTTGTTGTTTCCGTATGGTGTTTATTTCTGCTTGTTTGTCTGTCTTTCTGTCTGTCTGTCTGTTTGTCTGTTTGTTGGTTGTTCTTATTCGCGTTGTTGTCGCTGTTGTGTTGCCACATTTTCGTGGCCTTAATATCAACGGCATTCTTTGGTGGATGTGTTGTGTCATTTTCTTGCTTCCAGGCATGTGGAGCAAGTCAATGTTTAATACTCGTTGGCGCTCGTCTCCACTGAAGAAATAAAATTCTCGAATCAGGCCCATGCTGAGGCCATCGATGCCTGGTATGGAAGCGAGAAAGCCTTCAACACGTACCTTGGTCTTCCAGTATCCTTTCTCTCTTTGTGTTTGTGGCTCTATCACGTTTCGCAGCTGAAAAGCTGGCTTCTAGCAAGAAATCTGCTTGAACTGGATTTTCTCCAGTTGTTCACTTGCTTTGGCCCGGCTAGGTATGTCCAAGGACCTCTTCGAGAAGAATTATTGTCCATGAGATCGGATCAAATTCCTTCAGTCTACTTCCTTCTGTTCTATTCAATTGTCATGACGCCCAGCCTTGAGGCGTTTTTCCGCCAACTCGTTCTCAGCGTTGTCGGTGGCTGGGTGTCCCATAAAGTGTCCCCATCTTGGGATGGTGGCCTACCGCGCTTTCAAGCGGATGTCGTTCCAGACATTCCATGGTCTATCCCAAGTGGCTGTTGGGGATTCTTGGGGGTTCAGGTTTTGACAGTTTATGGCTTACCGTGAAAACAAGCAACATGCGTGTCCAGCAACAGGAGTGGCGTCCTTCGTTCACATGTAGAATGAAACATCGCAGATTGGCTGACCCTCCGCGGTTCTGAAAGAGAAAACAAGAACGGCTGTTCGTGCAAACAGGAAAAACGATGTCACTGACAGGCGAATTTTGTTTGACGCCCCAACCCAGGCCTGCCAGGCACCACTTCTAGCAAACTATACTAACACCAATCTCGACTAGACGCTTGCTTGAGCCTTGGGGTGCTTCCTTGCCCCAAATTAAGGCCTCATAGTCCCACAGCTTGACCCGGAAGAGACCAAGCCCCAAGAGGTGATACACGAGATTTTGGCCCTGGCAGGTCTTTATCGGCATGTGCCTGGATGGCTACCCCCTAGACGTTTTATGGGCACGGGTTCTGGCGCAGCACATCGGTTTTTCTTTCGCATCTCAAATGGTGTCTTGGCTTTGCGAACCATTCCTTGGCTTCTGAAGAGAACTTGTTCTTGATGTTGGATTAGTTTGTTTCATTGTGGTGTTCTTCTACACTATCTATTCCTTTTCATTCAGGGCATTTCCTTTTTGAACAGTTTTTCCCACGTGTTTGTTCGTGTCGTTTGCACTGTATTTATTTAAATCAAGCACATGTGTGAGAAATGATGATGTCAAAAGCCGGGACAGCGGTTGGCTGATGACTTCTTTCAGAGGAGACCACAAAAGGCCTTTAGTGAGGCTCGCAAGAGGGAGACCAACCGTTTCAGAAGGCTAAGCGGCTAATCCTCAATCAGTCTCTTAGCCAAACGGAGACCGGCAAACACATTTATGTCACGGACGTGTGTCCCGGCGATGCTTTGCCTTGTTTTTGTTTGCTTTTCTGCTATTGTTTCATTTTGTTCACGTTCCATGGTGACGCATGGCCCGGCCGCTCCCAGGTCAGCTTCAAAGTCTTAATCTATTTGTGCGACCGCTTTGCCACTGCAAGATTTGGTGGTTCTTGTCCAGTGCTTGAAGGCCGGCTGACCGGGCACGGATTCTTGAATGGATTTCATGTTGGAAAAGAAGCACTCCACGGTGGCTGGTGATCAGTATCCTTCCACTTAGTGGTCTTCATTTACAGCGGATTGGCCATCTGCTTGGGCCAACATTTGCACCATGCAAGGTTGTACGCAAAGCTGCAAACCACAAAGCGACAAGCCATGACTACCAGCCAGCACTAGAAGAAGACCATGGTCTGTTAACATCAGAACATCACTGAAAAAACATCAACTACTACAAGTGGTCCGTGCTGCTGCAAGTCAGTACTTGGATGACCCCCCACTTAATTAGTGGCTAAAACCCCGAACAAGAAGTTCTTTTTGAGAGGGATGTACCCTACATAAAACCCAATCTGCGGACTTGTTCGCTGTGGATACTAAACACGTCTCAAGTGGTGGGGTGGTCATCCAAGCCGCAACAACAACAACAAGAACAGAGCGACCACACAGACGACGACGACCACAACAACAACAACAACAGCAGCAGCAGCAGCAGCAGCAGCAACAACAA